>JASUUH010000044.1:0-518715 GCA_030449925.1 Citropsis articulata | reverse complement strand
TTCGACAGCGGATGTGAACCCCTACCCCACTAGGCTAACTGCGCGCCCTGCGCCACCTTGTTTGGCGCGCTTGGCTGGGCGAAGCACTATTTTAGGGCAAACCTCGGCGCTGACCTCTCACCGCCCGAGACCTCGAGTACGGACCCATTTAAATGATGAGTGAATCCCCCCAGACCCAGCCTATAGCACACAGCCTTGCCTATTTCGCCCTTGCGCCCGGCTCAGAGCATATTTTAGGGCAACCTGGCCCAACCTCATTAGCCCAGGGCCCTCAGTAACCCGGACCCATTTCGGCGGACTGTGAACCCCCCTCCCACGGGGCCCAAGGATAATTTACCGCCCGCCCCTGTTTGGCGCGCCGCTGGGCCAGCTTGCTGCACAGGCAAATCGGCCTTGAAGGCTCGAATGACGGACCCATTTGAGCATGGCTGAACCCCCAACCCCACCCCACGGCCCAAGCTACTTAGCCCACTGTTTTCCGCCTTGCGCCGCTGGATCGACACTATTTAGGGCAAGCCTCGACATGACCGCTGGGCCCGAGGGCCTGTGACGGACATTTCGAGGGGTGAACCCCCTTCCCACCCCACGGGCCCAACTGCTTTGCGCCCGCCCGCCCTGTTTCCTTACTTGGCAGGCGAAGCACTATTTACAGGGCAAGCCTCTGGCAGCGAGCCTCCCTAGAGCCTCAGTGACGGACCCATTTCGATGCGGATGGCTGAACCCCTCCCCACCCCCAGGCCCCACTATAACACCGCCCCGCCCCTGTTTCCGCTTGCGCTGGGCGAAGCACTATTTTAGGGCAAGCCTCTGGCATGACCTCGCCCGAGGCCTCAGTAGAGACCCCTCAAGTGACGGACCCATTTCGGCGGACTGGTGAACCCCCCCTCCCACCCCCAGGCCCAAGGCTATAACCGGCCCGCCATGTTTCGCCCTTGCGCGCTGGGCGAAGCACTTTTTTAGGGCAAGCCTCTGGCCTGACCTGCCGAAACCCCCAGGGCCTCAGTGACGGACCCATTTCCGACATGGCGGATGGCTGAACCCCCTCCCACCCCACGGGCCCAAGGCTGCTTGCCCCCGCCCCTGTTTCGCCACTTGCGCGCTGGGCAAGCACTATTTTAGGGCAAGCCTCGGCCACGACCTCATGAGCCCCAGGGCCTCAGTGACGGACCCATTTCCGGGCAGTGGATGGCTGAACCCCCTCCCACCCCCACGGGCCCAAGGCTATAGCCCCGCCCCTGTTTGGCGCCTTGCTCCGTTGGGCCAGAAGCACTTTTTTAGGGCAAGCCTCTGGCGCTGACCTCCTGGGCCCGAGGGCCTCAGTGACGGACCCATTTCGGCGGCGGTGGCTGAACCCCCTTCCCCCAACGGGCCCCAAAGCCTTCTGCCCGCCCGCCCCTGTTTCGCCATTGCGGCTGCGAAGCACTATTTTAGGGCAACCCTCTGGCCGACCTCGTCTGGGCCCCGAGGGCCTCGAAGTGACAGGACCCATTTCGACAATGGGATGGTTGAACCCCCTCCACCCCTCAGGCCCAAGGCTGCTATAACACCTTGCCCGCCCCTGTTCCCGCCTTGCGCGCTGGGCCGCACTATTTTAGGGCAAGCCTCTCTGGCAGCGGCCTCGTCTGAGCCCCAGGAGCCTCAGTGACGGACCCATTTCGATGCGGAGATGGTGAACCCCCTTCCACCCCCACGGGCCCAAGCCTATAGCACACCGCCCCCGCCCCCTGTTTCGCCACTTGCGCCGCTGGGCCAGAAACACTATTTTAGGGCAAGCCTCTGGCCCACGACCTCAGTCTGAGCCCCGCTCTGAAGTGACGGACCCATTTAGCAACGGTGGTTGAACCCCCTCCCGCCTCAGGGCCCCAACTGCTTTACCGCCCCCCCCTGTTTCGCGCCTTGCGCCGCTGGGCCAGAAGCACTATTTTGGGCAAGCCTCTGGCGCTGACCTCGCCACGAGCCCCGAGGGCCCTCAGTGGCGGACCCATTTCGGCAATGGGACTGGTTGAACCCCCTTCCCACGGGCCCCAAGCACCTGCTTCGCCCCGCCCCTGTTGCAGCCACTTGCCCTGGGCCGAGCACTATTTTAGGGCAACCCTGCAGCGGCCTGCCTGAACCCCCTCTCAGTGACGGACCCATTTCGAAATGGCGGATGGCTGAACCCCCTCCCCCACCCCAGGCCCAAAGGCTATAACTGCGCCCCGCCACCTGTTTGCGCGCCGTGTTGCTGAACGCCAAGCGCGAATCTATTATGAATTTTATGGTGACGATCCTGAGAGGATTTAATTGTGTGTAGAATTAATTTTCTTTAATTGGGTTTGTTGGTTTGTGATGAAATTGATTTAAACTATGCTAAATTTAAATTGAAATGGCGAGAATAATGAAACTATTGAAATAAAGCACTTGGGATATCCGGATGCTGCATCAACATGCTCCATGGGCTAAATATTCTATATTAATACCAATTAAATCATGAGGGATTCACACCTCATGAACCACGCTTCAAATAAGTATGGTGCTAAGGGCTTATCGTGCCAAATAATAATAACCTTGTACTAGGGTCTTGGGTTTAACGAGGCGGTATCTGAACAAGACTATTGTTATTTGTCGACGAAAATCAAAACAACCACAAATATTAGAGGGAATAAATAAATTTGCAAATAAAGCCCATGGAACATGTTGAGACTTCACCATGACTTGAAAGAAAATTAGCTACTCATATTTGAACTAAGGGTAAAAATGAATTTATTAAAATACATAGAAAATACAAGAAAAGAAGAATTACAATCTAAAGCTTACAAATGAATTCGAGGATATCAAATTGAGAAGCCCCTTTTATAAATACATTGAGTGAATCATGACCATCGGATTAAAAGCAGTTTGGGCGCTTTCGAGTTGCGCCACGTCATCAGATCAATAGTCAACAGCCACTATTTGAGCGGTAACACTATTTGCAGTTCACACGGTTTGACCACTATTTACACGATAAACGGTTTTGCGATAATACTATTTACGCGATTCACGGTTTGACCACTATTTTGCCTGATAAACGGTTTTGCAGATACTATTTGTATAGTATCACGAAACGATCTTATACGTATGAATAGTTCGTATATGTGAGCGATGACATTTTCCTTTATGCTCTTTCTAAGGTTTTCGATCGTCACGAGTTCAAATGTGGCGTCCGTTTTCTTTGTCGATCACTCGTTCATTGTGAAATGATCGTGATACCCTAAAATACATAAAATAACTAATTATAATGAACCACACGTAATTAAATAACAAAATACTTAAATAAATAAAAATAGCAATGTTAGTGAGACTTGAAGTGTAAAATGGATTTTCTCCTTTATAAATATACACTTTCTAACACTCAACACACCCCGAACCGACTTATTGCTGGTCACTAGCAAATAAGCGAAGATAAAATCAAAACCATAATTTTTTTTTTTTTTTTTTTTCAATCAGTTAATGATAGCAATCAAAGAAAAGTACAAGTATTATCTCGGTCTAAAGAAATATCACAACCACATCAACAATCCACGTACATCGATCCGATGAACTATAGTAATCGAATACTTTCAAGAATAACATGTCAAACCCAAAATCTCACCGGTAGTAGTGACACTCTCACAAAATTAAACCCAATAAAATTGTCACTACAATGAATGGTGAATTGAGAGAAAATAATATAAATACCACACTCTCACAGATGAAAGAAATATGCCTGACTTAGAAATACGACCTCAAATAAATTACTAGTCAACCCAAATTTTTTTTTTTTTTAATGCATCACTACATCTTAATAGCCCATATAACTAGCTTTTACTTCAGATTATAGTTTTCTAAAATCATGAAGGACTTTTATTAGGACGTAACGTAGGCTAGGGACATGGCTTAACAAAGAAAGGAAAATAGGGAAACAAAATATATATGTTTGAGAAAAACTTCAAGAACTTTTGAAAATTACAAGATGCGTTTTGCTTATTTATTGCTATTGTATATCCTTTTTTTTTTCCTCTTTTTTTTTTCTTTTTTTTTTTTTCTTTTTGAAATTTTTTTTTTTATGAACAAAATAATTATTTATCCTTTTCTCAAACATGAATAGGTGATGGAACTTGTATTATATCGGTAATACTCCAAATTGGAGTAGGTCAGGATGATAAGTTAACAAATAACAAGCTTTTTTTTTTTTTTTTTAGGCTCAAAATGGCTAACTATGGATATTTTACAATAGGGATGGCTTGAAAGGCTCAAACGGATCAAAGATGGCCTTCCATCGTCTCTTAGAGCTCTAAATAATCTTCCATATCTACTAGTTAGGTGGGCCTTTAGATGCAGCAACACACATTTTTTTTTTTTTTAAAGGGTTGACTTAAATCTGAGATCATGTATAAAATAATAAGCTGCTAATTTGCATGAATAATGGGCAAAAGGGTTACTCTCAAGAAAAATTAATAGGCTCAAAACTCACTTGGAATTTATTTTGACATATGCATTCCTTGAGCAACTCATATTTGTCCCAACATCAACATATAGAATAGCAAACGTGGTGTAACATCACTCAAGACCAAAGATAACAAATACTAAAATTTAAAGTCATCATATCATCCAATATCAAAACTCACACAAAATTACCAAATATTTTCTTTTTTTTTAACGAAATTCTACCCCAACATAGAAAAACATACATGCAGAAAAATTAAGAAAAATGTCTGAATTTTTTTTTTTTTTAAGAAGATCGTTCTAGAGTCACTACCTCATATTCAGCCATCTTGACTCAAAAATGAAAATGTATATTTATAAAGGAGAAGTCAAAAGAAAAGTTAGGAAAAACATAATAATAATTTTTTTTTTTACTAAGAAGATGCGTTCTAGGTAACTTCACTCATATTCAGCCATCTTACATTCAAAATAGTTAGTTACCTGTAGTAAAACTTAACCAATATTCCTGATTGTCAACTATTCCTCCCCCAACTGAATGACATTGTCCTCAATGTTTGAAAGGAAAGAAGTAGAGTTTAGAAGACATCACACAGGTAGTGCAACCTGAAGAAAATATTTACAAGCGGAGGTTAAATCTAATTTGTACTTGCTACTGCATTCTGTTACCATCGTTATTTGAACACTCAACACAATGGTCACGGGATGCATCTCGATTGATAAACATAGCAGATCAAGTAGCTCATTAGCAGTATGTGCACAAATAAAGACTTTTTTAACTGAGGAAGGAATGAAATAGTTTTTTATTGCATGGTTAAGAAATGTGATAAAGCCATCATAAAAATTATTGACATTTATCTCTGCTATTCTTCGACCAAGATCTATGGCTGCCTCAACGAACTCTTTATGTTTGCCATAATTAAATCCAGAGAGCACACAAATGTTCTTGAATTGTTTCTTTGGGAGTAGGCTGCCATTGAGATCTTTTCGAAAAACAACATGAGTGCTGTGACAAAAATTATATTTAAGAACCTTAGTGACAATGGGTGCGGTGTGTATGAGGCATTATGTCAATGTCAATTAACACTAAGGCACATGGCTCGAGTCGAAAAGCGATAAAAAGGAAAAGCAAAACAATGATAACAGAAAAAATTATTACAAGCAATAATGCGATGGTAAAATAACGATGAAGTAAAACAACGATAAAGTAAAAGGATATCTACGGTAGTTGCGTTGTGGCTCATCTTCCTCTGGTTTCGTCCGAAAGCGGCGAGCGCCCTCGATGGGTCGAGGATAGGCTTCCCATCGGTTTTCTTACAAGCGGCAAGCAGTCGTTTATAGTCGATTCAGGCATATCGTGCCGTTCCTTTTTGAATAATGGCCATAAGCGGAGAATCGCTCTTTATGCGTATCCAGCGGGATGCGTTTCAAAAACAAAGGATATTATCGATGACTCTTTATTCAAGCCATCACAATGAATTTAATCTTATCTTCCTGTTATCGAGACACCATTCTAAGAACATGGTTTTTATTGCATATCGTTACGGCACACTTATGACAAACAGAAAGTCTTTTAGCTTCGTCGTTTTCTTGCATAATTTCCTTTACCACAACCAGGCATGTATGCAATAAATTTAGGAGCAACTCACGCCAAGCGTGCTTTGGCCTCGATTAACCGGCGGATGTCGCGGTATGCCATTCTTCGTAAGCAATCGCATGCGTTCGGATCGGGCTTTATAGATTGAAAGGTGCATTACGAGGCGAAGGGAATCGTTTGTGAAGCTTTGCTAAAATCTCGTCTCATCCATGCCTTCGTCTCGAATATCGATTATTGTGAAACTTAAGTAAGACTTGATTGTCACGGAATGCGTTATCCGCCTCTTCACGGGGTGACAAACTTAAACACACAAAGCAAACTAAAACACA
Organism: Citropsis articulata; assembly: GCA_030449925.1. Taxonomy (NCBI): domain Eukaryota; kingdom Viridiplantae; phylum Streptophyta; class Magnoliopsida; order Sapindales; family Rutaceae; genus Citropsis; species Citropsis articulata. The sequence continues at coordinate 512,349 of JASUUH010000044.1, read as the reverse complement.
CAAACGGAAAAACAAATTAAAACACACAAAGCAAATTAAAATCGTCCTCTTGTCGAATTACCTCGAGCTCGATTCGGATCAAAATACCATCCTCTATTTCTGTGAGTTGTCTTTCTAGATCTTTAACGTGGAATACTAACTCTGGAGGTTGTAGATCCCAGATAGGTTGAAATTTACAAAATAGTATCTGCTTTCTGAGATGCGTTTGGATACGTTGAAGTGTTCTAATCGTGTACAAAGTCTTGTCTCATGATTAAAATGATAAGAAAACTATAATGGTTAAACAAACACAATTAAACAAAAAAAATTACAATCAGCAAAAGAATAATCAAAGAAAAGAAAAATCAAATCAAATTACGAAAGAAAAGAAAAACCTCAATTTAAACTTGGTGGGTCACTCAGTTTATTTCACTCTCCTCTCCATGGTTGGTATTCTAGATATGGCTTTAATCTTTGACCATTAACTTTAAAATGCGTTCTTTGGATCCTTAATTTCAATTGCCCGTGTGGAAAAGCGATTGTGAACAACAAATGGGCGAACCATCGAGAACGTGACTTACCTGGGAATGGGTGCAAGCAAGAATTTAATAAAAGCACTTTCTGACCTGGAGTGAAAGATTTCCTCATAATTGATTTTCTCATAATTTGCTTGTCGTGAAAGACTTTTATTCGTTGCTTGTAAATCTTGGCCAGCTGTAATCTTCTTTTTGAGCCAGCTTGTTGCATGTCAAAATTGAATTTCTTGATGGCCCAGTACGCACGATGCTCGAGTTTCGGTGGTGATTCTGATGATGGGCTGAGTTTCTTTTCTGATGGCACTAGTTGTTCAACTCTTGTCTTCCATTTATTTGTGTCCATGGATGGTGCTGAGTCAAGTAGTGTATTGACCTCATCGATTGATCTGTCAATGTCAAAATCCAAACCAAAGTGAGTTAAACATGTTTGTAAAGGGTCATCACTAAAGTTTGACAGAAAATTATTATCAACTGATGTTTCTATTAAATCCACATCAACAATTCCATCATCCACATTGTGAGGTTGTTTGGCAATGTTGAAAATATTGAGCTCCATGGTCATATTGCCAAAGGACAACTGCATATTTCCAGTTCTGCATTGAATGTGAGCATCGGCAGTTGCCAAGAAAGGTCGGCCTAGGATAATGGGGATGTGCTTCTTTGAATCTTGTACTGGTTGAGTGTCAATTACAATGAAATCAACAGGAAAATAAAACTTGTCTACAGAATAACACGTCCTCCACAATACCACGGTATTTTGTGGACCCGATCTGCATAACACCCTTTGGAGTTGGGTGTAATTCTCCCGGTCAAGTTTCCACAAATCTGATGAGCAGATTTACACTAGCTCACCAAATCAACAAAGCATTCTCAATTGTGTGGTTCCATACTACATGAGATAGTGGGAGCACGGATCTTTGAATTTTAGAGGCATTTTATGTTGGAGTATAGAACTAACATTTTACATTAAAGGCCTTTTACGAACATGAATATTTCTCTTTTTAGTGCATAGATCTTTAGAAACTTGGCATCGATGGCACTTGTTTTATAGCTTCAAGTAAAGGAATGTTTACACTTACATTTGAAGATTTCAAAATCTCACATGGATTTTCCTTTGTTCCCTTTAGCTAACCTCGAGGAAATGGAGCTTTAGGAACATATTCTCGTGAGTTGGTTTCTCTTTCTCCTTTGGTGATGAATCCTCGACATTCACGGTACAATCGAGTTGATTTTGGCATCTCCACTTTGTTATCGACTTCTTTCCCTTTTCGCAAGGTCATGTTTGACCTCTCCATGATGTTGTGGTGAGCGGTACTTGCTTCATTCACTGCTTTAGGGTTAGGCACTGGTTGACTTGGGAATTTACCTTTCTCAACGGTCATTGCCAAGGTTTGAACTGAAGAAGCAAGTTGTCCCACCATTTTCTCGAGGCTTGAAACTGATTGAGCTTGTGAGTTGAAGCCCGCCCTCAACTCATTTCGCAATTCATCAATGGTGCGGTTCTGCTGCTCGATTCTAGAATGAGTAGAATTCTTGAATGCAGAATGTATCCTCCGTAGTGCAGGTTGAGAGTGGTTTGGGTTTTGATTGTATGGTCTAAATAGTGGCTGAGAAGCTTGAGAAATTTGAGGATTTGGTGCATTTGGTTGAATTGGTGGAGGTGGAGCTGCTGGTCCATTTTGTTGGAATCCTTGAGACCATGAAAAATTGGGGTGGTCTCTCCATCCAGGATTATATGTGTTGGAGTAAGGATTGTAGGTTGATGGTTTTCTCATGATTCCTATGGCATTGGCTTGATCTGAATATGAGTCATGGTCATGTGGCTCTGTTGATTTGGCAGTCGTCAATGATCTTTGTTGTCGAAAGACCTTGATTATTGCTTTGACTTCCTTGATTTACGACTTGACTCACGATGTTAACCTCATTCACTCCCTTAATTCTCCTGGTATTCTGGTGATCGACTCGTTGTTGGGAATTATCGATTGGTGGAAGAATTCCCGAATCTACGAAACTTTTGACAGCTCTCCTCCTTTGGTGCGCCATTAGCCATTCTTGCACATGTGGCAATAATCCCTCAAAAGTATTGGCATTGGTGCCATTTCGTACCCATGATGTGGACACTTCAAGGTAGCCCATTAGATCGCTCCATGCTTGAAAAATTGCTCGTCGTCTCTTTGGGTAAATTCTGAAATTTCCTGCGAATAGCATTGGTTTTATGAGCGGGAAATATTTATTTAAAAATTTAGTTACCATTTGTTCCCATGATGTAATGCTATTAGCGAGCAATGTATTAAACCATGAGCGAGCTCTATCCTTTAAAGAAAATGGGAATAATCTAAGTTTAACATCATCATCGAAAAATTCTCATATTTAAAAGTCGGCAGATAGCATGGAAATCATTCGAGATGATTATATGGGTCCTCATTTTCTAGGCCATAAAATGTGAGAGACAATTTAGCACACTAGGTTTTAATTCAAAACTCTAGCATACATTTGGGTGTCGATGCATGATGTGCTCAAATTTGCTAAGGGACTAAAATAGTCCTTAAATGGCCTCTCTTGTGGTTCTGGTTGTTGGTTTTGTAAATCCATGTCAAATTGCTTTTTAAATGCGATGTGTTTATGTGTGCGAAGTGTTTTTTCTAACTCAAGGTCTAAAGGCTCAAGATTAGGTGATAATGACCTTCGACCACGCATACAAAGAACAAAATAAATGAAAATAAAAATAAACAGGAGGGAGAAATTACGATACTAACCTTGTGGCGTTGTTACAATCTTACTATGAAAATAAACTCAATTGCTATAAGAAAAGAGATTCGTGAAACAAATATTAACTAAAATTAAAATAAATTACAAGAAAGATAACAAGATAAACAAAATTAAATTACAAAGAAAATGATAGGAAAATTAAATTACACAAATTTAAAGAAAAAAAATGAAATTCTAACACTTAAAATTTTTTTCTAAATGAGAAAAGGAGAAAATAAATTACAAGAAAACAACTAAAATAAATAAATATTAGGAAAAAAAAACTAATTCTATGAATTAAAATACTTACCTCCCATGGCAAAAACTTGTTGCAAATTTTATTGAACTTCATAGCGCGAATCTATTGTAGAATAGATTTATGGTGACAGTGTCGATCCGAGGAGGTTGATTTTAATTGTGTGTAGAATTAATTTTCTTTAATTGGGTTTGTTGGATTTGTGATGAAATTGATTTAAACTATGCTAGAATTTAAATTGAAATGGCGAGAATAACTTAAAGCTGAAACTATTGAAATAAAGCACTTGGATATCGGATCTGCATCAACATGTACTCCATGGGCTAAATATTCTATATTAATACCAATTAAATCATGAGGGGATTCACACCTCATGAACCACTCAAATAAGTATGGTGCTAAGGGCTTATCGTGCCAAATAATAATAACCTTGTACTAGGGTCTTGGGTTTAACCGAGGTATCTAGAACAAGACTATTGTTGTCGACGAAAAGTCAAAACAACCACAAATATTAGAGAATAGAAAATAAATTTACCAAATAAAGCCCATGGAACATGTTGAGACTTCACCTTGACCCAAGCTTGAAAGAAAATTAGCTACTCATATTTGAACTAAGGGTAAAAATAGAATTTATTAAAATACATAGAAAATACAAGAAAAGAAGGAATTACAATCTAAGCTTACAAATGAATTCAGGGATATCAAATTAGGGGGGGAAGCCCCCTTTTTATAGGTACATTGAGTGAATCATGACCATCGGATTAAAAACAGTTTGGACGCTCAGGATTGCGCCACGTCATCAGTCAACAGTCAACAGCCACTATTTGAACAGTAACACTATTTGCACAGTTCACACGGTTTGACCACTATTTTGCCTGATAAACGGTTTTGCACGGTAATACTATTTGCGCGATTCGCACGGTTTGACCCTATTTGCCTGATCGGTTTTGCGGTAATACTATTTGTATAGTATCACGAACAGTACTATACGTATGAATAGTTCCGTATATGTGAACAGTGACATTTTTCCTTTTATGCTCTTTCTAAGGTTTTCGATCGTCCTGAGTTCAAATGTGACGTCCGTTTTGCTGTCTGATCACTCGTTCATTGTGAAATGATCGTGATACCCCTAAAATACATAAAATAACTAATTATAATGAAACACACGTAATTAAATAACAAAATACTTAAATAAATAAAAATAGCAATGTTAGTGAGACTTGAAGTGTAAAATGGCGATTTTCTCCTTTATAAATATACACTTTCAACTTTCACACCCGACCATTGCTTTGAATAGCGAAGATAAATCAAAACCTTTTTTTTTTTTAACCACGTGTTTATTCATTAATGATAATCGGTACAAGTATTATCTCGGTCTAAAGTATCACAACCATCAACAATCCATTACCTGGGACCCAATCGGCTTTCAGAATAACATGTCAAACCCAAAATCTCACGATGTGACCTCTCCTAAACCTGTCACTACAATGAATGGTGATTGAGGAACACTCTCTGGCCCCGCCCCTGTTTATGCCGCCTCTGGGCGAAGCAATATTTTAGGGCAACCCTGCGGCGCGGCCTCGCGCGAGCCCTCGAGGCCTCAGTGACGGATGCATTTTGGGCTGAACCCCCCTCCCACGGGCCCAAGGCTGCTTGCCCGCCCTGTTCGCCCTTGCGGGGCGAAGCACTATTTTAGGCGGGCCTCAGCGGCGGCCTGCCTGAGCCCCAGGGCCTCAGTGACGGACCCATTTTCGATAGCGGATGGTGAACCCCCTCCACCCACGGGCCAAGCCTGCTTTACCACGCCCGCCCCTGTTTCGCCACGCTGCTGGTGAAGCACTATTTTAGGGCAAGCCTCGACGCTGACCCTCGCCACGGAGCCCCGAGGCCTCAGTGACGGACCCATTTAAATGCGGTGGCTGAACCCCCTCCCACCCCCACGGACCCAGGCTGCTGCGCCCTCGCCACTGTTTCGCGCCTTGCGCGTGGCGAAAGCACTATTTTAGGGCAAGCCTCGGCGCGGACCTCGCCAGGGCCCTCGAGTGACGGACCCATTTCGGCGGGTGGTGAACCCCTTCCACCCCACGGGCCAAGCCTATAACTTCGCCCGCCCGCCCCTGTTTGCACTTGCGCGTGAAGCACTATTTTAGGGCAACCATCTGGCCCACCTCGTCTGAGCCCCAGGGCCTCAGTGACGGACCCATTTCCGACAAGCCCGGTGAACCCCCTCCCACCCCCACGGGCCCAAGGCTTCCGCCCCGCCCCTGTTCGCCACTTGGCGCGGCTGGGCGAAGCACTATTTTAGGGCAAGCCTCTGGCCGCGGCCTCGCACAGGCCCCCGAGGGCCTCAGTGACCCATTCCGACAGCGGACTGGCTGAACCCCCGCCCACCCAGGCCTTGCTTTGCCGCCCTGTTCGCCCTTGCAGCCCGGCTGGGCGGAAGCACTTTTTTAGGGCAAACCTCTGGCTGCGGCCTCGCACAGGGCCGCCGAGGGCCCTCAGTGACGGACCCATTTCCGACAGCGGACCCACCCCCTCCCACCGCCCACGGGCCCAAGCCTTACCGCCCCGCCCTTGTTCGCCATTCGCTGCTGGGCGGAAGCACTATTTTAGGGCAAGCCTCTTGCCGCGGCCTCGCACATGCCCCCCGAGGGCCCTCGAAGTGACCGGACCCATTTCCGACAGCGGACTGGCTGAAACCCCCCCCCACCCCCCCCAGGCCAAGGCTGCTTGCCCGCGGCACCCCTGTTTCGCGCACTTGCGCGGCAAAGCACTATTTTAGGGCAAGCCTCAGCATGACCTGCCCCGAGGGCCCTCGAAGTGACCGGACCCATTTCCGACAGCCAGATTGGCTGAACCCCCCCCCCCCACGGGCCCAAGGCTGCTTTACCGCCCCCGCCCCCTATTTCGCCACTTGCGCCGCTGGGCGAGAAGCACTATTTTAGGGCAAACCTCTGGCTGACCGCCACCCAGGCCCCAGGGCCCTCAGTGACCGGACCCATTTCAGTCGGACTGGCTGAACCCCCCCACCCACGGGCCCCAGCCTATAGCACACCGCCCCCGCGCCCTGTTTCGCGCCTTGCGCCGCTGGGCGAAGCACTATTTTAAAGGCAAACCTCTGGCGCGGCCTCATACAGGCCCGAGGGCCCTCAGTGACGGACCCATTTCCGACATCCGGACTGGCTGAACGCCCCCCCACTCCCACGGGCCCAAAGGCTATAACACCTTTGCCCCGCCCCCTGTTCGCCACTTGCGCCGGCGGGCCCGGCACTATTTTGAGGGCAAGCCTCTGGCGCGGCCTCATCGAGACCCCGAGGCCCCTCAGTGACCGGACCCATTTCCGGACAGCGGTTGGCTGAACCCCCTCCCACCCCCACGGGCCCAAGGCTGCTTTTCGCCCGCCCTGTTCGCCACTTGCGCCGCTGGGCGGAAGCACTATTTTAGGGCAAAGCCTCGGCTGCGGCCTCGCCACCAGGCCCCGAGGGCCCTCAAGCGACGGACCCATTTCCGACAGCGGTTGGCTGAACCCCTCCCTCCCCCACAGGCCCAGCCTGCTTTACCGCCCCCGCCCCCTGTTACGCCACTTGCGCCGCTGGGCCAAAAGCACTATTTTAGGGCAAGCCTCTGGCCGCGGCCTCGTACAGGCCCCCCGAGAGCCCTCGAAGTGACCGGACCCATTTCCGACCGCCGGACTGGCTGAACCCCCCACCCCACCCCCCACGGGCCCAGGCCTATAGCACACCGCCCCCGCCCCCTGTTACGCCACTTGCGCCGCTAGGCCAAAAGCACTATTTTAGGGCAAACCTCTGGCCGCGGCCTCGCACAGGCCCCCCGAGGGCCCTCGAAGTGACCGGACCCATTTCCGATTGCCCGACTGGCTGAACCCCCCTCCCCACCCCCCATGGGCCCAAGGCTATAGCACACCGCCCCCGCCGCCTGTTACGCCACTTGCGCCGCTGGGCCAGAAGCACTATTTTAGGGCAAGCCTCTGGCCGCGGCCTCGGACAGGCCCCCCGAGGGCCCTCGAAGTGACCGGACCCATTTCCGACAGCCGGACTGGCTGAACCCCCGCCCACCCCAGGCCCAAGGCTGCTTTACCGCCCCGCCCCCGGTTTCGCCACTTGCGCCGCTGGGCCAGAAGCACTATTTTAGGGCAAACCTCTGGCCGCGGCCTCGTACAGGCCCCCCGAGGGCCCTCGAAGTGACCGGACCCATTTCCGACAACCGGACTGGCTGAACCCCCACTCACCCCCCACGGGCCCAAGCCTATAGTACACCCGCCCTTGTTTCGCGCATTTCGCTGCTGGGCCAGCACTATTTTAAACAAGCCTCTGGCATGACCTCACATGCCCCGAGGCCCTCGAAGTGACCGGACCCATTTCCGACAGCGGACTGGCTGAACCCCCATCCCCACCCCCCACGGGCCCAAGGCTATGCACCGCCCCGCCCCTGTTCGCCCTTGCGCCCAGAAGCACTATTTTAGGGCAAAGCCTCTGGCAGCGGCCTCAGAGACCCCGAGGGACCTCAGTGACCGGACCCATTTCCGACAGCCGGACTAGCTGAACCCCCCTCCCCACCCCCCCCGGGCCCAAGGCTATAGCACACCGCCCCCGCCCCCTGTTACGCCACTTGTGCCGCTGGGCCAGAAGCACGATTTTAGGGCAAGCCTCTGGCTGCGGCCTCGCACAGGCCCCCCGAGGGCCCTCGAAGTGACCGGACCCATTTCCGACAGCCGGACTGGCTGAACCCCCCACCCCACCCCCCACGGGCCCAAGCCTACAGCACACCGCCCCACCCCTGTTTCGCGCCTTGCGCCGCTGGGCCAGAAGCACTATTTTAGGGCAAACCTCTGGTGACCTCGCTGAGCCCCGAGGCCCTCGAATTGACCGGACCCATTTCCGACAGCGGACTGGCTGAACCCCCCTCCCCACCCCGGGCCCAAGGCTATAGCTTTGCCCCGCCCCTGTTACGCCACTTGCGCCGCTGGGCCAGAAGCACTATTTTAGGGCAAGCCTCTGGCCGCGGCCTCGCACAGGACCCCGAGGGCCCTCGAAGTGACCGGACCCATTTCCGACAGCCGGACTGGCTGAACGCCCCTCCCCACCCCCTACGGGCCCACCGCTCCCGCCCCTTGTTTTGCCACTTGCGCCGCTGGGCCAGAAGCACTATTTTAGGTCAAGCCTCTGGCCGCGGCCTCGTACAGGCCCCCCCAGGGCCCTCGAATTGACCGGACCCATTTCCGACAGCGGACTGGCTGAACCCCCCTCCCCACCCCCCACGGGCCCAAGGCTATAGCACACCGTCCCCGCCCCCTGTTTCGCCACTTGCGCCGCTGGGCCAGAAGCACTATTTTAGGGCAAGCCTCTGGCCGCGGCCTCGTACAGGCCCCCCGAGGGCCCTCGAAGTGACCGGACCCATTTCCGACAGCCGGACTGGCTGAACCCCCCTCCCCACCCCCCCCGGGCCCAAGGCTATAGCACACCGCCCCGCCCCCTGTTTCGCCACTTGCGCCGCTGCGGCAGAAGCACTATTTTAGGGCAGGCCTCTGGCGGCCTCGTCTGAGCCCGAGGGCCCTCGAAGTGACCGGACCCATTTCCGACAGCCGGACTGGCTGAACCCCCCTCCCCACCCGCCCACGGGCCCAAGCCTATAGCGCACCGCCCCCGCCCCTTGTTTCGCGCATTTCGCTGCTGGGCCAGAAGCACTATTTTAGAGCAAGCCTCTGGCCGCGGCCTCGCACATGCCCCCCGAGGGCCCTCGAAGTGACCGGACCCATTTCCGACAGCCGGACTGGCTGAACCCCCCCCCCCACCCCCCCCGGGCCCCAGGCTATAGCACACCGCCCCCGGCCCCTGTTTCGCCACTTGCGCCGCTGGGCCAGAAGCACTATTTTAGGGCAAGCCTCTGGCCGCGGCCTCGCACAGGCCCCCCGAGGGCCCTCGAAGTGACCGGACCCATTTCCGACAGACGGACTGGATGAACCCCCCACCCCACCCCCACGGGCCCAAGGCTATAGCACACCGCCCCCGCCCCCTGTTTCGCCACTTGCGCCGCTGGGCCAGAAGCACTATTTTAGGGCAAGCCTCTGGCCGCGGCCTCGCCTGAGCCCCGAGGGCCTCAGTGACGGACCCATTTCGACAGCGGTGGCTGAACCCTCCTCCCCACCCCCCACGGGCCCAAGCCTACAGCACACCGCCCCACCCCTGTTTCGCGCCTTGCGCCGCTGGGCCAGAAGCACTATTTTAGGGCAAGCCTCTGGCCGCGGCCTCGCACAGGCCCCCCGAGGGCCCTCGAAGTGACCGGACCCATTTCCGACAACCGGACTGGCTGAACCCCCCTCCCCACCCCCCACGGGCCCAAGCCTATAGCACACCGCCCCCGCCCCCTGTTTCGCCACTTGCGCCGCTGGGCCAGATGCACTATTTTAGGGCAAGCCTCTGGCCGCGGCCTCGCATAGGCCCCCTAAGGCCCTCAAAGTGACCGGACCCATTTCCGACAGCCGGACTGGCTGAACCCCCCTCCCCACCCCCCACGGGCCCAAGGCTATAGCACACCGCCCCCGCCCCCTGTTACGCCACTTGCGCGCTGGGCCAGAAGCACTATTTTAGGGCAAGCCTCTGGCCTCGGCGTAGCTCCTGTGCCCCGAGGGCCCTCGAAGTGACCGGACCCATTTCCGACAGCCGGACTGGCTGAACCCCCCTCCCCACCCCCCACGGGCCCAAGGCTATAGCACACCGCCCCCGCCCCCTGTTACGCCACTTGCGCCGCTGGGCCAGAAGCACTATTTTAGGGCAAGCCTCTGGCCGCGGCCTCGTACAGGCCCCCCGAGGGTCCTCGAAGTGACCGGACCCATTTCCGACAGCCGGACTGGCTGAACCCCCCCCACCCCCCACGGGCCCAAGGCTATAGCACACCGCCCCCGCCCCCTTTTTCGCCACTTGCGCCGCTGGGCCAGAAGCACTATTTTAGGGCAAGCCTCTGGCCGCGGCCTCGTACAGGCCCCCCGAGGGCCCTCGAAGTGACCGGACCCATTTCCGACTGCCGGACTGGCTGAACCCCCCACCCCACCCCCCACGGGCCCAAGCCTATAGCACACCGCCCCCACCCCTGTTTCGCGCCTTGCGCCGCTGGGCCAGAAGCACTATTTTAGGGCAAACCTCTGGCCGCGGCCTCGCACAGGACCCCCGAGGGACCTCGAAGTGACCGGACCCATTTCCGACAGCCGGACTAGCTGAACCCCCTCCCCACCCCCCACGGGCCCAAGGCTATAGCGCCCGCCCCTGTTCGCCACTTGTGCGCTGGGCCAAGCTCTATTTTAGGGCAAGCCTCTGGCTGCGGCCTCTGAGAGCCCCGAGGCCTCAGTGATCGGACCCATTTCCGACAGTCGGACTGGCTGAACCCCCACCACCCCACGGGCCCAAGCCTGCTTTACCGCCCCGCCCCTGTTTCGCGCCTTGCGCCGTGGGCCAGAAGCACTATTTTAGGGCAAGCCTCTGGCCGCGACCTTGAACAGGCCCCTCGAGGGCCCTCGAAGTGACCGGACCCATTTCCGACAGACGGACTGGCTGAACCCCCCTCCCCACCCCCCACGGGCCCAAGCCTATAGCACACCGCCCCCGCCCCCTGTTACGCCACTTGCGCCGCTGGGCCAGAAGCACTATTTTAGGGCAAGCCTCTGGCCGCGGCCTCGCCTAAGCACCCCGAGGGCCCAGCAGTGACGGACCCATTTCCGACACGGACTGGCTGAACCCCCTCCCACCCCACGGGCCCAAGGCTGTACACGCCCCGCCCCTGTTCGCCACTTGCGCTGGGCCGAAGCGCTATTTTAGGGCAAGCCGCTGGCGGCCTCGCTGAGCCCCGAGGTCCCTCAGTGACCCGGACCCATTTCGACAGCGGACTGGCTGAACCCCCTGCCCACCCCCCAGGCCCAAAAGCACCGCCCCGCCCCTGTTCGCCACTTGCGCGCTGGGCGAAGCACTATTTTAGGGCAAGCCTCTGGCCGCGGCCTCGTACAGGCCCCCCGAGGGCCCTCGAAGTGACGGACCCATTTCCGACTGCGGACTGGCTGAACCCCCCACCCCCCCACCGGCCCAAAGCCAAAGCACACCGCCCCACCCTGTTTGCGCCTTGCTGGGCGAAGCACTATTTTAGGGCAAACATCTGGCATGACCTCGCCTGAGAACCCGAGGATCTCAGTGACCGGGACCCATTTCCGACAGCGGACTGGCTGAACCCCACCCACCCCCACAGGCCCAAGGCTGCTTCGCCCGCCCCTGTTACGCCACTTGCGCCGCTGGGCCAGAAGCACTATTTTAGGGCAAGCCTCTGGCCGCGGCCTCGCACAGGCCCCCCGAGGGCCCTCGAAGTGACCGGACCCATTTCCGACAGCCGGACTGGCTGAACCCCCCCCCCCCCCCCCCCCCGGCCCAAGCCTATAGCACACCGCCCCCGCCCCTTGTTTTGCGCCTTGCGCCGCTGGGCCAGAAGCACTATTTTAGGGCAAGCCTCTGGCCGCGGCCTCGCACAGGCCCCCCGAGGGCCCTCGAAGTGACCGGACCCATTTCCGACAGCCGGACTGGCTGAACCCCCCTCCCCACCCCCACGGGCCCAAGCCTATAGCACACCGCCCCCGCCCCCTGTTTCGCCACTTGCGCCGCTGGGCCAGAAGCACTATTTTAGGGCAAGCCTCTGGCCGCGGCCTCGGACAGGCCCCCCGAGGGCCCTCGAAGTGACCGGACCCATTTCCGACAGCCGGACTGGCTGAACCCCCGCCCACCACCCACGGGCCCAAGGCTATAGCACACCGCCCCCGCCCCCTGTTTCGCCACTTGCGCCGCTGGGCCAGAAGCACTATTTTAGGGCAAGCCTCTGGCCGTGGCCTCGCACAGGCCCCCCGAGGGCCCTCGAAGTGACCGGACCCATTTCCGACAGCCGGACTGGCTGAACCCCCCTCCCCACCCCCCACGGGCCCAAGGCTATAGCACACCGCCCCCGACCCCTGTTTCGCCACTTGCGCCGCTGGGCCAGAAGCACTATTTTAGGGCAAGCCTCTGGCCGCGGCCTCGTACAGGCCCTCCGAGGGCCCTCGAAGTGACCGGACCCATTTCCGACAGCGGACTGGCTGAACCCCCCTCCCACCCCACGGGCCCAAACACCGCCCCGCCCCTGTTCGCCACTTGCGCGCTGGGCAAGCACTATTTTAGGGCAGGCCTCTGGCGGCCTCGCCAGGCCCCAGGGCCTCGAAGTGACCGGACCCATTTCCGACTGCCGGACTGGCTGAACCCCCACCCCACGGGCCCAAACCTGCACCGCCCCACCCTGTTTCGCCCTTGCGCTGGGCCAAGCACTATTTTAGGGCAAAGCCTCTGGCGCGGCCTCGCAGGCCCCGAGGGCCCTCAGTGACCGGACCCATTTCCGACAGCCGGACTGGCTGAACCCCCCCCCCCCCCCCCCACGGGCCCAAGGCTATAGCACACCGCCCCCGCCCCCTGTTTCGCCACTTGCGCCGCTGGGCCAGAAGCACTATTTTAGGGCAAGCCTCTGGCCGCGGCCTCGCACAGGCCCCCCGAGGGCCCTCGAAGTGACCGGACCCATTTCCGACAACCGGACTGGCTGAACCCCCCACGAGCCCAAGCCTATAGCACACCGCCCCCGCCCCTGTTTTGCGCCTTGCGCCGCTGGGCCCGAAGCACTATTTTAGGGCAAGCCTCTGGCCGCGGCCTCGTACAGGCCCCCCCAGGGACCTCGAAGTGACCGGACCCATTTCCGACAGCCGGACTGGCTGAACCCCCACCGGCCCAAGCCTATAGCCCCCCGCCCCCTGTTTCGCCACTTGCGCCGCTGGGCCAGAAGCACTATTTTAGGGCAAGCCTCTGGCCGCGGCCTCGCACAGGCCCCCCGAGGGCCCTCGAAGTGACCGGACCCATTTCCGACAGCCGGACTGGCTGAACCCCCTCCCCACCCCCCACGGGCCCAAGGCTGCTTTGCGCCCCGGACCCCTGTTACGCCACTTGCGCGGCTGGGCAGGCACTATTTTAGGGCAAGCCTCTGGACGCGGCCTCGGACAGGCCACCCGAGGGCCCTCGAAGTGACAGAACCCATTTCCGACAGCGGTGGCTGAACCCCTCCCCACCCCCACAGGCCCAAGCCTGCTTTCCGCCCCTGTTTCGCCACTTGCGCCGCTGGGCCAGAAGCACTATTTTAGGGCAAGCCTCTGGTCGCGGCCTCGTACGGGCCCCCCGAGGGCCCTCGAAGTGACCGGACCCATTTCCGACAGCCGGACTGGCTGAACCCCCCACCCCACCCCCCACGGGCCCAAGCCTATAGCACACCGCCCCCGACCCCTGTTTCGCCACTTGCGCCGCTGGGCCAGAAGCACTATTTTAGGGCAAGCCTCTGGCCTGACCCAGGCCCCGAGGACCTCGAAGTGACCGGACCCATTTCCGACAGCCGGACTGGCTGAACCCCCTCCCCACTACCCCCGGGCCCAAGGCTGCTTTACCCGCCCCTGTTCGCCACTTGCGCGCTGGGCGAAGCACTATTTTATGGCAAGCCTCTGGCGCGACCTCGCAGCCCCTTGAGGGCCCTCGAAGTGACGGACGCATTTCCGACAGCCGGACTGGCTGAACCCCACCCCCCACGGGCCCAAAGGCTGCACCGCCCGCCCCTGTTTCGCCGCCTTGCGCGCTGAAGCACTATTTTAGGGCAAGCCTCTGGCCGCGGCCTCGTACAGGCACCCCGAGGGCCCTCGAAGTGACCGGACCCATTTCCGACAGCCGGACTGGCTGAACCACCAACCCCACCCCCCACGGGCCCAAGGCTATAGCACACCGCCCCCGCCCCTGTTTCGCCACTTGCGCCGCTGGGCCAGAAGCACTATTTTAGGGCAAGCCTCTGGCCGCGGCCTCGCAAAGGCCCCCCGAGGGCCCTCGAAGTGACCGGACCCATTTCCGACAGCCGGACTGGCTGAACACCCCTCCTCGCCCCCCACGGGCCCATGCCTATAGCACACCGCCCCCTGTTTCGCGCCTTGCGCCGCTGGGCCAGAAGCACTATTTTAGGGCAAGCCTCTGGCCGCGGCCTCGTACAGGCCCCCCGAGGGCCCTCGAAGTGACCGGACCCATTTCCGACAGCCGGACTGGCTGAACCCCCCACGGGCCCAAGCCTATAGCACACCGCCCCTGACCCCTGTTTGCTTGCGCTGGGCTACAAGCACTATTTTAGGGAAAGCCTCTGGCTGCGGCCTCGCCCCCCGAGGCCTCAGTGACGGACCCATTTCCGACAGCCGGATGGCTGAACCCCCTCCACCACCCACGGGCCCTAGCCTGCTTTGCCCCGCCCCTGTTTCGCCACTTGCGCCGCTGGGCCAGAAGCACTATTTTAGGGCAAGCCTCTGGCCGCGGCCTCGAACAGGCCCCCCGAGGGCCCTCGAAGTGACCGGACCCATTTCCGAGAGCCGGACTGGCTGAACCCCCCTCCCCACCCTACGGGCCCAAGCCTGCTTACCGCCCCGCCCCTGTTCGCCTTGCCGCTGGGCAAGCACTATTTTATGGGCAAGCCTCTGGCGCGGCCTCGACAGGCCCCGAGGGCCTCAGTGACCGGACCCATTTCCGACAGCGGACTGGCTGAACCCCCCCCCCCCCCACGGGCCCAAGCTGCTTTACGCCCCGCCCCTGTTTCGCCACTTGCGCCGCTGGGCCAGAAGCACTATTTTAGGGCAAGCCTCTGGCCGCGGCCTCGAACAGGCCCCCCGAGGGCCCTCGAAGTGACCGGACCCATTTCCGACAGCCAGACTGGCTGAACCCCCGCCCACCACCCACGGGCCCAAGCCTATGGCACACCGCCACCGCCCCCTGTTACGCCACTTGCGCCGCTGGGCCAGAAGCACTATTTTAGGGCAAGCCTCTGGCCGCGGCCTCGCACAGGCCCCCCGAGGGCCCTCGAAGTGACCGGACCCATTTCCGACAGCCGGACTGGCTGAACCCCCCACGGGCCCAAGCCTATAGCACACCGCCCCCGCCCCCGGTTTCGCGCCGTGCGCCGCTGGGCCAGAAGCACTATTTTAGGGCAAGCCTCTGGCCGCGGCCTCGCACCGGCCCCCCGAGGGCCCGCGAAGTGACCGGACCCATTTCCGACAGCCGGACTGGCTGAACCCCCCTCCCCACCCCCCACGGGCCCAAGCCTGCTTTGCCCCGCACCCTGTTTCGCCACTTGCGCGCTGGGCCAGAAGCACTATTTTAGGGCAAACCTCTGGCCGCGGCGTCGCAGTGGCCCGAGGGCCCTCGAAGTGACCGGACCCATTTCCGACCGCCGGACTGGCTGAACCCCCCTCCCCACCCCCACGGGCCCAAGGCTATAGCACACCGCCCCCGCCCCCTGTTACGCCACTTGCGCCGCTGGGCCAGAAGCACTATTTTAGGGCAAGCCTCTGGCCGCGGCCTCGCACAGGCCCCCCGAGGGCCCTCGAAGTGACCGGACCCATTTCCGACAGCCGGACTGGCTGAACCCCCCACGGGCCCAACCCTATAGCACACCGTCCCCGACCCCTGTTTCGCCACTTTCGCTGCTGGGCCAGAAGCACTATTTTAGGGCAAGCCTCTGGCCGCGGCCTCGCCTGAGCCCCGAGGCCCTCAGTGACGGACCCATTTCCGACAGCGGACTGGCTGAACCCTCCCACCCCCACGGGCCCAAGGCTATGCTTGCCCCGCCCCTGTTCGCCACTTGCGCGCTGGGCAAGCACTTTTTTAGGGAAAGCCTCTGGCAGCGGCCTCGTCCCGAGGCCAGCAGTGACGGACCCATTTCCGACAGCGGCTGAACCCCCTCCCCCCCCACGGGCCCAAGGCTATAGCCCACCCCGCCCCTGTTCGCCACTTGCGCGCTGGGCAAGCACTATTTTAGGGCAAGCCTCTGGCCGTGACCTCGCACAGGCCCCCGAACGGACCCATTTCTGACAGCTGGACTGGCTGAACCCCCCTCTCCACCCCCCCACGGCCCCAAGGCTATAGCACACTGCCCCCGCCCCCTGTTTTGCGCCTTGCGCCGCTGGGCCAGATGCGCTATTTTAGGGCAAGCCTTTGGCCCCGGCCTCGTGCAGGCCCCCCGAGGGCCCTCGAAGTGACGAGACCCATTTTTGACAGCCGAACTGGCTGAACCCCCCTCCCCACCCCCCACGGGCCCAAGGCTATAGCACACCGCCCCCGCCCCCTGTTTCGCGCCTTGCGCCGCTGGGCCAGAAGCACTATTTTAGGGCAAGCCTCTGGCCGCGGCCTCGCCCCGGCCCCCCGAGGGCCCTCGAAGTGACCGGACCCATTTCCGACAGCCGGACTGGCTGAACCCCCCTCCCCACCCCCCACGGGCCCAAGGCTATCGCACACCGCCCCCGCCCCCTGTTTCGCCACTTGCGCCGCTGGGCCAGAAGCACTATTTTAGGGCAAGCCTCTGGCCGCGGCCTCGCACGGGCCCCCCGAGGGCCCTCGAAGTGACCGGACCCATTTCCGACAGCCGGACTGGCTGACCCCCCCCCCCCACCCCCCCCGGGCCCAAGGCTATAGCACACCGCCCCCGCCCCTGTTTCGCCACTTGCGCCGCTGGGCCAGAAGCACTATTTTAGGGCAAGCCTCTGGCCGCGGCCTCGTACAGGCCCCCCGAGGGCCCTCGAAGTGACCGGACCCATTTCCGACAGCCGGACTGGCTGAACCCCCCCCCCCCCCCCCCCCCGGCCCCAAGCACACCGCCCCCGACCCCTGTTTCGCCACTTGCGCCGCTGGGCCAGAAGCACTATTTTAGGGCAAGCCTCTGGCCGCGGCCTCGTACAGGCCCCCCGAGGGCCCTCGAAGTGACCGGACCCATTTCCGACAGCCGGACTGGCTGAACCCCCCACCCCACCCCCCACGGGCCCAAGGCTATAGCACACCGCCCCCGCCCCCTGTTACGCCACTTGCGCCGCTGGGCCAGAAGCACTATTTTAGGGCAAGCCTCTGGCCGCGGCCTCGCACAGGCCCCCCGAGGGCCAGCTAAGTGACCGGACCCATTTCCGACAGCGGATGGCTGAACCCCCTCCCGCCCAGGCCCAAGGCTGCTTTGCCCGCCCCTGTTACGCCACTTGCGCCGCTGGGCCAGAAGCACTATTTTAGGGCAAGCCTCTGGCTGCGGCCTCGCACAGGCTGCCCGAGGGCCCTCGAAGTGACCGGACCCATTTCCGACAGCCGGACTGGCTGAACCCCCCTCCCCACCCCCCACGGGCCCAAGCCTATAGCACACCGCCCCTGTTACGCCACTTGCGCGCTGGGCAAGCACTATTTTGGGCAAGCCTCTGGCGGCCTGCACAAACCCCGAGGGCCTCAGTGACGGACCCATTTCCGACAGCGGACTGGCTGAACCCCTCCCACGGGCCCAAGGCTAACCGCCCCGCCCTGTTTCGCCACTTGCGCGGCTGGGCCAGAAGCACTATTTTAGGGCAAGCCTCTGGCCGCGGCCTCGTACAGGCCCCCCGAGGGCCCTCGAAGTGACCGGACCCATTTCCGACAGCCGGACTGGCTGAACCCCCCTCCCCACCCCCCACGGGCCCAAGCCTATAGCACACCGCCCCCGCCCCCTGTTTCGCCACTTGCGCCTCTGGGCCAGAAGCACTATTTTAGGGCAAGCCTCTGGCCGCGGCCTCGCACAGGCCCCTCGAGGGCCCTCGAAGTGACCGGATGCATTTCCGACAGCTGGACTGGCTGAACCCCCCTCCCCACCCCCACGGGCCCAAGGCTATAGCACACCGCCCCCGCCCCCTGTTTCGCCACTTGCGCCGCTGGGCCAGAAGCACTATTTTAGGGCAAGCCTCTGGCCGCGGCCTCGCACAGGCCCCCCGAGGGCCCTCGAAGTGACCGGACCCATTTCCGACAGCCGGACTGGCTGAACCCCCCTCCCCACCCCCCACGGGCCCAAGGCTATAGCACACCGCCACCGCACACTGTTTCGCCACTTGCGCTGGGCCAGAAGCACTATTTTAGGGCAAGCCTCTGGCCGCGGCCTCGTACAGGCCCCCCGAGGGCCCTCGAAGTGACCGGACCCATTTCCGACAGTCGGACTGGCTGAACCCCCCTCCCCACACCCCACGGGCCCAAGCCTATAGTACACCGCCCCGCCGCCTGTTTCGCGCCTTGTGCTGCTGGGCTAGAAGCACTATTTTAGGGTAACCCTCTGGCCGCGGCCTCCCACAGGGCCCGAGGCCTCAGTGACTGGACCCATTTCCGACAAACGGACTGGCTGAACCCCCCCCCACCCCCAGGGCCCAGCACTGCTTTCGCCCCGCCCCTGTTCGCCACTTGCGCGCTGGGCGAAGCACTCTTTTAGGGCAAGCCTCAGGCCGCGGCCTCGTACAGGGCCCCGAGGGCCCTCGAAGTGACCGGACCCATTTCCGACAGCCGGACTGGCTGAACCCCCCACCCCCACGGGCCCAAGCCTATAGCACACCGCCCCCGCCCCCTGTTTCGCGCCTTGCGCTGTGGGCCAGAAGCACTATTTTAGGGCAAGCCTCTGGCCGCGGCCTCGCGCAGGGCCCCCGAGGGCCCTCGAAGTGACCGGACCCATTTCCGACAGCTGGACTGGCTGAACCCCCCTCCCCACCCCCCACGGGCCCAAGGCTATAGCACACCGCCCCCGCCCCCTGTTTCGCCACTTGCGCCGCTGGGCCAGAAGCACTATTTTAGGGCAAGCCTCTGGCCGCGGCCTCGTACAGGCCCCCCGAGAACCTCGAAGTGACCGGACCCATTTCCGACAGGCGGACTGGCTGAACCCCCCTCCCCACCCCCCACGGGCCCAAGCCTATAGCACACCGCCCCCGCACCCTGTTTCGCCACTTGCGCCGCTGGGCCAGAAGCACTATTTTAGGGCAAGCCTCTGGCAGCGGCCTCGTACAGGCCCCCCGAGGGCCCTCGAAGTGACCGGACCCATTTCCGACAGCCGGACTGGCTGAACCCCCCTCCCCACCCCCCACGGGCCCAAGGCTATAGCACACCGCCCCCGGCCCCTGTTTCGCGCCTTGCGCCGCTGGGCCAGAAGCACTATTTTAGGGCAAGCCTCTGGCTGCGGCCTCGTACAGGCCCCCCGAGGGCCCTCGAAGTGACCGGACCCATTTCCGACAGCCGGACTGGCTGAACCCCCTCCCCACCCCCACGGGCCCAAGCCTGCTTTACCGCCCCGCCCGCTGTTTCGCCACTTGCGCTGGGCGAGCACTATTTTAGGGCAAGCCTCTGGCGGCCTCGCCTGAGCCCCGAGGCCCTCAGTGACGGACCCATTTCCGACAGCGGATGGCTGAACCCCCTCCCCACCCCAGGCCCAAGGCTATAACAGCCCCGCCCCGCCCCCTGTTATGCCACTTGCGCTGCTGGGCCACAAGCACTATTTTAGGGCAAGCCTCTGGCTGCGATCTCGTACAGGCCCCCCGAGGGCCCTCGAAGTGACCGGACCCATTTCCGACAGCCAGACTGGCTGAACCCCCCCACACCCCACGGGCCCAAGCCTATGCTTTGCCCGCCCCCTGTTACGCCACTTACGCCGCTGGGCCAGAAGCACTATTTTAGGGCAAGCCTCTGGCCGCGGCCTCGGACAGGCCCCCCGAGGGCCCTCGAAGTGACCGGACCCATTTCCGACAGCCGGACTGGCTGAACCCCCCTCCCCACCCCCCACGGGCCCAAGGCTATAGCACACCGCCCCCCCTGTTACGCCACTTGCGCCGCTGGGCCAGAAGCACTATTTTAGGGCAAGCCTCTGGCCGCGGCCTCGCACAGGCCCCCCGAAGGCCCTCGAAGTGACCGGACCCATTTCCGACAGCCGGACTGGCTGAACCCCCCCCCCACCCCCCACGGGCCCAAGGCTATAGCACACCGCCCCCGCCCCCTGTTTCGCCACTTGCGCTGGGCCAGAAGCACTATTTTAGGGCAAGCCTCTGGCCGCGGCCTCGTACAGGCCCCCCGAGGCCCTCGAAGTGACCGGACCCATTTCCGACAGCCGGACTGGCTGAACCTCCCTCCCCACCCCCACGGGCCCAAGGCTCAAGCTCTCCCGCCCCCTGTTACGCCACTTGCGCTGGGCCAGAAGCACTATTTTAGGGCAAGCCTCTGGCCGCGGCCTCGTACAGGCCCCCCGAGGGCCCTCGAAGTGACCGGACCCATTTCCGACAGCCGGACTGGCTGAACCCCCCTCCCCACCCCCTGTTTCGCCACTTGCGCCGCTGGGCCAGAAGCACTATTTTAGGGCAAGCCTCTGGCGCGGACCTCGAGCCCCGAGGGCCCTCAGTGACGGACCCATATCCGACAACCGGCATGGCTGAACCCCCTCCCCACCCCCAGGCCCAAGCCTGCTATAACACCGCCCCGCCCCTGTTTCGCCACTTGCGCTGGGCGGGCACTATTTTAGGGCAAGCCTCTGGCCGCGGCCTCGTACAGGCCCCCCGAGGGCCCTCGAAGTGATCGGACCCATTTCCGACAGCTGGACCGCTGAACCCCCCTCCCCACCCCCCACGGGCCCAAGGCTGCTTTGCCCGCCCCTGTTTCGCCACTTGCGCTGCTGGGCCAGAAGCACTATTTTAGGGCAAGCCTCTGGCCGCGGCCTCGTACAGGCCCCCCGAGGGCCCTCGAAGTGACCGGACCCATTTCCGATAACCGGACTGGCTGAACCCCCTTCCCCACCCCCCACGGGCCCAAGGCTATAGCGCACCGCCCCTGCCCCATGTTACGCACTTGTGCCGCTGGGCCAGAAGCACTATTTTAGGGCAAACCTCTGGCCGCGGCCTCGTACAGGCCCCCCGAGGGCCCTCGAAGTGATCGGACCCATTTCCGACGGTCGGACTGGCTGAACCGCCCTACCCACCCCCCACTTGCGCTGCTGGGCCAGAAGCACTATTTTAGGGCAAGCCTCTGGCCGCGGCCTCGCACAGGCCCCCCGAGGGCCCTCGAAGTGACCGGACCCATTTCCGACAGCGGTCCTGGCTGATCCCCCTCCCACCCCCAGGCCCAAGCTGCTTCACCGCCCGCCCCTGTTCGCCACTTGCGCCGCTGGGCCAGAAGCACTATTTTAGGGCAAGCCTCTGGACGCGGCCTCGCACTGGCCCCCCGAGTCCCTCGAAGTGACCGGACCCATTTCCGACATCCGGACTGGCTGAACCCCCCTCCCCACCCCCACGGGCCCAAAGCTGCTTTACACCCCGCCCCTGTTTCGCCACTTACGCCGCTGGGCCAGAAGCACTATTTTAGGGCAAGCCTCTGGCGACGGGCTCGTACAGGCCCCCCGAGGGCCCTCGAAGTGACCGGACCCATTTCCGACAGCCGGACTGGCTGAACCCCCCTCCCCACCCCCCACGGGCCCAAGCCTGCACCGCCCCGCCCGCTGTTTCGCCACTTGCGCTGGCGAAGCACTATTTTAGGGCAAACCTCTGGCGCGGACTCGCCAGGCCCCGAGGCCTCAGTGACCGGACCCATTTTCGACAGACGGACTGGCTGAACCCCCCACCCCCACCCCCCACGGGCCCAAGGCTATAGCACACCGCCCCCGCCCCCTGTTTCGCGCCTTGCGCTGCTGGGCCAGAAGCACTATTTTAGGGCAAGCCTCTGGCCGCGGCCTCGCACAGGCCCCACGAGGGCCCTCGAAGTGACCGGACCCATTTCCGACAGCCGGACTGGCTGAACCCCCCTCCCCACCCCCTGTTTCGCCACTTGCGCCGCTGGGCCAGAAGCACTATTTTAGGGCAAGCCTCTGGCTGACCTCGCCTGAGCCCCGAGGGCCCTCAGTGACGGACCCATTTCCGACAGCGGTGGCTGAACCCCTCCCACCCCACGGGCCCAAGGCCTGCTTTACCGCCCCCGACCCCTGTTTCGCCACTTGCGCCGCTGGGCCAGAAGCACTATTTTAGGGCAAACCTCTGGCCGCGGCCTCGCAGGGACCCCCCGAGGGCCCTCGAAGTGACCGGACCCACTTCCGACATCCGGACTGGCTGAACCCCCCAACCCACCCCCCACGGGCCCAAGCCTATAGCACACCACCCCCGCCCCCTGTTACGCCACTTGCGCCGCTGGGCAGAAACACTATTTTAGGGCAAGCCTCTGGCAGCGGCCTCGCACAGGCCCCCCGAGGGCCCTCGAAGTGACCGGACCCATTTCCGACAGCCGGACTGGCTGAACCCCCCCCGCCCCCCCAGGCCCAAAGGCTGCTTTACCGCCCCGCCCCATGTTTCGCGCCTTGCGCCGCTGGGCCAGAAGCACTATTTTAGGGCAAGCCTCTGGCCGCGGCCTCGTACAGGCCCACCGAGGCCCTCGAAGTGACCGGACCCATTTCCGACAGCGGGTCGGGTTGAACCCCCTCCCCACGGGCCCAAGGCTATAGCACACCGCCCCCCCTGTTTCGCCACTTGCGCCGCTGGGCCAGAAGCACTATTTTAGGGCAAGCCTCAGGCCGCGGCCTCGCACAGGCCCCCCGAGGGCCCTCGAAGTGACCGGACCCATTTCCGACAGCCGGACTGGCTGAACCCGCCTCCCCACCCCCACCCCCGCCCCTGTTTCGCGCCTTGCGCCGCTGGGCCAGAAGCACTATTTTAGGGCAAGCCTCTGGCCGCGGCCTCGTACAGGCCCCCCGAGGGCCCTCGAAGTGACCGGACCCATTTCCGACAGCCGGACTGGCTGAACGGCCCGGGCCCCCCCCCCCCGGGCCCAAGGCCTGCTTTGCCCGCCCCCTGTTTCGCCACTTGCGCTGCTGGGCCAGAAGCACTATTTTAGGGCAAGCCTCTGGCCACGGCCTTGCACAGGCCCCCCGAGGGCCCTCGAAGTGACCGGACCCATTTCCGACAGCCGGACTGGCTGAACGCCCCTCCCCACCCCCCACGGGCCCAAGGCTATAGCACACCGCCCCCGCCCCCTGTTACGGCACTTGCGCCGCTAGGCCAGAAGCACTATTTTAGGGCAAGCCTCTGGCTGCGGCCTCGCACAGGCCGCCCGAGGGCCCTCGAAGTGATCGGACCCATTTCCGACAGCTGGACCGCTGAACCCCCCTCCCCACCCCCCACGGGCCCAAGGCTGCTTTACCGCCCCGCCCCTGTTTCGCCACTTGCGACGCCTGGACAGAAGAACTATTTTAGGGCAATCCTCTGGCGCGGACCTCGCAGGCCCCGAGGCCTCAGTGACGGACCCATTTCCGACAATGGCTGAACCCCCTCCCACCCCACGGGCCCAAGGCCTATAACACCGCCCGCCCCTGTTTCGCCACTTGCGCTGGGCGAAGCACTATTTTAGGGCAAGCCTCTGGCTGACCTCTAGGCCCCGAGGGCCCTCAGTGACGGACCCATTTCGACAAGCGGACTGAACCCCCTCCCCCCCCACGGGCCCAAGCCTATAGCCCCCCGCCCCCGCCCCGTGTTTCGCCACTTGCGCCCCTGGGACCGAAGCACTTTTTTTGGTAATCCTCTGGACGCGGCCTCGCCACAGGCCCCGAGGCCTCAGTGACCGGACCCATTTCCGACAGCGGACTGGCTGAACCCCCCGTCCCACCCACCACGGGCCCAATGCTGTAACCCGCCCCGCCCCTGTTTCGCCACTTGCGCTGGGCAGCACTATTTTAGGGCAAGCCTCTGGCGCGGCCTCGCCTGAGCCCCGAGGGCCTCGAAGTGACCGGACCCATTTCCGACACCGGACTGGCTGAACCCCCCACCCCCACGGGCCCAAGCCTGCTTTACCGCCCCACCCCTGTTTCGCGCCTTGCGCCGCTGGGCCAGAAGCACTATTTTAGGGCAAGCCTCTGGCCGCGGCCTCGTACAGGCCCCCCGAGGGCCCTCGAAGTGACCGGACCCATTTCCGACAGCCGGACTGGCTGAACCCCCCGCCCCCCCCCCCCCGGGCCCCCGCCCCGCCCCCTGTTTCGCCACTTGCGCCGCTGGGCCAGAAGCACTATTTTAGGGCAAGCCTCTGGCCGCGGCCTCGCACAGGCCCCCCGAGGGCCCTCGAAGTGACCGGACCCATTTCCGACAGCCGGACTGGCTGAACCCCCCTCCCCACCCCCCACGGGCCCAAGCCTATAGCACACCGCCCCCGCCCCCTGTTTCGCCACTTGCGCTGCTGGGCCAGAAGCACTATTTTAGGGCAAGCCTCTGGCCGCGGCCTCGTACAGGCCCCCCGAGGGCCCTCGAAGTGACCGGACCCATTTCCGACAGCCGGACTGGCTGAACCCCCCCCACCCCCACCGGGCCCAAGGCTATAGCACACCGCCCCCCCCTGTTTCGCCATTTGCGTCGCTGGGCGTGAAGCACTATTTTAGGGCAAGCCTCTGGCCGCTGCCTCGAACAGGCCCCTCGAGGGCCCTCGAAGTGACCGGACCCATTTCCGAACCCCCTCCCACCCCACGGGACTGAACCCCACGGACCCATTTCCGACAGCTGGACTGGCTGAACCCCCCTCCCCACCCGCCACGGGCCCAAGCCTATAGCACACCGCCCCCGCCCCCTGTTTCGCGCATTGCGCTCTGGGCCAGAAGCACTATTTTAGGGCAAGCCTCTGGCCGCGACCTCGTACAGGTGCCCCGAGGGCCCTCGAAGTGACCGGACCCATTTCCGAGAGCCGGACTGGCTGAACCCCCCTCCCCACCCCCCACGGGCCCAAGCCTGCTTTGCGCCCGCCCCTGTTTCGCGCCTTGCGCTGGGCGAGCACTATTTTAAGGGCAAGCCTCTGGCGCCTCGCCAGGCCCCCGAGGCCCTCAGTGACGGACCCATTTCGACAGCGGTGAACCCCCTCCACCCCCACGGGCCCAAGCCTATAGCACACCGCCCGCGCCCCCTGTTTCGCGCCTTGCGACGCGGGGCGAGAAGCACTATTTTCGGGCAAGCCTCTGGCCGCGGCCTCGCTGAGCCCCGAGGCCCTTAGTGACGGACCCATTTCCGACAGCGGACTGGCTGAACCCCCCTCCCCCCCCCCGGGCCCAAGCCTATAGCACCCGCCCTGTTACGCCACATGCGCCGCGGGGCCCGAAGCCCTATTTTAGGGCAAGCCTCTGGCCGCGACCTCGCCTGAGCCCCGAGGGCCTCAGTGACGGACCCATTTCCGACAGCGGATGGCTGAACCCCCACCCCCCCGGCCCCAAGCTATAGCACCGCCCCCACCCCCTGTTTCGCCACATGCGCCGCTGGGCCAGAAGCACTATTTTAGGGCAAGCCTCTGGCCGCGGCCTCGTACAGGCCCCCCGAGGGCCCTCGAAGTGACCGGACCCATTTACGACAGCCGGACTGGCTGAACCCCCCGCCCCCCCCCCCCGGGCCCAAGCCTATAACTTTACCGCCCCTGTTTCGCCACTTGCGCGGCGGCGAAGCACTATTTTAGGGCAAGCCTCTGGCCGCGGCCTCGTACAGGCCCCGCCCTCGAAGTGACCGGACCCATTTCCGACAGCGGACTGGCTGAACCCCCCTCCCCACCCCACGGGCCCAAGCCTATAGCACCCCGCCCCCGTTTCGCCTTGCGCTGGGCCAGCACTATTTTAGGGCAAGCCTCTGGCCGCGGCCTCGCACAGGCCCCCCGAGGGCCCTCGAAGTGACCGGACCCATTTCCGACAGACGGACTGGCAGAAAACCCCCCCACCCCACGGGCCAAGCCTATAGCACCTCCCGCACCCTGTTTCGCCACTTGCGCAGCTGGGCGAGAAGCACTATTTTAGGGCAAGCCTCTGGCGACCTCGCAGGCCCCAGGGCCTCAGTGACGGACCCATTTCCGACAGCGGTTGGCTGAACCCCCTCCCACCCCCAGGCCCAAGCCTAACCGCCCCGCCCCTGTTTCGCCCTTGCGCGCGCTGGGCGGAAAGCACTATTTTAGCGCAAGCCTCGGGCTGCGGCCTCGCACAGACCCCCGAGGGCCCTCAAAGGGACCGGACCCATTTCCGACAGCTGGCTGAACCCCCCTCCCACCCCCACGCGCCCAAGCCTATAGCACCGCCCGCCCCTGTTTCGCCACTTGCGCGGCTGGGCCAGTAGCACTATTTTAGGGCAAAGCCTCCGGCGGCCTCGTCAAACCCCGAGGCCCTCAGTGACCCGGACCCATTTCCGACAGCGGACTGGCTGAACCCCCTTCCCCACCCCCACGGGCCCAAGCCTGCTTTACCGCCCCGCCCCTGTTTCGCCACTTGCGCGCTGGGCGAAGCACTATTTTAGGGCAAGCCTCTGGCGCGCCTCGTCTGAGCCCCGAGGGCCTCAGTGACGGACCCATTTCCCAGCGGACTGGCTGAAACCCCCCCCCCCACCCCCACAGGCCCAAAGCCTATAACACGCCCGCCCTGTTTGCCCTTGCGCGCTGGGCGAAGAACTATTTTAGTGCAAGCCTCTGGACGCGTCCACGCACAGGCCCCAGGGCCTCAGTGACGGACCCATTTCGACAGCGGTTGGCTGAACCCCCCTCCCCACCCCCCACGGGCCCAAGCCTATAGCACCTCGAATCCGCCACCTGTTTCGCGCCTTGCGCAGCTGGGCAGAAGTAATATCTTAGGGCAAGCCTCTGGCCGTGGCCTCCTACAGGACCCGCGAGGGCCCTCGAAAAGACGGGACCCGTTTCCGACAGCCAGAGTGGCTGAACCCCCCTCCCCACCCCCCACGGGCCCAAGGCTATAGCACATCGCCCCCACCACCTGTTTCGCGCCTTGCGCCGCTGCGCCAGAAGCACTATTTTAGGGCAGCCTCTGGCCGCCTCGCACCCCGAGGGCCCTCGAAGTGACCGGACCCATTTCGACAGTCGGACTGGCTGAAGCCCCCCCCCCCACGGGCCCAAGCCGATAAAACACCGCCCCGCCCCTGTTTCGCCACTTGCGCGCTGGGCGGAAGCACTATTTTAGGGCAAAGCCTCTGGCGCGGCCTCGCCTGAGCCCCGAGGGCCTCAGTGACGGACCCATTTCCGACAGCGGCTGAACCCCCCCCACACCCCACGGTCCCAAGCCTATAACTTTGCCCGCCCCTGTTTCGCGCCTTGCGCTGGGCCAGAAGCACTTTTTTAGGGCAAGCCTCTGGCCGCGGCCTCGCCTGAGCCCCGAGGGCCCTCAGTGACGGACCAATTTAGTCGACCCGGACCCGGCGGCTGAACCCCGCTCTGGGCCCAAAGCCTAGCCTGCTCTTCCCGCCCGCCCCGCCGACTGAGCGCCCGGCTGGGTAAAAGCATATTTAGAACAACCTCTCGCCGCCCACAGGCTAGAGGCCCTTTCAGTGACAGACCCATTTCCCGGCAATGGGACCCCACCCCGGGCCAAACCACCAGCCCCGCCCCTGTTCGCCACTTACGCCGCTGGGCGAAGCACTATTTAGGGCAAGCCTCTTGCCCTGCGACCTCACAGGCCGAAGGCCCCGAGGGCCTCAAGTTCACGGACCCGACGCAAGCCCGGACTGGTGAACCCCCTCCCACCACCCCACGGGCCCCAAACTGGCTAGCACACCGCCCCCGCCCCCTGTTTCGCCCCTTACGCCGCTGGGCCCGAAGCACTATTTTAGGGCAAGCCTCTGGCGGCGGCCTCGGACAGGCCGCCCGAGGGCCCTCAAGTAACGGATCCATTTCGGGCGGTGAGCCCCACCCCCCCCAGGCCAAGCCTGCTGCACGCACCGCCCCTGTTTCGCCCTTGCGCAGCTGGGCCGAAAGCACTATTTTATAGGGAAGCCTCGTGGCGGCCTCGACAGGCCCCGAGGGCCTCAGTGACGGACCCATTTCAAAAGCCAGTAGATGGCTGAACCCCCCCCACCCCCCCCCCGGGCCCAAGCCTATAGCACACCGCCCCCGCCCCCGGTTTCGCCACTTGCGCCGCTGGGCCCGAAGCACTATTTTAGGGCAAGCCGCAGGCCGCGGCCGCGGACAGGCCCCCCCAGGGCCCACGAAGTGACCGGACCCAATTCCGACAGCCGGACTGGCTGAACACCCTCCCACCCCACGGGCCCAAGCCTGCTTTCCGCCCGCCCCTGTTTTGGCCACTTACACGCTGGGCAGAAGCACTATTTTAGCCCCAAGGCAAGCCTCTGGCTGCGCCTCGCACAGGCCCGAGGGGCCTCAGTGACGGACCCATTTCCGGCAACGGACTGGTGAACCCCCCTCCCACCACACCACGGGCCCCAAGCCTGCTTTACGCCCCGCCCCCTGTTTCGCGCGCGCTGGGCCAAGCACTATTTTACAGCGCGGCAAGCCTCTGGCCGCTGACCTCGCAAAGGCCCCCGAGGGCCTCGAAGTGACCGGACCCATTTCGACAGCGGACTGGCTGAACCCCCCGCTCCACCCCGCACGGGCCCAAGCTTCTATACACCTTCCCGCCCCTGTTTCACTTACACCGCGCTGGGCCATAAGCACTATTTTAGGGCAAGCCTCTGGCCGCGGCCTCGCACAGGCCCCCGAAGGCCCTCGAACGGTTATTTCGGCGGCACCATTTGAACCCCTCCACCCCCACGGGCCCAGCCTGCTTTGCCCCGCCCCATGTTTCGCCACTTGCGCAGCTGGGCCAGGAGCACTATTTTAGGGCAAGCCCTGGCGAGGCGCTCGTACAAACCCCGAGGCCCGAGGGCCTCAGTGACGGACCCATTTCCGACAGCCGGACTGGCTGAACCCCCCTCCCACCCCCAGGCCCAAGCGTATAACTTTGCCCCGCCCCTGTTTTCGCCACTTACATTTGGGGCGCGCGTGGCGGGCCAGAAGCACTATTTTTGGGCAAGCCTCTGGCAGCAGCCTCGTGCTGAGGGCCCCGGCGAGGCCTTCGTGACCGGACCCATTTCCGTGGGGCGGGTAAAACGAACCCCCTCCCGCCTCCACCCCCCAAGCTATAGCACACCGCCCCCGCCCCCTGTTTCGCCACTTGCGCCGCTGGTCCAGAAGCACTATTTTAGGGCAAGCCTCTGGCCGCGCCCTCGGACAGGCCCCAGAGGCCCTCAGTAACCGGACCCATTTAAATACGGTTGGCTGAACCCCCTCCAGCCCCAGACTGGCCCAAGCCTGCTTTGCCCGCCCCTGTTTCGCCACTTGCGCTGGGCAGAGCACTATTTTAGAGGCAAGCCTCTGGCGCGACCTCGCCTGAGCCCCGAGTGCCCTTGAAGTGACGGACCCATTCGACGGTAGATGGCTGAACCCCCTCCCAACCACCACGGGCCCAAGCCTATAGCACGCCCGCCCCCTGTTTCGCCCCTTGCGCGGCTGCGCCAGAAGCACTATTTTTGGGCAAGCCTCTGGCGCGATCACCTGGCAAAGGCCCAGGGCCTTAGTAACGGATCCATTTCGACCAGCGGGATTGGTGAACCCCCCCCCCACCCCCCACACCCCAAGCCTATATTTTACGCCCGCCCCTGTTTCGCCGCCACAGCCGCTGGGCAGAAGCACTATTATTTTGAGCAAGCCTCTTGCAGCGACCACGGCCTGACCCCGAGGGCCTCAGTAACCGGACCCATTTCCGGCGGCGGAGGCGGGCTGAACCCCCTCCCCGCTCCACGGGCCCAAGCCCTGCCTCCGCCTCGCCCTGTTTAGCCACTTGAGCCGTTGAGCCAGAAGCACTATTTTAGGGCAAGCCTCGGCGCGGCCTACGGATCCCAAGCCCCGAGGGCCCTTGAAGTGGCCGGACCCATTTCCGGCAGTAGGGTGGCTGAACCCCCTCCCACTACGGGCCCAGCCTATAACTTTAGCCCGCCCCCTGTTTCGCCACTTACGCCGCTGGGCAGAAAGCTCTATTTTAGGGCAAACCTCTGGTGACCTCGCCTGGACAGGCCCCGAGGGCCTCCAGTCAACGGGATCCATTTCCGACAGCGGACATTGGGAACCCCCTCACCACGCCCCCCAGGCTGCTAGAATAACCTCCGCCCCGCCCCCTGTTTTGCCACTCGCGCGGTGGGCCGGCACTATTTTAGGAGCAACCCAAACCTGCTGGCGCGGCCTCATCCTGAGCCCCAGGGACCTCAGTGGCCGGACCCATTTACATTGATGGTGAACCCCCTCCGCCCCACAGGCTGGGGCGAGCCTGGGCCCCGAGGCCTCAGTGACGGACCCATTTCGACAGCCGAATTTGGCTGAACCCCCTCCACCCCCACGGGCCCAAGCCTATAGCTTACACCGCCCCGCCCCTGTTTGCGCCCTTGCGCGCCCCTTAGGGAAAGCACTATTTTAGGGCAAGCCTCTGGCGGCCTCCTGAGCCCCCGAGCCTCAGTGACGGACCCATTTGACAGCGGGTGGCACAGACCCCATCCCCCCACGGGCCCAAGCCTATAGCACACCGCCCCCGCCCCCTGTTTAGCCACTTGCGCCGCTGGGCCAGAAGCACTATTTTAGGGCAAGCCTCGCGGCGACCTCACGGCCTCGAGGACCCTCAGTGACGGACCCATTTCCGACAGCCGACTGTTGAACCTCCGCCCCTCCACAGGCCCAAGCCTATAACACCGCCCCGCCCCCTGTTCCGCCACTTGCGCCCGGTGGGCAGAAACACTATTTACCCAAGAGGCAAGCCTCTGGCACATGACCTCGCACAAAGCCCCGAGGCTCGAGTGACGGACCCATTTCCGATGGCGGTAACGTGAACCCCCTCCCTACAGGCCCCAGCGTATAACGCCCATACCGCTCCATGCGCGCGCCCGCCTGTTTACGCCAGTTGCGCGCTGCAGGCCGGTTAGGGCAAGCCTCTGCGGCCTCGCACAGGCCGGCCGAGGTCCCTCGAAGTGACCGGACCCATTTCCGATGGGCCCTGGCTGAACCACCCTCCCGGGCCCAAGCTGCTTTGCACCCCGCCCCTGTTTTCGCGCCCTTGCGCGGGCGGGCCGACCTATTTTAGGGCAAACCTCTGGCCTTGACCTCACTGGTCCCCGAGGGGCCCTCAGTGGCCGGACCCATTTCCGACAGCGGATGGCTGAACCCCCTTTCCCCACCCCCAGGCCCCAAGCGGCCTTTCCGCCCCGCCCCTGTTTGGCGCCTTGCGCGGGCCCAGGCCGAAGCACAATTTTAGGGCAAGCCTCTGGCATGACCTCGTGCTGAGCCCTCCAGGGCCCTAGTAACCGGACCCATTTCGATAAGTGGCTGAACCCCCTCCCCACCCCAGGCCCAACCTGCTTCCCGCCCGCCTGTTTCGCCACTTGCATGGGCGGAAGCACTATTTTAGGGCAAGCCTCTGGCTGCAAGCCCTCGCCTGAGCCCCCAGGGCCCTCGAGTGACGCACCCATTCCGACAGCGGACTGGCTGAACCCCCCTCCCGCCCCCAAGGCCCAAGCCTATAACTCTTGCACCGCCCCTGTTTGGCGCCTTGCGCGATGGGCGAAGCACTATTTTCGGGCAAGCCTCTGGCCGAGGCCTCGCACAGGCCCCGAGTGCCTTCAGTGACGGACCCGATTCCGGTAGGGGTTGGCTGAACCCCAGCCCACCCCAGGGCCCAGCGTATAGCACGCCCCGCTTCCCCTGTTTCGCCGCGCCCTGGGCGGGCACTAAATTTTGGGGCAAGCCTGCAGCCGCGGCCTCGCCACCAGGCTTAGGGGCATCAGTAACGGATCATTTCCGTGACAGCCGGATTGGCTTCCAGGCCCCTCGCCCCCCAGGCTGACAAGCACCTAACTGCCGCCCCCTGTTTGGCGCCCCTTGCAGCGGCTGGGCGAAAGCACTATTTTAGGGCAAACCTCTGGCAGTGACCCTGGACAAACCCCGAACCCTCGAAGTAACGGACCCATTCGACAGCGGATGGCTGAACCTCCCACCCCGGGCTGACTTTATACCGCCCGCCCGTTATGCCGCCTTGCCGCGCGTGAGCAGAGCACTCCATTTTAGGGCAAGCCTCGGCCGTGACCTGTCTGGGCCCACCCCTCGCAGGTGACGGACCATTTCCGACAGCGGTTGGTGAACCCCCGCCCACCCCCCACCCCAAGCCTGGTACACCGCCCGCCCTGTTTACGCCCGCGCCTTGGGCTGAAGCACTATTTTAGGGCAAGCCTGCGGCGCGGCCTCGACAAACCCCGAGGGCCTCGAGTAACGGATCCATTTCGACAGCGGGTTGGCTGAACCCCCTCCCACGCCCCGGGCCCAAACTGCTCAGCACACCGCCCCGCCCTGTTTGGCGCCCTTCGCGGGCGGCACTATTTTAGGGCAAACCTCTGGCAGCGGCCTCGCCTGACCCCTCAGGAGCCTCAGTGGCCAGACCCATTTCGATGGCGGACTGGCTGAACCCCTCCCCCCCCCACGGCCCAGCCTGCTTTAGCACCGCCCAGCCTCTTCTGTTTCGCCACCGCCCGCTGTGGCAAACACTATTTTAGGAAGCAAGCCTCTGGCAGTGACCTCGCCGAGCCCGAGATTTCCACGGGCCCCAAGAACCCCACCACCCCCAGGCCCAAGCCTAGCCCCGCCCCTGTTTGCCTTAGCGCTGGGCCAGAAGCACTATTTAGGGCAAGCCTCTAGCCGCGGCCTCGTACAGGCCCCCCGAGGGCCCTCGAAGTGACCGGACCCATTTCCGACTGCAGCGGTGGCTGACCCCTCCCCACCCCCACCGGGCCCCAAGACCTCTGCACCGCCCCGCTGTTTGGCGCCTTGCGCGCTGGGCCGAAGCACTATTTTAGCGAGCCCAGAAGCCTCTGGCGCGGCCTCGTACAGCCCGAGGGCCCTCAGTGACGGACCCATTTCCGATGGCGGACTTGGCTGAACCCCCCTCCCGCCCCAGCTGGGCCCCGCTATCCCTGTTTCGCCACTTGCATAGCTGGGCAGATAGCACTATTTTAGGGCCAAGCCTCTGGCGCGACCTCGAGACAAACCGAACCTCAGTGACGGACCCATTTCGACAACGGACTCGCTGAACCCCCACCCCACCCCCAGGCCCAAGCCTATAGTACCAGCCCTTTGTTTACCGCCCCTGTTTCGCCACTTCCGGCTGGGCGGAAGCACTATTTTAGGGCAAGCCTGGCTGACCTCTGAAACCCCAGGTGGCCTTAAGTGACCCGGACCCATTCCGGGGCGGATCTGACCCCCATCCCACCCCCACGGGCCCAAGCTTCCTCTATAACACCCGCCCCGCCCCTGTTTCGCACCGCCTTGGTGGGCCAGAAGCACTATTTACAGGGCAAGCCTCTGGCCTTGACCTGTTACAAACCCCGAGAACCCATTTCGACAGCGGACTGGCTGAACCCCCTCCCCACCCCACGGGCCCAAGCCTGCTCTTTAACCGCCCCGCCCTGTTATTCGCCCTTGCTTGGCTGGGCAGGGCATATTTTTGGGCAAGCCTCTGGCAGCGACCTGGACAGGCCCCGAGGCCCTCTGAGTAACCCGGACCCATTTCGACAGCGGGTGGCTGAACCCCCCCTCCCACCCCCAGGCTAAGCCTGCTTTGCCCGCCCTGTTTCCGGCCACTTACCGCGGTGGGCGAAGCACTATTTTGCAGAAAATAGCCTCGGCGACCTCGCGACAAACCCCCGAGGGGCCCTCGAAGTAACGGAACCCATTTCAAGCAGCCCGGGTTGGGCTGAACCCCCTCCCACCCCGGGCCCAAGCCTGGCACCACCCACCGCCCTGTTTGCCGCAACTTGCGCCCGGCTGGGCAGGAAAGCACTGTTGAGCAAGCCTCTGGCCCCGAGCGGCCTCAGTGAGCCCCGAGCAGGGCCCTCAGAGTGACCAGGACCCATTTAAGCCGGCGGACCAATTTGGCTGAACCCCCACACGCCTATAGGCCCTGCACCGCCCGCCCGCACATTTACGCCACTTGCGCGGCGGAGAGGCTTGCTATTTTAGGGCAAGCCTCTGGCGCGATAACGGACTTCGTACAAACCCCCGAGGGCCTTGAGTAACCCGGACCCATTTCCGACAGCTGGTGAACCCCACTCCCACCCCCCGCAGGGCCAGCCTCTCTTTCGCCCGCCCTGTTCGCCTTGCAGCAGCTGGGCCGGAGCACTATTTTAGGGCAAACCTCTGGCAGACCTCGCACAAACCCCCAGGAGCCTCAGTGGCGGACCCATTTCCGATGGCAGATTGGTGAACCCCTCCCACCCCCACGGGCGGTGCACTATACACACCGCCCCGCCCTGTTTACGCCACCCCTTGCTGGGCGAAGCACTATTTTAGGGCAAGCCCTCTGGCTGACCTCGCACAAGCCCCGAGACGCCCAGTGACGGACCCATTTGACAGCCGGCGGACTGGCTGAACCCCCACCCACCCCCAGGCCCAAACCTACTACACCTTGCTTGCCCCGCCTGTTTGGCGCCACTTGCGTACGCTGGGCGAAGCACTATTTTAGGGCAAACTCTGGCCGCGGCCTCGCTGACCCCAGCCCCGAGGCCTGAAATAACGGATCCATTTCCGACAGCCGGAATGGCTGAACCCCCCCACCCCCCCCCGGGCCCCAAGCCTATAACACCGCCCCGCCCTGTTTGCGCTTCGCTGCGTGGGCCAGCTTACTATTTTGGGCAAGCCTCTGGCGCGGCCTCATTGCAAACCCCCGAGGACCCTCGAGTGACGGACCCATTTCCGACAGCGGACGCTGAACCCCTCCCCACCCCCCACAGGCCCAAGCCTATAGCACACCGCCCCGCCCCTGTTTCGCCACTTGGCAGCCTGGGCCAGAGCACTGTTGAGGGCAAGCCTCTGGCGTGACCTCGCTGAAACCCCGAGGCCTCAGTGACGGACCCATTTCCGACAGTCGGACTGGCGAACCCCTCCCTACCCCCGGGCCCAAGCCTGCCTTTACGCCCCGCCCTGTTTAGCCACTGCGGCGGCGCGAAGCACTATTTTACGGGCAAGCCTCTGGCTGACCTCGTACTGACCCCCCTAGACCCTCGAAGTGACCGGACCCATTTCCGAAAGGCGGACTGGCTGAACCTCCCTGCCCCCCCATTGGCCAAGCCTTTACCACACCCGCCCCTGTTTGCCACTTGCAGCTGGGCAAACACTATTTAGGGCAAGCCTCTGCGCGCGGCCTCGCCACAGGCCTCCGAGGGACCCTCAGTGACGGACCCATTTCCGATAGCAGGACTGGCTGAACACCCCACCCCACCCCGGCCCCAAGCCTATACGCTTTCCCGCCCTGTTTAGCGCACTTGCGCGTTGGGCGAAAGCACTATTTTAGGACAAGCCTCTGGCCGCGGCCTCGTACAGGCCCTCCGAGGGCCCTCGAAGTGACCGGACCCATTTTCGAGATAGCGGATGGCTGAACCCCTCCCCCCCCCCACGGGCCCAACCCTATAGCACACCGCCCCGCCCCCTGTTTCGCCACTCGCTGAGCCGGAAAGCACTATTTTGGGGCAAACCGCTGGCCCGCAGCCTGCGCACAGGCCTCCGAGGCCACTCAGTGACGCACCATTCCCGTAGCGGACTGGGTGAACCCCCCTCCCACCCCGGGCCCCCAGGCCTAAGCCTATAGCACACTGCACCCGCCCCTGTTTTCGCCACTTGCGCTGGCGGGCTTACTATTTTACAGGCAAGCCTCTGGCCGAGCCTGCCCTTTAGGCCCGAGGGGCCCTCAGTGGACCGCCCCATTTCGATGGCGGACTGGCTGAACCCCTCCCCAGCAGGCCTAAGCGTACTGCCTGCGCCCCGCCCCCTGTTTGGCCCCTTGCGCAGGCTGGGCGAAGCACTATTTTACAGGCAAGCCTCTGGCAGGCCTCCGACAAACCCCCCGAGGAACCCTGGTAATAACGGACCCGTTTCCGATAGCGGACTTGGCTGAACCCCCTCACCCCACAGGCTGAAGCCTATAACTTTACCGCCCGCCCTGTTTGGCGCCCTTGTGCGGCTGGGCCGAAGCCCTATTTTAGGGCAAGCCTCTGGCCGCGGCCTCGTACAGGACCCCCGACGGGCCTCAGTGACCGGACCCATTCCGATGAGACGGATGGCAGAACCTCCCTTTACGGGCCCAAACTGCTTTTACCGCCCCCGCCCCTGTTTCGCCACTTGCTCCGCTGGGCCAGAAGCACTATTTGAGGCAAGCCTCTGGCGATGACGCCTGAAGCCCCGAGGGGCCTCAGTGACCGGACCCATTTCCGACTAGCGGACTGGCTGAACCTCCCACCCACCCACGGGCCCCAAGCTATAGCACACCCCGCCCCTGTTTTCGCCCTTGCGGTAGGCGGAAAGCACTATTTTGGGGCAAGCCTCTGCGCGACCTCATGACCTACTTTGCCCCGAGGGCCTCAGTGACCCGGATCATTTCACGACAGCGGACTTGCTGAACCCCCCTCCCCACCCCCCACGGGCACAAGGCTATAACGCCCCTTGCCCGGCGCATTTCGCGCCTTGCTTGGCGCTGGGCAGGGGAGCACTATTTTAGGCAAGCCTCTGGCTGCTGACCTCGTACAGGCCCCGAGGGCCTCAGTGACGGACCCATTTCCGATGGCGGACTGGCTGACCCCTCCCCACCCCCAATTTAAACCTATAGTACACCGCCCCCGCCCCCTGTTTAGCCACTTGCGCGGCGAAGCACTATTTTGGGCAAGCCTCTGGCCGTGACCTCGCACAGGCCCCGAGGGCCTTGATAACGGACCCATTTCCGGCCGGACTGGCTGAACCCCACCCACCCCACGGGCCAAGCCTATAGCTTTACACGCGCCCCGCCCTGTTTCGCCTTGCGCGCTGGGCAAGCACTATTTTAGGGTAAGCCTCTGGCGCGGCCTGCACAAACCCCCGAGGGCCTCAAGTGACCCGGACCCATTTCCGACAGCCGGACTGGCTGAACCCCTCCCACAGGCCCAAGCTATACCCGCCCCGCCCCTGTTTCGCCACTTGCCGCTGGGCGGAAGCACTATTTTAGGGCAGAAGCCTCTGGCATGGCCTCATTGAGCCCCGAGGGCCCTCAGTGACGGACCCATTTTCGATAGCTGGACTGGCTGAACCCCCTCCCCACCCCCACCGGGCCCAAGCCTATATCACACCGCCCCCACCCCCTGTTTCGCAACTTGCGCGGGCGGGCAAGCACTATTTTTTGGCAAGCCTCTGGCCGCGGCCTCGTACAGGCCCCGAGGGGCCCTCAGTAACGGACCCATTTCCGACAGCGGGACTGGCTGAACCCCCTACCCCACCCCCGGCGGGCCCAAGCCTGGCACACCGCCCGCCTGTTTCGCCACTTGCGCGCTGGGCCAGAAGCACTATTTTAGGGCAAAGCCTCTGGCGCGGACCTCGTACAAACCTCGAGGGCCCTCGAAGTGACCGGACCCATTTCCGATAGTCGGACTGGCTGAACCCACCTCCCCACCCCACAGCCTATAGCACCGCCCCGCCCCTGTTTTGCGCCACTTGCTGGGCAGACGCACTATTTAAGGGCAAGCCTCTGGCAGCGGCCTCGCACAGGCCCCCCGAGGGCCCTCGAAGTGACCAGACCCATTTCCGACAGGCGAATTCGCTGAAGCCCCCCACCCCACGGGCCCAAGCCTATAGCACCGCCCCCGCCCCCTGTTTCGCGCCTTGTGCCGCTGGGCCAGAAGCACTATTTTAGGGTAAGCCTCTGGCCGCGGCCTCGTACAGGCCCCCCGAGGGCCCTCGAAGTGATCGGACCCATTTCCGACAGCCCGACTGCTGAACCCCCCTCCCAACACCCCTACGGGCCCAAGCCTATAGCACACCGCCCCCTGTTTCGCGCCTTGTGCCGCTCGGCCAGAAGCACTATTTTAGGGCAAGCCTCTGGCCGCGGCCTCGTACAGGCCCCCCGAGGGCCGTCGAAGTGATCGGACCCATTTCCCCCCGACGGGCCCAAGCCTATAGCACACCGCCCCCGCCCCCGGTTTCGCCACTTGCGCCGCTGGGCCAGAAGCACTATTTTAGGGCAAGCCTCTGGCCGCGGCCTCGCACCGGCCCCCCGCGGGCCCTCGAAGTGACCGGACCCATTTCCGACAGCCGGACTGGCTGAACCCCCCCCCAACCCCCACGGGCCCAAAGCCTCATAGCCGCCCCGCCCCTGTTTGGCTACTTGCGCTGGGCCGAAGCACTATTTTAGGGCAAGCCTCTGGCCGCGGCCTCGTACAGGCCCCCCCCGGGACCTCGAAGTGACCGGACCCATTTCCGATGTGGACTGAACCCCCTCCCACCCCCACAGGCCCAAGCCTGCTTTCGCCCCGCCCCTGTTGCGCCGCTGGAGCACTTATTTTAGGGCAAGCCCTCGGCGCGGCCTCGTGAGGCCCCCGAGGGCCTCAGTGACGGACCCATTCGACATGATTGGCTGAACCCCACCCGCCCCACAAGCCTATAACGCCCCGCCCCTGTTTCGCCACTTGCGCTGGGCCAAAACACTATTTTGAGGGCAAGCCTGCGCGGCCTCGCAGGCCCGAGGGCCCTCGAGTGACGGACCCATTTGAACAGCGGACTTGGTGAACCCCCCCACCCCCCAGCCCGCCCCTGTTTCGCCACTTGGCGTGGGAAGCACTATTTTAGGGCAAGCCTCTGACAGCGGACCTCGTCTGACCCCGAGGCCCTCAGTAACGGACCCATTTCCGACAGCGGTGGCTGAACCCCCTCCCACCCCACAGGCCCAAGCCTATAGCACACCGCCCCCTCCCCCTGTTTATCGCCTTGCGCCGCTGGGCGAGCATCACTTTTTTAGGGCAAGCCTCTGGCGGCCTTGACCTGGGCCCCGAGGGCCCTCGAAGTGACCGGACCCATTTCCGATAGCCGTACTGGCTGACCCCCCCGCCCCACCCCCCCCGGGCCCAAGGCTATAGCACACCGCCCCCGCCCCCTGTTTCGCGCCTTGCGCCGCTGGGCCAGAAGCACTTTTTTAGGGTAAGCCTCTGGCCGCGGCCTCGTACGGGACCCCCGAGGGCCCTCGAAAACACCGGACCCCTTTCCGATAGTCGGACTGGCTGAACCCCCCACCCCACCCCCGGCGGGCCCAAGGCTATAGCACACCGCCCCCGCCCCCTGTTTCGCGCCTTGCGCCGCTGGGCCAGAAGCACTATTTTAGGGCAAGCCTCTGGCCGCGGCCTCGTACGGGCCCCCCGAGGGCCGTCAAAGTGACCGGACCCATTTCCGATTGCCGGACTGGCTGAACCCCCCTCCCCACCACCCACGGGCCCAAGCCTATAGCACACCGCCCCCGCCCCCGCCCCCTGTTTCGCCACCTGCGCCGCTGGGCCAGAAGCACTATTTTAGGACAAGCCTCTGGCCGCGGCCTCGCACAGGCCCCCCGAGGGTCCTTGAAGAGACCGGACCCATTTCAGGCAAGCCGGGTGGCTGAACCCCACCCCCCAGGCCCAAGCCTGGCTAGCACCTCCCCGCCCCTGTTGCGCCTTGCGCGCTGGGCGAAGCACTATTTTCGGGCAAGCCTCTGGCGAGGACCTCGTACAAACCCTCGAGGAGCCCTCGAGTAACCCGGACCCATTTCCGATAGCGGACTGCTGGGAACCTCCCACCCCCCAGGCCCAAACCTGCTTTTCGCACCACCGCCCTGTTTGTACTTAGCGCGGGCCAGAAAGCACTATTTTAGGGCAAGCCTCTGGCGACCCTGGCCCCGAGGCCCTCAGTGACGGACCCATTTCCGATAGCGGAACTGGCTGAGCCCCCCCACCCCACCCCGGCCCAAGCCTGCCCGCCCACTTCGCCTTGCGCGGCGAAAGCACTATTTTAGGGCAAGCCTCTGGCATGCGGCCTGCACTGAGCCCCGAGGGCCTCTCAGTATTGACCGGACCCATTTCCGATAGCCAAACTGGCTGAACCCCCTCCACCCCACGGGCCCCAAGCTATACCGCCCCGCCCCTGTTTCGGCCACTTGCGCGGCTGGGCGAAAGCACTATTTTAGGGCAAGCCTCTGGCCGGCCTCGCCTGAGCCCCGAGGGCCCTCAGTGACGGACCCATTTCCGATAGCGGATGGTGAACCCCCTCCCACCCCCACGGGCCCCAAGCCTGCCCCGCCCCTGTTTCGCCACTTGCGCGCTGGGCGAGCACTATTTTAGGGCAAGCCTCTGGCTGACCTCGCAGGCCCCGAGGGCCCTCGAGTGACGGACCCATTTCCGAGCGGATTGGCTGAACCCCCTCCACCCCCACGGGCCCAAGCGCCTATACACACGCCCGCCCCTGTTTTGCCACTTGCGCGCTGGGCCAGAAGCATTATTTTAGGGCAAGCCTCGGCGCTGACCTCACGAGGCCCTGGTGACGGACCCATTTCCGATGGACTGGCTGAACCCCCTCCCAGCCCCCAAGCCTAGCCTGCCGCCCCGCCCCTGTTTCGCCACGTGCGCTGGGCCAGACGCACTATTTTAGGGCAAGCCTCTGGCAGCGGCCTCGAATAGGCCCCCCGAGGCCCTCGAAGTGACCGGACCCATTTCCGACAGCCGGACTGGCTGAACCCCCCTCCCCACCCCCCACGGGCCCAAGCCTATAGCACACCGCCCCCGCCCCCTGTTCCGCACCTTGCGCCGCTGGGCCAGAAGCACTATTTTAGGGCAAGCCTCTGGCCGCGGCCTCGAAACCCCCGAGGCCCTCAGTGACCCCATTTCCGATAGTCGGACTGGCTGAACCCCCCACCCCAGGCCCAACCTGTTACCGCCCCCGCCCCCTGTTTCGCCACTTGCGCGGCTGGGCCAGAAGCACTATTTTAGGGCAAGCCTCTGGCCGCTGACCTGGGCCCCGAGGGGCCCTCGAGTGACGGACCCATTTCCGACAGCGGACTGGTTGAACCCCCTCCCACCCCACGGGCCCGGCCTATAACCTGCCCGCCCCCTGTTTCGCCACTTGCGCGCTGGGCCAGAAGCACTATTTTAGGGCAAGCCTCTGGCCGCGCCCTCGCACAGCTCCCCCGAGCGCCCTCGAAGTAACCGGACCCATTTCCCATAGCCGGACCGGCTGAAGCCCCCGCCCACCCCAGGCCCAAGCCTGCACACCGCCCGCCCTGTTCGCCACTTGCGCGCTGGGCGGAAGCACTATTTTGAGGGCAAGCCTCTGGCCGCGGCCTCGAGCCCCAGGGGCCTCAGTGACGGACCCATTTCCGAGCGGACTGGCTGAACCCCCTCACCACCCCCACGGGCCCCAGCTGCTTTTCGCCCCGCCCTGTTCGCCACTTGCGCTGGGCAGGGCACTATTTTAGGGAGCCTCTGGCGCGGCCTCGGCCCCGAGGCCCTCAGTGACGGACCCATTTCCGACAGCCGGACTGGCTGAACCCCCTCCCCCACCCCACGGGAGCACATAGCACACGCCCGCCCTGTTTAGCCACTTGCGCCGCTGGGCCATTCGGACTATGTTAGGGCAAGCCTATGGCGGCCTCGGACAAACCCCGAGGGCCCTCATGACGGACCCATTTCCGGTAGCGGAGCTGAACCCCCCTCCCACCCCACGGGCCCCAAGGCCTATAGCACGCCCGCCCCTGTTTCGCCGCTTGGGAAACACTATTTAGGCAAGCCTCTGGCGCGGCCTCTGAGCCCCGAGGGCCCTCAGTGACCCGGATCCATTTCCGACAGCGGGACTGGCTGAACCCCCTCCCGCCCACGGGCCCAACTAGTACACCGCCCCGCCCCTGTTTTGCCACTTGCGCGCTGGGCAAACACTATTTTGGGCAAGCCTCTGGCGCGGCCTCGCCTGACCCCGAGGCCTCAATGTAACCCGGACCCATTTCCGATAGCCGGTGGCTGAACCCCTCCCACCCCACGGGCCCCAAGCCTATAGCACACCGCCCCTGCCTCCTGTTTCGCCACTTGCGCCGCTGGGCCAGAAACTCTATTTTAGAAGGCAAGCCTCTGGCGGCCTGCACTGAGCCCCGAGGCCTCAGTGACGGACCCATTTCCAGCGGATGCTGAACCCCTCCCCAGGGCCCAAGCCTATAGCACACCGCCCGCCCCTGTTCGCGCTTAGCGCTGGGCAGGCACTATTTTAGGGCAAGCCTCTGGCGCTGACCTCACTTGACACCCCGAGGGCCTCAGTGACGGACCCATTTGAGCAGCGGATGGCTGGGAACCCCCTCCCACCCCCCAGACCAAGCTGTTAGCACCGCCCCGCCCTGTTTGCGCCACTTGGCTAAACACTATTTTAGGGCAAGCCTCTGGCCTGACCTCACAGCCCCGAGGCCCTCGAAGTGACCGGACCCATTTCCGACAGCCGGACTGGCTGAACCCCCCCACCCCACCCCCTGTTTCGCCACTTGCGCCGCTGGGCCAGAAGCACTATTTTAGGGCAAGCCTCTGGCCACGACCTCGCACAGGCCCCCCGAGGGCCCTCGAAGTGACCGGACCCATTTCCGACTGGCTGAACCCCACCCTCCAGACCCAAGCTATAGTACCCGCCCCACCCTTTCCGCCACTTGCGCTGGGCAGAAGCACTATTTTAGGGCAAGCCTCTGGCCTCAGAGCCCCGAGCCCTCAGTGACGGACCCATTTCCAGCGAATTGGTGAACCCCTCCCCCACGGCACTGCCCACCTCCTGTTTGCCACTTGGCTGGAGCACTATTTTAGGGCAAGCCTCAGCGTGACCTCGCCAGGCCCCGAGGGCCCTCAGTGACGGACCCATTTCCGACGAGTGGTGAACCCCCTCCCCCCAGGGCCAAGGCTATAACTTTTCCGCCCGCCCCTGTTCCGCCACTTGCGCAGCTGGGCAAGACGCACGATTTTAGGGCAAGCCTCTGGCGCCTCTGCCCCGAGGGCCCTCGGGGTCTCGGACCCATTTCCGACAATGGGACTAACCGCCCGCCCCTTTGTTTATGTGCGCTGGGCAAACACTATTTTAGGGCAAGCCTCTGGCCGCGGCCTCTCACAGGACCCGAGGCCCTCAGTCAGGACCCATTTCCAGCGGCTGGCTGAACCTCCTCGGGCCCAAGGCTATGCTTGCCCTATTCGCCACTTGCGCGTGGGCAGGCACTATTTTAGCAAGCCTCTCAGCGGCCTCCTAGGCCCCGAGGCCCTCGTGCCGGACCCATTTCCAGCAGTTGGTTGAACCCCCCACCCCCCCCAATTTATAGTACCGCCCGCCCCTGTTTGCGCCACTTGGCGAAGCACTATTTTAGCAAGCCTCTGGCGTGACCTCGTACAGGCCCCGAGGGCCCTGAAGTCGGACCCATTTTAGACAGTGAACCCCCCTCCCCAGGCCCCAGCCTGCTTCCGCCCGCCTCCTGTTTGCCACTTGCTGCGAAACACTATTTAGGAGCAAGCCTCTGGCGCGGCCTCGGAGGCCCCCAGGGCCCTCAGTGACGGACCCATTTCCGAGGCGGTGGCTGAACCCCTCCCCGCCCCCAGGCCAAGGCTATAACCGCCCGCCCCTGCGCCACTTGCGCTGGCAGGCACTATTTTAGGGCAAGCCTGGCGCGGCCTCGAGCCCCGAGGCCCTCGAAGTGCCGGACCCATTTCGGCCAGGAGTGAACCCCCACCCACGGGCCCAAGCCTAGTACCGCCCCGCCCCTGTTTCGCCACTGCGCGCTCAGCGGCACTATTTTAGGCAAGCCTCTTGCGCGGCCTCGAGCCCCCGAGGGCCCTCGATAACGGATCCATTTCAGCGGAGTGGTGAACCCCTCCCACCCCACAGGCCCAAACCACCGCCACCCTGTTTCGCGCTTGTTGGGCGAAGCACTATTTTAGGGCAAGCCTCTGGCGTGACCTCGGACAGGCCCCAGCCCTCGATGGACCCATTTCCGACAGCGGTTGGCTGAACCCCCCCCACCCAGGCCTGCTTTGCCCCGCGCCTGTGCTGGGCGAAGCACTATTTTAGGGCAAGCCTCTGGCGACCTGAGCCCCGAGGGCCCTCAGTGACCCGGACCCATTTCGGATGGGGCTGAACCCCCTCCCACCCCCCAGGCTATATACCACCGCCCCGCCCCTGTTTTCGCCAGCGCCAGGCGGAAGCACTATTTTAGGGCAAGCCTCGGCGTGACCTCCAGGCCCTCCGAGGCCCTCAGTGACGGACCCATTTCCGATGGCATGGCTGAACTCCCCCCACGGCCCCGCCCTTTGCCCCACCCTGTTTCGCGCTTGGCTGGGCAAAACACTATTTTAGGGCAAGCCTCTGGCCCAACCAGGGCCTCGAGTGACGGACCCATTTCCGGATGAAGGCTGAACCCCCTCCACCCCAGGCCCAAGGCTATACACCGCCCCTGTTCGCCATGCGCTGGCAGGAACTATTTAGGCAAGCCTCAGCAGCCTCTGCGAGCCCCGAGGCCCTCAGTGCCGACCCCTTTCCGACGGCTGAACCCCCGGGCCCAAGCCTATAGTACCGCCCCGCCCCTGTTTGTTGCGCCGGGGCACTATTTTAGTCTGGCGCGG
Organism: Citropsis articulata; assembly: GCA_030449925.1. Taxonomy (NCBI): domain Eukaryota; kingdom Viridiplantae; phylum Streptophyta; class Magnoliopsida; order Sapindales; family Rutaceae; genus Citropsis; species Citropsis articulata. The sequence goes on along the minus strand of JASUUH010000044.1, from coordinate 467,708 downwards.
CCTCACAGGCCCCAGGCCCTCGAAGTCACCGGACCCATTTACAGCGTGGCTGAACCCCTCACCCCACGGGCCCAGGCTGCGCCCGCCCCTGTTCGCCACTTGCGCGCAGGCAAGCACTATTTTAGGGGCAAGCCTCGGCACCTCGCCACAGGCCCCAGGGCCCTCAGTGCGGACCCATTTGACAGCGGATTTGAACCCCACCCCCCCGGGCCCAACTGTACCGCCCGCCCTGTTCGCCACTTGCGCGGGCAAGCACTATTTTAGGCGTCTGCCTTACCAAACCCCAGGGCCTCGAGTGACGGATCCATTTCGACAGACGCTGAACCCCCCACCCCCCCGGGCCCAAGCCTATAGTACACCGCCCCCGGCCCCTGTTTCGCGCCTTGCGCTGAGCAAACTATTTTAGGGCAAGCCTCTGCGCGGCCTCGGGCAAACCCCCAGGGCCCTCGAAACGGACCCATTTCCGGAGCGGAGGTGACCCCCACCCACCCCCGGGCCCCAAGCCTACCCCACGATTCGCGCCTTGCTGGGCCAGAAGCTCTATTTTAGGGCAAGCCTCTGGCCGAGGCCTCGGACACCCCAGGCCCTCAGTAACGGATCCATTTCCGGCCGGTGCCCCCCCACCCCCCACAGGCCCAAGCCTGCTACCGCCCCTGATTGCGCCTTGCGCGGCGGAGCACTATTTTAGGGCAAGCCTCTGGCGCCTCGACAGCCCGAGGGCCCTCAGTGACGGACCCATTTCGATAGCGGACTGGTGAACCCCCTCCCACAGCCTGCTTACCGCCCTCTGTTTCTCCGCTTGGGGCAAACTCTATTTTAGGGCAAGCCTCTGGCCGCGGCCTCGCGGGCCCCGAGGCCCTCAGTGACGGACCCATTTCAGCGGATGGCTGAACCCCTCCCACCCCCAGGGCCCAAGGCTGCTTTTGCCCCGCCCCTGTTTACTTGCCTGGGCCACACTATTTGGCCTCTGGCTGACCGCCCCCAGGGCCCTCAGTGACGGACCCATTTCCGGCGGATGGTGAACCCCCTCACCACCCCCCACAGCCCCAAGGCTATGCTTCGCCCCCCTGTTGCCACTTGCGCTGGGCAGCACTATTTTAGGCAAGCCTCTGGCCTGACCTCAGAGCCCAGGGCCTCAGTGAACCATTTAAATGACCGGTGGCTGAACCCCTCCCCCCCCGGGCCCAAGCCTATAGCACGCCCCTATTTTGTACTTGCTCGGGGCCACTATTTTGGGCAAGCCTCTGGACCTGTGAGGCCCTCGAAACCGGACCCATTTCAGTGGTGAACCCCTCCACCCCCAGGCCCAAGGCTGCGCCCGCCCCTGGCCTTGCTGGGCCTGCACTATTTTAGGGCAAGCCTCTGGCGGCCTTTATGCCGAGGCCCTCTCAGTGACGGACCCATTTTGGCTGAACCCCTCCCACCCCAGGCCCAAGGCTATAGCACACCGCCCCGGCCCCCTGTTTCGCCTTGGCGCAAAGCACTATTTTGGGCAAGCCTCTGGCGGCCTCACTCCGAGCCCCTCAGTGACGGACCCATTTCCAGTGGTGAACCCCCCCTCCCACCCCCACGGGCCCAAGCTATAGCACGCCCGCCCTGTTTCCATTGCTGGGCGGAAGCACTATTTTAGGGTAAGCCTCTGGCCGCGGCCTCGCCAGGCCCGAGGCCCTCAGTGACGGACCCATTTCCGAAAGCGGCTGGCTGAACCCCCTCCCCCCCCAGGCCCAAGGCTGCTTCGCCCCGCCCCTGTTTGCCACTTGCGCGGCGGGCGAAGCACTATTTTAGGGCAAGCCTCTGGCCGGCCTCATCTAGCCCTCGCCCTCAGGGACCCATTTCCGAGATGATGACCCCCCCCCCCACCCACCCCCAGCCCCCCGCCGCCCCTATTTTGCTTGCGCTGGGCGAGCACTATTTTAGGGCAAGCCTCTGGCCGGCCTCGCCCCCCGAGGGACCCAGTGACGGACCCATTTCCCACAGCCGGACTGGCTGAACCTCCCACCCCCCAGCAAGGCTATAACGCCCCCCTTTTTGAGCATTGCTGAGCCCTGCACTATTTTAGGGCAAGCCCTGGCTGGCCTCAGCCGAGGGCCCTCAGTGACGGACCCATTTCCGACGGTGGCTGAACCCCCTCCCACCCCCACGGGCCCAAGGCCTAACCGCCCTTTGGCGCCTTGCGCAAAGACTATTTTTGGGCAAGCCTCTGGCGCGGCCTCGCCCCAGGGCCCTCAGTGACGGACCCATTTCCGACGGGGACTGAACCCCCTCCCGCCCCACGGGCCCAAGGCTATGCCGCCCCCTCCCTGTTTCGCCCGCCGCGCTGAAACACTATTTTAGGGCAAGCCTCGCGCGACTGGGCCCCCGAGGGCCTCAGTGACGGACCCATTTCGACAGCGGACTGGCTGAACCCCCTCCCACCCCCAGGCCCAAGGCTACCGCCCCGCCCCTGTTTGAGCATTGCGCTGGGCAGCACTATTTTAGGGCAAGCCTCAGCGCGACCTTTATGCCCCGAGGCCCTCAGTGACGGACCCATTTCCGAGCGGATGGCTGAACCCCCTCCACCCCCCGCCCAAGGCTGTAACGCCGCCCTGTTTCGCCTTGCGCCCGCCAAGCACTATTTTGGGCAAGCCTCTGGCGCGGCCTGAGCCCCGAGGCCTCAGTGACGGACCCATTTCCGACGGCTGGCTGAACCCCTCCCACCCCCCCAGGCCCAAGGCTATAACACGCCCCTCCTGTTTCGCCACTTGCTGGGCCAGCACTATTTTAGGGCAAGCCTCTGGCGGCCTGCAGCCCCCGAGGGGCCTCAGTGACGGACCCATTTCCGAGCGGTGGATGGCTGAACCCCTCACCCCACGGGCCCAAGGCTATAGCACCCCGCCCCTGTTTGAGCATTGCGCTGGGCCACAAACACTATTTTGGGCAAGCCTCTGGCCGCGGCCTGGCACAGGCCCCCCGAGGGCCCTCGAAGTGACCGGACCCATTTGCGACAGATGGCTGAACCCCCTCCACCCCACGGGCCCAAGGCTATAACGCCCCGCCCCTGTTTCGCATTGCGCCTGGGCAAGCACTATTTTAGGGCAAGCCTCTTGCCGAGGCCTCGTACAGGCCCCAGGGCCTCAGTGACGGACCCATTTCGAGCGGACTGGCTGAACCCCCTCCCACCCCCAGGCCCAAGGCTGCTTTCGCCCCTGTTTCGCCACTTGCGCGCGGAAGCACTATTTTAGGGCAAGCCTCTGGCGGACCTCACAGGCCTCAGGGCCTCAGTGACGGACCCATTTCCGAGCGGACTGGCTGAACCCCTCCCGCCCCAGGCCCAAAGCTTTCCCCCGCCCCTGTTTGCCACTTGCGCTGGGCCAAACACTATTTTAGGGCAAGCCTCGCTGCCACTGAGCCCCGAGGCCTCAGTAACGGACCCATTTCCAAGCGGGGCTGAACCCCCTCCCCCCACGGGCCCAACGCACACCGCCCCCGCCCCCTGTTTCGAGCATTGCACCGCTGGGCCACAAGCACTATTTTAGGGCAAGCCTCTGGCCGCGGCCACATACCCCCGAGGGCCTCGACGGACCCATTTCCGATAGCAGTTGGCTGAACCCCTCCCCCCAGGCCCAAGGCTATAACACGCCCCATTTGCCCGCGCTAGAAGCACTATTTTTAGCCTCTGGCGGCCTGAGCCCCGAGGGCCCTCAGTGACGGACCCATTGGATGGCTGAACCCCCTCCCAGGGCCTGCTTTGCCCCGCCCCTGTTTGGCGCATTGCGCTGGGCGAAGCACTATTTTAGGCAAGCCTCTGGCGCGGCCTCACAGGCCCCGAGGGCCTCAGTGACGGACCCATTTCCGACAGGCGAACTGGCTGAACCCCCTCCACAGGCCCAAGGCTATAACCACCGCCCGCCCTGTTTCGCCACTTGCGCTGGGCGGAAGCACTATTTTAGGGCAAGCCTCTGGCGACCTCTGAACCCTCAGGGCCCTCAGTGACGGACCCATTTCCGACAGCGGGTGGCTGAACCCCTCCCGGGCCCAAACTATAGCCCGCCCGCCCTGTTTCGCCACTTGCTGGCAGGCGAGCACTATTTTAGGGCAAGCCTCTGGCGCGGCCTCACGAGCCCCGAGGGCCCTCAGTGACGGACCCATTTCCGGGTGGCTGAACCTCCTCCGGGCCCAACTTTGCGCCCGCCCCTGTTTCGCCACTTGCGCGGGCGAAGCACTATTTTAGGGCAAGCCTCTGGCCGCGGCCTCGTACAGGCCCCCCAGGGCCCTAGAAGTGATCGGACCCATTTCCGAAAGCCGGATGGCTGAACCCCCTCCCACCCCCAGCCCAGGCTATAGCCCCTGTTTTCGCATTGCACCGCTGGGCAAGCACTATTTTAGGGCAAGCCTCTGGCTGACCGCCTCAGGGCCCTCAGTGACGGACCCATTTCCGGCCGATGGCTGAACCCCCTCCCGCCCAGGCCCAAGGCTATACACCGCCCGCCCTGTTTGCCTTGCGCTGCAAAGCACTATCTTTAGGCAAGCCTCTGGCCCTTCCTGGGCCCCGAGGTGCCCTGGTGACGGACCCATTTCCGGCAGTGAACCCCCTCCCCCCAGGGAGCCCTGCTTGCCCCCCCCTGTTTAGCGCATTGCTGGCCGAACACTATTTTAGGGCAACCCTCTGGCAGCGGCCTCAGGCCCCGAGGGCCTCAGTGACGGACCCATTTCCGGCGGTTGGCTGAACCCCCTCCCGCCACGGGCCCAAGGCTATACCCCCGCCCCTGTTTCGCGTTGCACTGGGCCGAAGCACTATTTTAGGGCAAGCCTCAGCGGCTGGCCTGCCCAGGGCCCTCAGTGACGGACCCATTTCAGCGGATGGCTGAACCCCCTCCCAGGGCCCAAGGCTATAGCACCGCCCCGCCCCTGTTTTCCACTTGCTCTGGGCGGAAGCACAATTTTAGGGCAAGCCTCTCGCCGCGGCCTCGTACGGGCCCCCCCAGGGCCCTCAGTGACGGACCCATTTATGGCCCGGATGGCTGAACCCCCTCCACCCCGGGCCCAGATAGCCCCGCCCATGTTTGCGCTGGGCCACAAGCACTATTTTAGGGCAAGCCTCTGGCGTGACCTGGCACTCCGGCCTCAGTGACGGACCCATTTGACGGTGGCTGAACCCCCTCCCACGGGCCCAAGGCTGCACCGCCCTGTTTCGCCTTGCGCTGGGCAAGCACTATCTTTAGGCAAGCCTCTGGCGCTGCCCCCAGTGCCCTCAGTGACGGACCCATTTCCAGCGGATGGCTGAACCCCCCCCACCCCCACGGGCCCAAGCCTGCTTCCGCCCCGCTTAGCCACTTGCTCCCTGGGCCGAAACACTATTTTAGGGCAAGCCTCTGGCCTCTCTGAGGCCCCAGTGCCCTCAGTGACGGACCCATTTAAATGATGGCTGAACCACCCTCCCCCCCACGGGCCCAAGGCTATAGCACACCGCCCCCCCCCCCTGTTTAGCGCATTGCAACGCTGGGCCACAAGCACGATTTTAGGGCAAGCCTCTGCCCACATGCCCAGGGCCTCAGTGACGGACCCATTTCCGGCGGCTGGTGAACCCCCTCCCGCCCCACGGGCCCAAGGCTGCTTCCCGCCCCCTGTTTCGCGCATTGCACCGCTGGGCCAGAAGCACTATTTTAGGGCAAGCCTCTGGCCGCGGCATCGTACAGGCCCTCCGAGGGCCCTCGAAGTGACCGGACCCATTTCCGATAGCCGGACTGGCTGAACCCCCTTCCCCACCCCCCACGGGCCCAAGCCTATAGCACAACGCCCCCGCCCCCTTTTTCGCCACTTGCTCCGCTGGGCCACAAACACTATTTTAGGGCAAGCCTCTGGCCGCGGCCTCGCACATGCCCCGAGGCCCTCAGTGACGGACCCATTTCCGGATTGGTGAACCCCCTCCCCCCAGGCCCAAGGCTGCTTGCCGCCCCCCCCTGTTTCGCCACTTGCGCCGCTGGGCAGAAGCACTATTTTTGGGCAAGCCTCTGGCCGCGGCCTTGCACAGGACCCCCGAGGGCCCTCGAAGTTACCGGACCCGTTTAAAGCGGTGGTGAACCCCTCCCAACAGGCCCCTGCTTCGCCCGCCCCTGTTTAGCACCTTGCGCGAGCAGCACTATTTTAGGGCAAGCCTCGGCGGCCTGCCAGTCCCGAGGACCAAACGGACCCATTTAGCGGACCATTGAACCCCCACCCCGGGCCCAATCCTGCTTTACCCGCCCCTGTTTGCGCCTTGCGCGGCCAGCACTATTTTAGGGCAAGCCTGGTGACCTCGTCACGGGGCCCAGTAATGAGACCCATTTCCGACAGCGGACTATTTGAACCCCTGTGTGCAAATTTTAATGAACCATGCGCCGAATCTGTAGAATAGATCAATGGTGTGATGTCGATCCCGCGAGGAGGTTGATTTTAATTGTTTGTAAATTAATTTTCTTTAAATGGGTGGTTGGTTGTGGTGAAAATGATTTAGATTATGCTAAATTTAAATTGGAATGGGAAGAATAAATTAAAGTGGAAACTATTGAAATAAAAGCACTTGGGTATTGGATGCGCATCAACATGCTCCATGGGCTAAATATTCCATATTAATACCAATTAAATCATGAAGTTCACCTCATGAACCACGCTCAAATAAGTATGGTGCTAAGGGCTTATCGTGCCAAATAATAATAACCTTGTACTAGGGTCTTGGTTTAACCGGTATCTGAACAAGACTATTATTTGTCGAAAATCAAAACAACCACAAATATTAGAGGGAATAGAAAATAAATTTACCAAATAAAGCCCATGGAACATGTTGAGACTTCACCTTCAACCCAAGCTTGAAAGAAAATTAGCTATTCATATTTGAACTAAGGGTAAAAATGAATTTATTAAAATACATAGAAAATACAAGAAGAGAAGGAATTACAATCTAAAGCTTACAAATGAATTCGAGGATATCAAATTGGAAGCCCCTTTTTATAAATACATTGGTGAATCATGACCGCCGGATTAAAAGCAGTTTGGGCGCTCGAGATTGCGCCCGTCATCGATCAACGATCAAGCCACTATTTGAGCGGTAACACTATTTGCAGTTCACGGTTTGACCACTATTTACCGATAAACGGTTTTGCACGGTAACACTATTTATGCGATTACCATGAGCGATTACTATACATATGAATAGTTCGTATATGTGAGCGATGACATTTTTCCTTTTATGCTCCTCCTAAAGTTTCGATCGTCCACGAGTTCAAATGTGACGTCCGTTTCTTTGTCGATCACTCGTTCATTGTGAAACAATCGTGATACCCTAAAATACATAAAATAACTAATTATAATGAAACACCGTAATTAAATAACAAAATACTTAAATAAATAAAAATAACAATGTTAGTGAGACTTGAAGTGTAAAATGGCGATTTTCTCCTTTATAAATATACACTTTCTAACACTCAACACACCCCAACCGACATTGCTAGTCACCTAGCAAATAAGCGAAGATAAAATTCAAAACCATTTTTTTTTTTTAAACACGTGTTTATTCAATCAGATTAATGATAGCAATCAAAGAAAAGTACAAGTATTATCTCGGTCTAAAGAAATATCATAGCCACATCAACAATCCATGCATCGATCCGGTAGACTATAGTAATCGCCACTTTCAAGAATAACATGTCAAACCCCAAAATCTCACGGTAGTAGTGACACTCTCACAAAGAAATTAAACCCAATAAAATTGTCACTACAATGAATGGTGAATTGAGAAAATAACATAGAAATACCACACACACTCTCACGAGATGAAAGAAATATGCCTGACTTAAAAATAATCGACCTCGAATAAATTACTAGTCAACCCAATTTATTCTTTTTTTTTTTTTTTTTATAAATTAAAAAATACATAATAATATACCATATAAAAAGATTTTAATTCAGACTATAGTTCTCTAAAATCAAGAAGGACTTTTATTAGGACGTAACGTAGGCTAGGGACATGGCTTAACAAAGAAAGGAAAATAGGGAAACAAAATATATATGTTTGAGAAAAATTTCAAGAACTTTTGAAAATTACAAGATGCGTTTTGCTTATTTATTGCTATTGTATATCCCTTTTTTTTTTTCTCTTTTTTTTTCTTTTTTTTTTTTTTTTTTATATATGGCACAACTTTATTGAACAAAATAATTATTTATCCTTTTTCTCAAACATGAATAGGTGATGGAACTTGTATTATATCGGGTAATACTCCAAATTGGAGTGGGTCAGGATGATAAGTTAACAAAGAAAAAGTTTTTTTTTTTTTTTAATTTATTTATTTAGGCTCAAAATGGCTAACTATGGATATTTTACAATAGGGATGGCTTGAAAGGCTCAAACGGATCAAAGATGGCCTTCCATCGTCTCTTAGAGCTCTAAATAATCTATTTACTAGTTAGGTGGGCCTTTAGATGCAACAACACACATTTTTTTTTTTTTAAAGGGTTGACTTAAAGAAATCAAGAGATCATGTATAAAATAATAAGCTGCTAATTTGCATGAATAATGGGCAAAAAGGGTTACTCTCCAAGAAAAATTAATAGGCTCAAAAACTCACTTGGAATTTATTTTGACATATGCATTCCTTCAAGCAACTCATATTTGTCCCCAACATCAACATATAGAATAGCAAACATGGTGTAACATCACTCAAGACCAAAGATAATACAAATACTAAAATTTAAAAGTCATCATATCATCCAATATCAAAAATTCACACAAAATTACCAAATTTTTTTTTAACGAAATTCTACCCCCCAACCTATTCTAAACATAAAAAGAAAAACATACATGCAGAAAAATTAAAGAAAAAAGTCTGAATTTTTTTTTTTTTTTTTAAGAAGATGCGTTTCTAGAGTCACTACACTCCATATTCAGCCATCTTCGACTCAAAAACGTGAAAATGTATATTTATAAAGGAGAAGTCAAAAAGAAAAGTTAAGAAAAATAAAATTTCTTTTTTTTTTTTTTTTTTTTACTAAGAAGATGCGTTTCTAGAGTAACTACACTCCATATTCAGCCATCTTCTATTCAAAATGGTTAGTTCTACAACAAAAAATTAGTAAAAACTTAACCAATATTCCACAATTGTCAACTATTCCCTCCCCAACTGAATGAAACATTGTCCTCGATGTTTGAAAGGAAAAGTAAAGTTTAGAAGACATCACTGGGTAGTGCAACACGAAGAAAATATTTACAAGCGGAGGTTAAATCTAATTTGTACTTCTTCTGCATTTCTGTTACCATCGTTATTTGAACATTCCAACACAGCGGTCACAGGATGCATCTCGATTGATAAACATAGCGGATCAAGTAGCTCATTAGCGATATGTGTACACAAATAAAGATTTTTAAGCGAGGAAGGAATGAAATAGTTTTTTATTGCATGGTTAAGAAATGCGATAAAGCCATCGTAAAAATTATTGACATTTAACAAACCGATGGGTTTACGGTGGATGTTCGAGATGGGCCCGAGATGCTAATGTGATTAGTGCCTCTAGAGTTGCAAGATCTCATTGAAGGAAAATAAAAGCATCAGCATGATTTAGCATTTCAAGTATGCGTTCTTGCATACCGAAGACAACTAACACTTCTCCAGTTGATGAGTAGGACAAACAGCCCAAAGGTGTTAGGAGTGTTGGGATGATGCCTAACACTTGGCTCCCTCGACATAAGCGGACCACGAGACCATTTTCGATAACCCTCGGTCACCTCCTCCATACACCAAGTGCAATTTTCTCTCTATTCTTGACCAAGATCTATGGCTGCCTCAACGAACTCTTTATGTTTGCCATAGTTAAATCCAGAGAGCACACAAATGTTCTTGAATTGTTTGCTGGGAGTAGCTGCCATTAGGATACTGCTCAAAAACAACTTGTGAGTGCACAACAACAAAAATTATATTTAAGAACCTTGGTGACAACGGGTCACAGCTGTGTATGAGGCATTATGTCAATGTCAATTAACACTAAGGCACATGGCTCGAGAGTCAAAAAGAAAACAGTAAAAAGGAAAAGCAAAACAATGATAACAAGAAAAAAATTATTACAAGCAATAATGCGAATGGTAAAATAACAGTAAAGTAAAACAACAGTAAAGTAAAAAGGATATCTACAGGTAGTTGTATTTGGCTCGCATCTTCCTCTGCAGTTTCACGTCGAAGCGGCGACGCCCTCATGGGTCGAGATAGGCTTCCCATCCAGTTTTCTTACAAGCGGCAAGCGAGATCGTTTATAGTCAGTTCCGAGGCGTATCGTGCCGTTCTTTTTGAATAATGGCCATGGCGGAGAATCGCTCTTTATGCGTATCCAGCGGGATGCGTTTCAAAGACAAAGGATATTATCAATGACTCTTTATTCAAGCCATCCCTAATGAATTTAATCTTATCTTCCTGTTATCGGACACCATTCCTAAGAACATGGTTTTTTGTTGCATATCGTTACGGCACTTATGACAAACAGCGAAAGTCTTTTAGCTCGTCGTTTTCTCGCATAATTTCCTTTACCACAACCAGGCATGTATGCAATAAATTTGGAGGCAACTCACACCAAGCGTACTTTGGCCTCGATTAACCGGCGGATGTCGGCGGTATGCCATTCTTCATAAGCAATCGCATGCGTTGGATCGGGCTTTATAAATTGAAAGAGTGCATTACGAGGAAGGCGAAGGGAATCGTTTGTGAAGCTTTGCTAAAATCTAATCGTCTCTGTCCATGCCTTCGTCTCGAATATCGGTTATTGTGGGAAAGCTGAAGTAACCGACTTGATTGTCACGGTGCCGTTATCCGCCTCTTCAGGGGTGACAAACTTAAACACACAAAGCAAACTAAAACACCTGACGGAAAAACAAATTAAAACACACAAAGCAAATTAAAATGGTCCTCTTGTCGAATTACTTCAAGCTCAATTCGGATCAAAATTCCATCCTCATTTACGTAAGTTGTCTTTCTAGATCTTTAACGTGGAATACTAACTCTGGCGGTTGTAGATCCCGAGATAGGATGAAATTTACAAAATCGTATCTGCTTTACGAGATGAGTTTGGATCGTTGAAGTGTTCTAATCGTGTACAAAGTCTTGTCTCATGATTAAAATGATAAGAAAACTATAATGGTTAAACAAACACACTTAAACAAAAATAATTTCAATTAGCAAAGAATAATCAAAAGAAAGAAAGAATCAAATCAAATTACGAAAGAAAAGAAAAACCTCAATTTAAACTTGGTGGGTCATTGATTTATTTCCTCTCCTCTCCATGTGGTTGGTATTCTAGATATGGCTTTAATCTTTGACCATTTACTTTAAAATACGCCGTTCTTTGGATCCTTAATTTCAATTGCCCGTTGGAAAGCAGTGTGAACAACAAATGGACGGACCATCGAGAGCGTAACTTACACGGAAATAGGTGCAGCGAGAATTGAATAAAAGCACTTTCGACACTGGGTAAAGATTTTCTCATAATTTGCTTGTCGTGAAAGACTTTCATTCGTTGCTTGTAAATCTTAGCATTTTCATACAGCGTCGTTGCGAATTTCTTCAAGTTACGCGGTTGTAATCTTCTTTACGAGCCGACTTCTTTGCATGTCAAAATTAATTTCTTGATGGCCCGATCGCACGATACTCGAGTTCCACGGTGGGTGGCATGCTTTTCCATACACTAGCACAGCAGGGTGACATCCCGATTGGAGTTTTGAAAATGTTCTATATGCCCATAATGCATCATCGAGTCGCAACGACCAATCTTTTCTGTCGGGCCTCACCGTCTTTTCTAAAATGTGCTTTATTTCTCTATTGGAGATCTCAACTTGGCCACTGGTTTGTGGATGATATGGGGTTGCCACTTTATGAGTGATGGAGTACTTTGTCAAAAGTGCTTTGAAGGATTTATTGCAAAAGTGGGCACCACCATCACTGATAATTGCTCGAGGAAATCCAAAGCGGGAAACAATGTTGCTTTTCAAAAATCTTATCACTACTTTGTGATCGTTGGTCTACTGCAGATTGCCTCTACCCATTTGAAACATAGTCAACACCAACCAATATGTATTGATGGCCAAAAGATGGAGAAAGGGTCCCGTGAAATCGATACCCATACATCAAAATTTCAACCACTAAAATTGGATTTAGTGGCATCGTATTTCTTAGTGTTATGCTCCCCATTCGTTGACACCTATCACATGAAGAACAAAATGTATAAGCATCTCGAAATATAGTTGGCCAATAGAAACCATATTGTAAAATTTTAGTAGCTGTTTTCTTAGCGTTGAAGTGGCCTCCATAAGCTTGTTCATGGCAGAACGAAAGGATGTTTTGAAATTTATTCTCTGGGACACATCGTCTAACAATTTGATCTGCAATACTTGAATAGATAAGGATCATCCCGAAAAGAAATTCTTTATTTACGCAAGAATTTGGCCTTGTCTGCTTGGTCAATGCTCGGAAGTTGACACTGTAACAAGATAATTAACAATATCGAGCATACCATGGTACTACTTCCACACTCATTAATTGTTCATCTGAAATGACTCATTCGAGGGTAATGGTTCTATAGTTGTGTCAAAATGGAGCGAGAAAGATGGTCAGCCACAGCATTTTACATTCCTTTCTTATCCTTGATTTCTAAGTCAAATTCTGCCAAAGTAACACCCAGCGAATTAGTCTAGCCTTTGCATCTTTCTTTGTGAGAAGATATTTAAAAGCGGCGTGATGCGTGAATATAATTATTTTACAACCAATGAGATAAGATCGAAATTTCTCTAATGCAAACACTACAGCCAACATTTCTTTTTCAGTGGTTGAATAATTCAACTGTGCATCATTCAATGTCATACTAGCATAATAAATCACATGGGGAACTCGATCAACTCTTTGTCTATCTGCTCTCTGCGTAATGTCGGATGCATCGCGCATAAGCTCAAAAGGTAAATTCCAATTTGGGGGCTGAATGATGGGTGATGATGTCAACAACTGCTTTAATTTTTCAAATGCCACAAGACATGAATCATCAAAGACAAAAGATACATCCTTAGCAAGTAGATTGCATAAGGGTCTAGAAACTTTGCTAAAATCTTTAATGAAACGTCTATAAAAACCAGCATGCCCAAGGAAAGATCTTACTTCTATGACTGTTTTAGGTGGAGGAAGATTAGAAATGAGATCCACCTTGGCTTTATCAACCTCAATACCTTTGCTTGAAATGATGTGACCGAGAACAATACCTTGTTTTACCATAAAATGGCATTTTTCCCAATTCAAGACTAAATTCTTCTCGATACATCTCTGCAGAACTAGTGTTAGATGATGTAAACATTGATCAAATGAATCACCAAAAAGAAAGTCATCCATAAAGACCTCGAGAATCGTTCAACCATATCGGAAAAATGCTCGACATGCATCGTTGAAATGTAGCGGTGCATTACATAATCCAAATGGCATTCTCCATATGCAAAAGTACGAAAAGGGCAAGTGAAGGTAGTCTTCTCTTGATCTTTTGGTGCTATGAGAATCGATTATATCACTGGTAGCCATCTAAAGCAATAAAATTCATGACACGCTAATCTATCAAGCATTTGATCGATAAATGGTAAAGGAAAATGGTCTTCGTGTAGCAATTCAACTTCCTATAATCAATGCATACCGCCATCACTGTAGTTACTCTAGTGGGCACTAATTCATTATTAGCATTGGTAACTCTGTGACTCGACTTTTGGGAACAACTTGCAGGGTGACCATGAACTATCGAAATGGGGTAAATAATACACATCTAATAAGCTTAAGGACTTGGTCACGAACAACCTCTTTCGTGTTAGGATTTAACCGGCGTTGTATTTCACAAGTAGGTCTAGCATTTTCATCAAAGGTGAATGTAATGCATGCGATCTCTTTGAGTTTATACCTTTTATATACTGCTATGGTCCGTCACAATGCTCCTTTATGCTCTTTTAAAACATCCAACAACTTACCTTTTTGTTCGTCATCAAGGGAGGAAGAGATGATTACTGGCAAAGTGCTTTCTTCTCCCAGAATGCGTATTCCAAGTGTTGGGTAATGGCTTGAGCTCGAGTTTTGGTGGTGATTCTGATGATGGGTTGAGTTTTTTCTGATGGCACTAGTTGTTCACTCTTGACTTCCATTTATTTGTGTCCATGGATGGTCTTTGAGTCAAGCGGGCATTGACCTCATCGATTGATCTGTCAATATCAAAATCCAAACCAAAGTGAGTTAAACATGTTTGCAAAGGGTCATCACTAAGGTTTGAAGAAAATTATTATCAACTAATGCTTATTAAATCCCAACAATTCCATCATCCACATTTGTGAGGTTGTTTGGCAATGTTGAAAATATTGAGCTCCATGGTCATATTGCCAAGGACAACGCATATTTCAGATTCTGCATTGAATGTGAGCATCGGCGGTTGCCAAGAAAGGTCGGCCTAGGATAATGGGGATGTGCTTTTGAATCTGTCTTGGTTGAGTGTCAATTACAATGAAATCAACAGGAAAATAAAACTTGTCTACACTGAATAACACGTCCTCCACAATACCACGAGGTATTTTTGTGGACCCGATCTGTTGTAACACCCTTTGGAGTTGGGTGTAATTCTCGATCGAGTTTCACAAATCTGAGAATAAGACAGATTTACAGCTCTAAATCCAACAAAGCATTCTCGATTGTGTGGTTCCACTATACTACATGAGATAGTGGGGAGCACTGGATCTTTAATTTTAGAGGCATTTTATGTTGGAGTATAGAACTAACATTTTACATTAAAAGGCCTTTTTACGAACATGAATATTTCTCTTTTTAGTGCATAGATCTTTAAGAAACTTGGCATCTGATGGCACTTGTTTTATAAACTTCAAGTAAAGGAATGTTTAACTTACATTTGAAGATTTCAAAATCTCACTGTGGATTTTCCTTTCTTCCCTTTAGGTAACCTCGAGGAAATGGAGCTTTAGGAATGTATTCTCGTGAGTTGGTTTCTTCTTTCTCCTCGGTGATGGATCTCGACATTCCAGTGTACAATCTGAGTTGATTTTGGCATCTCACTTTGTTATCGACTTCTTTCCCTTTTGGTCATCTTTGACCTCTCCATGATGTTGTGGTGGTGGTACTTGCTTCATTCAACTGCTTTAGGGTTGAGGCCTTTGGTTGACTTGGGAATTTACCTTTCTCAGCGGTCATTGCCAAGGTTTGAACTGAAGAAAGCAAGTTGTCCCACCATTTTCTCGAGGCTTGAAACTGATTGAGCTTGTGAGTTGAAGCCCGCCCTCAACTCATTTCGCAATTCATCAATGGTGCGGTTCTGCTGCTCGATTCTAGAATGAGTAGAATTCTTGAAATTCTGGAATGTATCCTCCCATGGTCTGGGTTGAGAGTGGTTTGGGTTTTGATTGTATGGTCTAAATAGTGGCTGAGAAGCTTGAGAAATTTGAGGATTTGGTGCATTTGGTTGAATTGGTGGAGGTGGGCTCTTTGGTCCATTTGTTGGAATCCTTGAGACCATGAAAAATTGGGGTGGTCTCTCCATCCAGGGTTGTATGTGTTGGAGTAAGGATTGTAGGTTGATGGTTTTCTCATGATTCCTATGGCATTGGCTTGATCTGAATATGAGTCATGGTCATGTGGCTCTGTTGATTTGGCAGTCGTCAATGATGCTATTTGTCGAGAAAGACCTTCGATTATTGCTTTGACTTCCTTGATTTCTGAGCTTGACTCACCAATGTTAACCTCATTCCTCCTTAATTCTCACTGGTATTCTGGTGATCGACTACGTTGTTGGGAATTATCGATTGGCTGGAAGAATTCCCGAATCTCTGAACACTTTTGACATAATCTCTCATCCATTGGTTGCCATTAGACTTTCTTGCACTTGTGGCAATAATCCCTCAAAAGTATTGGCATTGGTGCCATTTCTCGTACCCATGATGTGGACATTTCAAGAGTAGCCCATTGAATCGCTCTCATGCTTCGAAAAATTGTTCGTCTCTTTGGGTAAATTCTGAAATTTCCTCTGCGAATAGCATTGGTTTTATGAGTAGGAAATATTTATTTAAAAATTTAGTTACCATTTGTTCCCATGATGTAATGCTATTAGCAGGCAATGTATTAAACCATGAACGAGCTCTATCCTTTAAAGAAAATGGGAATAGTCTAAGTTTAACATCATCATCTGAAAAATTCTCGTATTTAAAAGTTTGACAAATAGCATGAAAATCATTCAGATGATTATATGGGTCCTCATTTTCTAGGCCATAGAATGTAGGGAGACAATTTAGCACACTAGGTTTTAATTCAAAACTCCTAGCAGCTACATTTGGGTATCTGATGCATGATGTGCTCAAATTTGCTAAGGGACTAAAATAGTCCTTAAATGGCCTCTCTTGTGGTTCTGGTTGTTGGTTTTGTAAATCCATGTCAAATTGCTTTTTAAATGCGGTGTGTTTATGTGTGCGAAGTGTTTTTTCTAACTCAAGGTCTAAAGGCTCAAGATTAGGTGATAATGACCTTCGACCACGCATACAAAGAACAAAATAAATGAAAATAAAACAAATAAAAATAAACAGGAGGGAGAAATTACGATACTAACCTTGTGACGTTGTTACAATCTTACTATGAAAATAAACTCAATTGCTATAAGAAAAAGAGATTACGTGAAACAAATATTACTAAAATTAAAAAAAAAATACAAGAAAACAACTAAAAATAAATTAAAATATATATATATTAAAAGAAAAAAAAAAAAAAACTAACTCTACGAATTAAAATACTTACCTCCCCGGCAACGGCGCCAAAAACTTGTTGTGCAAATTTTAATGAACTCGCAAGCGCACGAATCTATTGTAGAATAGATCAATGGTGACGAGTGTCGATCCCACGAGGAGGTTGATTTTAATTGTTTGTAGAATTAATTTTCTTTAAATGGGTGGTTGGATTTGTGGTGAAAATGATTTAGATTATGCTAGAATTTAAATTGGAATGGGAAGAATAAATTAAAGTGGAAACTATTGAAATAAAGCACTTGGGTATTCGGATCTGCATCAACATGCTCCATGGGCTAAATATTCCATATTAATACCAATTAAATCATGAGAAGTTCACACCTCATGAACCACGCTCAAATAAGTATGGTGCTAAGGGCTTATCGTGCCAAATAATAATAACCTTGTACTAGGGTCTTGGGTTTAACGAGGCGGTATCTGAACAATACTATTATTATTTGTCGACGAAAAGTAAAAACAACCACAAATATTAGAGGGGAATAGAAAATAAATTTACCAAATAAAGCCCATGGAACATGTTGAGACTTCACCTTCAACCCAAGCTTGAAAGAAAATTAGCTATTCATATTTGAACTAAGGGTAAAAATGGAAATTTATTAAAATACATAGAAAATACAAGAAAGAGAAGGAATTACAATCTAAACACAAATGAATTCGGGATATCAAATTAGAAGCCCCTTTTTATAAATACGTTAGTGAATCATGACCGCCGGATTAAAAGCAGTTTGGGCGCTTTCGAGATTGCGCCCGTCATCAGTCGATCAGTCAGCATTTGACAGTAACACTATTTGAACGGTTTGACCACGGTAACACTATTTGCCACGGTTTTTGCGTATTTGACGGTTTTGCCTTTTATGCTCCTCTAAAGTTTTCGATCGTCACGAGTTCAAATGTGGCGTCCGTTTTCTTTGTCGATCACTCATTCATTGTGAAACAATCGTGATACCCCTAAAATACATAAAATAACTAATTATAATGAAACACACGTAATTAAATAACAAAATACTTAAATAAATAAAAATAACAATGTTAGTGAGACTTGAAGTGTAAAATGACGATTTTCTCCTTTATAAATATACACTTTCTAACACTCAACACCCACCCCCAGACTGACCTAAGCCTGCTTACCGTCCCTTTGGCGCCTTGCGCCGGCACTATCTTTGGGCAAGCCTCTGGCCGCGGACTCGAGCCCCGAGTGCCCTCAGTGACGGACCCATTTCGAGCGGATGGTGAACCCCCTTCCCCACCCCCCACGGGCCCAAGCCTATAGCACACCGCCCCCGCCCCCTATTTCGCCACTTGCTCCGCTGGGCCAGAAACACTATTTTAGGGCAAGCCTCTGGCCGCGGCCTCGCACAGGCCCCCCGAGGGCCCTCGAAGTGACCGGACCCATTTCCGACAGCCGGACTGGCTGAACCCCCCACACCCCCAGGCCCAAGCCTGCTTTACCGCCCGCCCCTGTTTTCGCCTTGCGCGCTGGGCCGAAGCACTATTTTAGGGCAACCTCTGGCGCGGCCTCGCTGAGACCCCGAGGTGCTCAGTGACGGACCCATTTCCGACGGCGGATTTGAACCCCCCCTCCCACCCCAGGCCCAAGCCTGCTTTCGCCCCGCCCCCTGTTTCGCCACTTGCGCCGCTGGGCCAGAAGCACTATTTTTGGGCAAGCCTCTGGCCGCGGCCTTGCACAGGACCCCCGAGGGCCCTCGAAGTGACCGGACCCATTTCCGACAGCCGGACTGGCTGAACCCCCTCCCCAACCCCCACGGGCCCAAGCCTATAGCACACCGCCCCTGGTTCGCCACTTGCGCCGCTGGGACAGATGCACTATTTTAGGGCTAGCCTCTGGCCTTGGCCTCGTCTGAGCCCCGAGGGCCTCGAGTAACCCGGACCCATTTCCGACGCCCGGACTGGCTGAACCCCCCCCGCCCCAGGCCCAGGCTGCTTTACCGCCCGCCCCTGTTACGCCACTTGCGCCGCTGGGCCAGAAGCACTATTTTAGGGCAAGCCTCTGGCCGCGGCCTCGCACAGGCCCCCTGAGGGCCCTCGATGTGACCGGACCCATTTCCGACAGTCGGACTGGCTGAACCCCCCACCCCACCCCCCACGGGCCCAAGCCTATAGCACACCGCCCCGCCCCCTGTTCGCCACTTGCGCGCTGGGCAAAGCACTATTTTAGGGCAAGCCTCTGGCCATGACCTGAGCCCCGAGGCCTCAAAGTGACCGGACCCATTTCCTTCAGCCGGACTGGCTGAACCCCCCTCCCCCCCCACGGGGCCCAAGGCCTGCTTTTCGCCCGCCCCTGTTTCGCCACTTGCGCCGCTGGGCCAGAAGCACTATTTTAGGGCAAGCCTCTGGCCGCGGCCTCGTACAGGCCCCCCGAGGGCCCTCGAAGTGACCGGACCCATTTCCGACAGCCGGACTGGCTGAACCCCCTCCCCACCCCCACGGGCCCAAGGCTATGCTTCGCCCCGCCCCTTGTTCGCCACTTGCGCTGGGCAGAAGCACTATTTTAGGGCAAGCCTCTGGCAGCGGCCTCGTATGGGCCAACCGAGGGCCTCAGTGACCGGACCCATTTCCGACAGCCGGACTGGCTGAACCCCCCCCGCCCCACGGGCCCAAGGCTATAACACCGCCCCGCCCCTGTTTGGCGCTGGGCCAGGCGAAGCACTATTTAGAGCAAGCCTCTGGCCATGACCTCGTACAAACCCCGAGGGCCTCAGTGACGGACCCATTTCCAGCAGTGGCTGAACCCCCTCCCCCCCAGGGCCCAAGCCTGCTTGTAGCGCCCCGCCCTGTTTCGCCACTTGCGCCGCTGGGCCAGAAGCACTATTTTAGGGCAAGCCTCTGGCCATGGCCTCGCCTGAGCCCGAGGGGCCCTCAGTGACGGACCCATTTCGACAGCGGACTGGCTGAACCCCCCCACCCCCCGGGCCCAACCTATAACACCGCCCCGCCCATGTTTCGCGCCTTGCGCGCTGGGCCGAGCACTATTTTAGAAGCCTCTGGCGCGGCCTCGTACAAACCCCGAGGGCCCTCGAAGTGACCGGACCCATTTCCGGACAGCGGATGGCTGAACCCCTCCCTCCCACGGGCCCAAGCCTATAGCACACCGCCCCCGACCCCTGTTTCGCCACTTGCACCGCTGGACCAGAAGCACTATTTTAGGGCAAGCCTCTGGCAGCGGCCTCGTACAGGCCCCCCGAGGGCCCTCGAAGTGACCGGACCCATTTCCGACAGCCGGACTGGCTGAACCCCCCTCCCCACCCCCCACGGGCCCAAGGCTATAGCACACCGCCCCCGCCCCCTGGTACGCCACTTGCGCCGCTGGGCCAGAAGCACTATTTTAGGGCAAGCCTCTGGCCGCGGCCTCGCACCGGCCCCCCGAGGGCCCTCGAAGTGACCGGACCCATTTCCGACAGCCGGACTGGCTGAACCCCCTCCCCACCCCCCACGGGCCCAAGCCTATAGCACACCGCCCCCGCCCTGTTTTGCCACTTGCGCCGCTGGGCCGAGCACTGTTACAGGGCAAAGCCTCTGGCAGCGGCCTCTGAGCCCCGAGGGCCCTCGAAGTGACCGGACCCATTTGCGACAGCCGGACGGCTGAACCCCCCCCACCCCCACGGGCCCAAGGCTATACCACACCGCCCCGCCCCTGTTTACGCCTTGCGCGCTGGGCCAAGCACTAATTTAGGGCAAGCCTGTGGCGCTGACCTCGTACAGGCCCCGAGGGGCCCTCAGTGACCGGACCCATTTCCGACACCGGACTGGCTGAAACCCCGTCCCCACACCCCACCGGCCCAAGGCTGCTTGCACGCCCGCCACCTGTTTCGCCACTTGCGCCGCTAGGCCAAAAGCACTATTTTAGGGCAAGCCTCTGGCTGCGGCCTCGCACAGGCCCCATAGGGCCCTCGAAGTGACCGGACCCATTTTCGACAGCCGGACTGGCTGAACCGCCCTCCCCACCCCCCACGGGCCCAAGGCTATAGCACACCGCCCCCGCCCCCTGTTACGCCACTTGCGCCGCTGGGCCAGAAGCACTATTTTAGGGCAAGCCTCTGGTCGCGGCCTCGTACAGGCCCCCCGAGGGCCCTCGAAGTGACCGGACCCATTTCCGACAGCCGGACTGGCTGAACCCCCCTTCCCACCCCCCCCGGGCCCAAGGCTATACCACACCGCCCCCTGTTCGCCACTTGCGCCGCTGGGCCAGAAGCACTATTTTAGGGCAAGCCTCTGGCGCGCTGACCTCGTACAGGCCCCGAGGGCCCAGTGACGGACCCATTTCGACAGCGGACTGGCTGAACCCCCCCCACCCCCCGGGCCCAGGCCTGCTTTGCCCCGCCCCTGTTTCGCCACTTGCGCGCTGGGCCAGAAGCACTATTTTAGGGCAAACCTCTGGCAGCGGCCTCGTACAAACCCCGAGGGCTCAGTGACGGACCCATTTCCGACAGCGGTGGCTGAACCCCCCCCCCCACCCCCACGCAGGCCCAAGCCTGCTTTTACCGCCCCCGCCCCCAGTTTCGCCACTTGCGCTGGGCCAGAAGCACTATTTTAGGGCAAGCCTCTGACCACGGCCTCGTACAGGCCCCCCGAGGGCCCTCGAAGTGACCGGACCCATTTCCGACAGCGGACTGGCTGAACCCCCCACCCACCCCCACCGGCCCAAGCCTGCTTTCGCCCCGCCCCTGTTTCGCCACTTGCTGGGCCAGAAGCACTATTTTAGGGCAAGCCTCTGGCCGCGGCCTCGTACAGGGCCCCCGAGGGCCCTCGAAGTGACCGTACCCATTTCCGACAGCCGGACTGGCTGAACCCCCCCCCCTCCCCCCACGGGCCCAAGGCTACACGCCCCGCCCCTATTCGCCACTTGCGCTGGGCGGAAGCACTATTTTAGGGCAAGCCGCTGGCCTTGACCTCGCACAAACCCCGAGGGCCCTCAGTGACGGACCCATTTCGACAGCGGAACTGGCTGAACCCCCCTCCCACCCCCACGGGCCCAAGGCTATAGCACACCGCCCCCGCCCCCTGTTTCGCGCCTTGCGCCGCGGGCGCACTATTATAGGGCAAGCCTCTGGCGCGGCCTCGAGCCCCGAGGGCCCTCGTAGTGACCGGACCCATTTCCGACAGCAGTAATGGCTGAACCCCCCACCACCCCCGGGCCCAAGGCTGCTTTCCGCCCGCCCCTGTTTCGCCACTTGCGCCCGCTTTTAGGGCAAGCCTCTGGCCGGACCTCACTGAGCCCCGAGGGCCCTCAGTGACGGACCCAGTGCCGACAGCAGGACTGGCTGAACCCCCACCCACCCCATGGGCCCAGGCTAGCACTGCCCCCGCCCCCTGTTTCGCGCCTTGCGCCGCTGGGCCAGAAGCACTATTTTAGGGCAAGCCTCTGGCCGCGGTCTCGTACAGGCCCCCCGAGGGCCCTTGCAGTGACCGGACCGATTTCCGACAGCTGGATTGGCTGAACCCCCGCCCACCACCCACGGGCCCAAGGCTAACGCCCCGCCCCTTGTTCGCCACTTGCGCTGGGCCAGAAGCACTATTTTAGGGCAAGCCACTGGCAGCGGCCTCGTACAGGCCCCCCGAGGGCCCTCGAAGTGACGGACCCATTTCCGACTGCCGGACTGGCTGAAACCCACCAGCCCCAGGCCCCAAACTGCCAGCACACCGCCCTTTGTTTGGCGCCTTACCGCTGGTAAACACCCCAATACCGGGCAAACCTCTGGCGGCCTCGCTGGAACCCCGAGGGACCTCGAAGTGACCGGAACCATTTCCGACATCCGGACTGGCTGAACCCCCTCCCCACCCCCCACCGGCCCAAGGCTATAGCACAACGCCCCCGCCACCTGTTTCGCCACTTGCGCCGCTGGGCCAGAAGCACTATTTTAGGGCAAGCCTCTGGCCACGACCTCGTACAGGCCCCCCGAGGGCCCTCGAAGTGACCGGACCCATTTCCGACAGCCGGACTGGCTGAACCCCCCGCCCCCCCCCCCCCGGGCCCAAGGCTATATACCGCCCCGCCCCTGTTTCGCCACTTGCGCCGCTGGGCCAGAAGCACTATTTTAGGGCAAGCCTCTGGCCGCGGCCTCGCACAGGCCCCCCGAGGGCCCTCGAAGTGACCGGACCCATTTCCGACAGCCGGACTGGCTGAACCCCCCTCCCCACCCCCCACGGGCCCAAGCCTATAGCACACCGCCCCCGGCCCCTGTTTCGCGCCTTGCGCCGCTGGGCCAGAAGCACTATTTTAGGGCAAGCCTCTGGCCGCGGCCTCGTACAGGCCCCCCGAGGGCCCTCGAAGTGACCGGACCCATTTCCGACAGCCGGACTGGCTGAACCCCCCCACCCCACGGGCCCAAGGCTATAGCACACCGCCGCGGCCCCCTGTTTCGCGCCTTGCGCCACTGGGCCAGAAGCACTATTTTAGGGCAAGCCTCTGGCCGCGGCCTCGCACAGGCCCCCCGAGGGCCCTCGAAGTGACCGGACCCATTTCCGACAGCCGGATTGGCTGAACCCCCCTCCCCACCCCCCACGGGCCCAAGGCTATAGCACACCGCCCCCGCCCCCTGTTACGCCACTTGTGCCGCTGGGCCAGAAGCACTATTTTAGGGCAAGCCTCTGGCTGCGGCCTCGCACAGGCCCCCCGAGGGCCCTCGAAGTGACCGGACCCATTTCCGACAGCCGGACTGGCTGAACCCCCCTCCCCACCCCCCACGGGCCCAAGCCTATAGCACACCGCCCCCGCCCCCTGTTTCGCGCCTTGCGCCGCTGGGCCAGAAGCACTATTTTAGGGCAAACCTCTGGCCGCGGCCTCGCACAGGCCCCCCGAGGGCCCTCGAAGTGACCGGACCCATTTCCGACAGCCGGACTGGCTGAACCCCCCTCCCCACCCCCCACGGGCCCAAGGCTATAGCACACCGCCCCCGCCCCCTGTTACGCCACTTGCGCCGCTGGGCCAGAAGCACTATTTTAGGGCAAGCCTCTGGCCGCGGCCTCGCACAGGCCCCCCGAGGGCCCTCGCAGTGACCGGACCCATTTCCGACAGCCGGACTGGCTGAACCCCCGCCCACCACCAACGGGCCCAAGGCTATATCTAACCGCCCCCGCCCCCTGTTACGCCACTTGCGCCGCTGGGCCAGAAGCACTATTTTAGGGCAAGCCTCTGGCCGCGGCCTCGCAGAGGCCCCCCGAGGGCCCTCGAAGTGACCGGACCCATTTCCGACAGCCGGACTGGCTGAACCCCCCTCCCCACCCCCACGGGCCCAAGGCTATAGCACACCGCCCCCGCCCCCTGTTACGCCACTTGCGCCGCTGGGCCAGAAGCACTATTTTAGGGCAAGCCTCTGGCCGCGGCCTCGTACAGGCCCCCCGAGGGCCCTCGAAGTGACCGGACCCATTTCCGACATCCGGACTGGCTGAACCCCCCTCCCACCCCCCACGGGCCCAAGGCTATAGCACACCGCCCCCGCCCCCTGTTTCGCGCCTTCGCCGCTGGGCCAGAAGCACTATTTTAGGGCAAGCCTCTGGCCGCGGCCTCGCCACAGGACCCCGAGGACCTCAGTGACGGACCCATTTCCGACAGCGGACTGGCTGAACCCCCTCCCTACCACCCACGGGCCCAAGGCTGCTTCACCGCCCCGCCCCTGTTCGCCACTTGCGCGCTGGGCGAAGCACTTTTTTAGGGCAAGCCACTGGCTGACCTCGGGCCCCGAGGGCCCTCAGTGACCGGACCCATTTCCGACAGGCGGACTGGCTGAACCCCCGCCCACCCCCAGGCCCAAGGCTGCTTTGCCCCGCCCCTGTTTACGCCACCGAAGCACTATTTTAGGGCAAACCTCTGGCTGCGGCCTCGTACAGGCCCCGCGAGGGCCCTCGGAGTGACCGGACCCATTTCCGACAGCCGGACTGGCTGAACCCCCTCCCACCGCCCAGGCCCAAGCCTATGCGCCCCGCCCCTTGTTTCGCATTTGCTGCTGGGCGGAAGCACTATTTTAGGCAAGCCTCTGGCGCGGCCTGCCCCCAGGGCCTTCGAAGTGACCGGACCCATTTCCGACAGCCGGACTGGCTGAACCCCCCTCCCCACCCCCCGCGGGCCCAAGGCTATAGCACACCGCCCCCGCCCCTTGTTTTGCGCCTTGCGCCGCTGGGCCAGAAGCACTTTTTTAGGGCAAGCCTCTGGCAGCGGCCTCGCACAGGGACCTCGAAGTGACAGGACCCATTTCCGACAGCGGATTGGCTGAACCCCCTCCCCACCCCCAGGCCCAAGCCTATAAACCGCCCCCGCCCCCTGTTTCGCCACTTGTGCTGCTGGGCCAGAAGCACTATTTTAGGGCAAGCCTCTGGCCGCGGCCTCGCACAGGCCCCCGAGGGCCCTCAAAGTGACCGGACCCATTTCCGACAGCCGGACTGGCTGAACCCCCAACCCCCCCCCACCCGGCCCCAAGCCTGCACCGCCCCGGCCACTGTTTCGCGCCTTGCGCTGCTTGGCCAGAAGCACTATTTTAGGGCAAACCTCTGGCTGACCTCGCTGGGCCCCGAGGTCCCTCGAAGTGACCGGACCCATTTCCGACAGGCGGACTGGCTGAACCCCCTCCCCCCCCCACGGGCCCAAGGCTGCTTTACCGCCCCCGCCCCCTGTTACGCCACTTGCGCCGCTGGGCCAAAAGCACTATTTTAGGGCAAGCCTCTGGCCGCGGCCTCGCACAGGCCCCCCGAGGGCCCTCGAAGTGACCGGACCCATTTCCGACAGCCGGACTGGCTGAACCCCCTCCCCACCCCCCACGGGCCCAAGGCTATAGCACACCGCCCCCGCCCCTGTTTCGCCACTTGCGCCGCTGGGCCAGAAGCACTATTTTAGGGCAAGCCTCTGGCTGCGGCCTCGCACAGGCCGCCCGAGGGCCCTCGAAGTGATCGGACCCATTTCCGACAGCCGGACCGCTGAACCCCCCTCCCCACCCCCCACGGGCCCAAGGCTGCTTTACCGCCCGCCCCTTATTCGCCACTTGCGCGCTGGGCGAAGCACTATTTTAGGGCAAGCCTCTGGCAGCTGCCTCGTACAGGCCCCGAGGCCCTCAGTGACGGACCCATTTCCGACAGCGGTGGCTGAACCCCCTCCCACCGCCCACGGGCCCAAGGCTATAGCACACCGCCCCCGCCCCCTGTTTCGCCACTTGCGCGCTGGGCCAGAAGCACTATTTTAGGGCAAGCCTCTGGCCGCGGCCTCGTACAGGCCCCCCGAGGGCCCTCGAAGTGACCGGACCCATTTCCGACAGCCGGACTGGCTGAACCCCCCTCCCCACCCGCCCACGGGCCCAAGCCTATAGCGCACCGCCCCTGCCCCCAGTTTCGCGCATTGCGCTGCTGGGCCAGAAGCACTATTTTAGAGCAAGCCTCTGGCCGCGGCCTCGCACATGCCCCCCGAGGGCCCTCGAAGTGACCGGACCCATTTCTGACAGCCGGACTGGCTGAACCCCCCACCCCCCACGGGCCCAAGGCTATAGCACACCGCCCCCGCCCCCTGTTTCGCGCCTTGCGCCGCTGGGCCAGAAGCACTATTTTAGGGTAAGCCTCTGGCTGCGGCCTCGTACAGGACCCCGAGGGCCCTCGAAGTGACCGGACCCATTTCCGACAGCCGGACTGGCTGAACCCCCCTCCCCACCCCCCACGGGCCCAAGGCTATAGCACACCGCCCCCGCCCCCTGTTACGCCACTTGTGCCGCTGGGCCAGAAGCACTATTTTAGGGCAAGCCTCTGGCTGCGGCCTCGCACAGGCCCCCCGAGGGCCCTCGAAGTGACCGGACCCATTTCCGACAGCCGGACTGGCTGAACCCCCCTCCCCACCCCCCACGGGCCCAAGGCTATAGCACACCGCCCCCGCCCCCTGTTTTGCGCCTTGCGCCGCTGGGCCAGAAGCACTATTTTAGGGCAAGCCTCTGGCCGCGACCTCGAACAGGCCCCCCGAGGCCCTCGAAGTGACCGGACCCATTTCCGACAACGGACTGGCTGAACCCCCACCCCACCCCCCAGGCCCAAGGCTATAACACCGCCCGCCCCTTCTTTCGCCACTTGCGCCGCTGGGCCAGAAGCACTATTTTAGGGCAAGCCTCTGGCCGCGGCCTCGTACAGGCCCCCAGAGGGCCCTCGAAGTGACCGGACCCATTTCCGACAGCCGGACTGGCTGAACCCCCCTCCCCACCCCCACGGGCCCAAGGCTATAGCACACCGCCCCCGCCCCCTGTTTCGCCACTTGCGCCGCTGGGCCAGAAGCACTATTTTAGGGCAAGCCTCTGGCCGGCCTCGCCTGAGCCCCGAGGGCCTCAGTGACGGACCCATTTCCGACAGCGAGGTCTGGCTGAACCCCCTCCTCCCACCCCAGGCCCAAGGCTATAGCACCGCCCGCCCTGTTTCGCCACTTGCGCTGGGCGGAAGCACTATTTTAGTGCAAACCTCTGGACCCGGCCTCGTACAGGACCCCCGAGGGCCTCAGTGACGGACCCATTTCCGACAGCGGCATTGCTTGAACCTCCCTCCCACCCCCCACGGGCCCAAGGCTATAGCACACCGCCCCCGCCCCCTGTTACGCCACTTGCGCGGCTGGGCCAGAAGCACTATTTTAGGGCAAGCCTCTCGCCGCTGCCTCGTACAGGCCCCCCGAGGGCCCTCGAAGTGACGGACCCATTTCCGACTGCCGGACTGGCTGAACCCCCCTCCCCACCCCCGACGGGCCCAAGCCTATAGCACACCGCCCCGGCACCCTGTTTCGCCACTTGCGCGCTGGGCCAGAAGCACTATTTTAGGGCAAGCCTCTCGCCGCGGCCTCGCCTGAGCCCCGAGGACCTCAGTGACGGACCCATTTCCGACTGCCGGACTGGCTGAACCCCCTCCCCACGGGCCCAAGGCTATAGCACCGCCCCCCTGTTTCGCCACTTGTGCCGCTGGGCCAGAAGCACTATTTTGTGCAAGCCTCTTGCTGCGGCCTCGCCTGACCCCGAGGGCCGTCGAAGTGACCGGACCCATTTCCGACAGCCGGACTGGCTGAACCCCCCTCCCCACACCCACGGGCCCAAGCCTATAGCACACCGCCCCCGCCCCCTGTTTCGCGCCTTGCGCCGCTGGGTCAGAAGCACTATTTTAGGGCAAGCCTCTGGCCTAGGCCTCGTACAGGCCCCCCGAGGGCCCTCGAAGTGACCGGACCCATTTCCGACAACCGGACTGGCTGAATCCCCCACCCCACCCCACCCCTCACGGGCCCAAGGCTATAGCACACCGCCCCCGCCCCCTGTTTCGCCACTTGCGCCGCTGGGCCAGAAGCACTATTTTAGGGCAAGCCTCTGGCCGCGGCCTCGCACAGGCCCCCCGAGGGCCATCGAAGTGACCGGACCCATTTCCGACAGCCGGACTGGCTGAACCCACCGCCCCCCACCCCCCGGGCCCAACGCTATAGCACCACCCGCCCCTGTTCGCCACTTGCGCGCTGGGCGAAGCACGAGTTTAGGGCAAGCCTCTGGGCACGGCCTCGCAGGCCCCGAGGGCCCTCAGTGACGGACCCATTTCCGGCAAGCCGGATGGCTGAACCCCTCCCCCCCACAGGCCCAAGCCTTTTGCCCCGCCCTGTTTCGCCACTTGCGCGCTGGGAAGCACTATTTTAGGGCAAACCTCTGGCGGCCTCTAACCCCGAGGGCCCTCGAAGTGACCGGACCCATTTCCGACAGCCGGACTGGCTGAACCCCCCTCCCCACCCCCCACGGGCCCAAGCCTATAGCACACCGCCCCCGCCCCCTGTTTCGCGCCTTGCGCTCTGGGCCAGAAGCACTATTTTAGGGCAAGCCTCTGGCCGCGACCTCGTACAGGCGCCCCGAGGGCCCTCGAAGTGACCGGACCCATTTCCGAGAGCCGGACTGGCTGAACCCCCCTCCCCACCCCCCACGGGCCCAAGGCTATAGCACACCGCCCCGCCCTCTGTTTCGCCACTTGCGCCGCTGGGCCAGAAGCACTATTTTAGGGCAAGCCTCTGGCCGCGGCCTCGCACAGGCCCTCCGAGGGCCCTCGAAGTGACCGGACCCATTTCCGACAGCCGGACTGGCTGAACCCCCCCTCCCCACCCCGACGGGCCCAAGGCTATAGCACACCGCCCCCGCCCCCTGTTTCGCTCGTTGCGCCGTTGTGCCAGAAGCACTATTTTAGGGCAAGCCTCTGGCCGCGGCCTCGTACCGGTCCCCCGAGGGCCCTCGAAGTGACCGGACCCATTTTCGACAGCCGGACTGGCTGAACCCCCCTCCCCCCACGGGCCCAAGGCTATAGCACACCTGCCCCGCCCCCTGTTTCGCCACTTGCGCTGGTCAGCACTATTTTAGGGCAAGCCTCTGGCGCGGCCTCGCAGACACCCGAGGGCCTCAGTGACCGGACCCATTTCCGACAGCGGGACTGGCTGAACCCCCTTCCCCAGGCCCCAAGCTATAACACACCGCCCCGCCCTGTTCCATGCTTGCGCCTGGCGGGAAGCTATTTTAGGGCAAGCCTCGGCCTGCGGCCTCGCTAACCCCAGGGCCCTCGAAGTGACCGGACCCATTTCCGACCGGGGCTGGCTGAACCCCTCCGCCCCAGCGGGCCCAAGCTTCTACCGCCCGCCCCTGTTTGCCTTGCGCGCTGGGCGAACCACTAACCACAGGCAACCCTCAGCGCGACCTCGCACAGGCCCCCCGAGGGCCCTCGATGTGACCGGACCCATTTCCGACAGGCGGACTGGCTGAACCCCCTACCCCACCCCCCCCGGGCCCAAGGCTATCGCCCACCCTGTTGCGCCTTGCTGGGCGAAGCACTATTTTAGGCGAAGCCTCTGACCCTGACCTCGTATAACCCCGAGGGCCCTCGAAGTGACCGGACCCATTTCCGACAGGCGGACTTGTTGAACCCCCTCCCACCCCACGGACCCAAGGCTGTAACTGGCGCCCACCGCCCTGTTTGGCGCCTTGCGCCTGGGCGAAGCACTATTTTGGGCAGGCTCTGGCGGCCTGCTGAGCCCCGAGGCCCTCGAAATGACGGACCCATTCCGGACTGGTGAACCCCTCCCGCACAGGCTGACTATATGCACCGCCCGCACCTGTTTCGCCCGCGCTGGGCAAAGCACTTTTTTAGGGCAAGCCTCTGGCAGCATGACCTCGTCAGGCCCCGAGGGCCCCTCGAAAGTGACGGACCCATTTCCGACGGCGGATGGTTGAACCCCCCTTGCCACCCCCCACGGGCCCAAGCCTGTAGCACACCGCCACCTGTTCGCGCCTTGCGGCGGGCTAGCACTATTTTAGGGCAAGCCTCTCTGCGGCCTCTGGGCCCCCGAGGCCTCGAGTGACAGGACCCTTTCCGG
Organism: Citropsis articulata; assembly: GCA_030449925.1. Classification (NCBI taxonomy): domain Eukaryota; kingdom Viridiplantae; phylum Streptophyta; class Magnoliopsida; order Sapindales; family Rutaceae; genus Citropsis; species Citropsis articulata. Next base: position 437,559 of record JASUUH010000044.1, on the reverse strand, counting down.
GCAGCGGATTGGCTGAACCCCCTCACCCCCGGGCCCAAGCCTATAGCACACCGCCCCGCCCCTCATTTTGCCCTTGCGCGCTGGGCAAAAGCACTATTTAGGGCAACCCTCTGGCGCTGACCTCTGCAGGCCCCAGGGACCCTCAGTGACGGACCCATTTCGACAATGGACGGTGAACCCCTCCACCACCCCACGGGCCCAAGCCTATAACACCGCCCGCCCACTGTTTCGCGCCTTGCGCTGCTGGGCCAGAAGCACTATTTTAGGGCAAGCCTCTGGCATGACCTCGCTGAGCCCCGAGGGCCTCAGTGACCCGGACCCTTTCCGACGCCCGGACTTCTGAACCCCCCTTCCCACCCCTCGGGCCCAAACCTATAGCACACCGCCCCGCCCCCTGTTTCGCCACCGCGCCGCTGGGCCAGCACTATTTTAGGGCAAGCCTCTGGCCGCGGCCTGCTGGGCCCCAAGGCCCTCGAAGTGACCGAACCCATTTCCGACAGCGGACTGGCTGAACCCCACCTCCCCACAGGCCCAAGGCCTTACAACTTCGCCCCCGCCCACCTGTTTGGCCCTTGCTTGGCGGTGGGGCAGAAGCACTTTTTGAGGGCAAGCCTCTGGCGCTGACCTCGCTACAAACCCCAGGGCCCTCAGTGACGGACCCATTTGATAGCGGACCGTGGTATTACCCCTCCACCCCCACGGGCCCAAGCCTGCCAGCGCCCGCCCCTGTTTCGCCACTTGCGCTGGGCCAAGCACTATTTTAGGGCAAGCCTCGGCCGCTGACCTCGCCTTTGGGACCCAACCCCCCATGACCGGACCCATTTCGACAGCGGACTGGCTGAACCCCCTCCCCACCCCACGGGCCCAAGGCTATAGCTTCGCCCCGCCCTGTTCGCGCCTTGCGGCTGGGCCAAGCACTATTTTAGGGCAAGCCGCTGGCGCGGCCTCGCCCAGGCCCCCCGAGGGCCTCAGTGACCCGGACCCATTTCGACAGCGGACTGGCTGAACCCCCTCCACCCCCAGGCCCCAAGCCTGCTTTGCCCGCCCCGCACCCTGTTTGCCACTTGCGCGCTGGGCGGAAAGCACTTTTTTAGGGCAAGCCTCTGGCCGCGGCCTCGCTGGGCCCCGAGGGCCCTCAGTAACCCGGACCCATTTGACAGCGGACTGGTTGAACCCCCTCCCACCCCGCGCGGGCCCAAGCCTATATCACACCGCCCCGCCCCTGTTTCGCCTTGCGCTGGGCAAGCACTATTTTATGGCAAGCCTCTGGCGGCCTCGCCAGGCCCCGAGGGCCTCAGTGACGGACCCATTTGACAGCGGATGGCTGAACCCCCTCCCACCCCCGGGCCCAGGCTATAACACCGCCCCCGCCACCTGTTTCGCGCCTTGCGCCGCTGGGCGGCACTATTTTAGGGCAAGCCTCTGGCGCGGCCTGCACCCCGAGGCCCTCGAGTGACGGACCCATTTCCGACAGCGGTGGCTGAACCCCCCCCGGGCCCAAGCCGCCCGCCCGCCCCTGTTTCGCCACTTGCGCTGGGCGGAAGCACTATTTTGGCAAGCCTCGTACGACCTCGTCTGAGCCCCGAGGGCCCTCAGTGACGGACCCATTTCGACAGCGGACTGGCTGAACCCCCTCCACCCCTACAGGCCCAGGCTGCGCCCCGCCCTGTTTCGCGCCTTGCGCGCTGGGCGAAGCACTATTTTAGGCAAGCCTCTGGCGGCTGACCTCACACCCCGAGGCCCTCAGTGACCGGACCCATTCGACAGCGGACTGAACCCCCTCCGCCCCCCGGGCCCAGGCTAGCCGCACCCGCCCTTGTGCGCCTTGCGCTGAGCGAGCACTATTTTAGGGCAAGCCTCTTGCGGCCTCGCCACCGAGCCGCCCTCAGTGACGGACCCATTTCCGACAGGCGGACTGGCTGAACCCCCCCCACGGGCTACGCACACCGCCCGCCCGCCCCTGTTGCCCTTGCGCGCTGGGCCAAGCACTATTTAGGGCAACCTCTGGCGCGACCTCGCCAGCCCCCCAGGGCCCTCGACGGACCCATTTCCGATAGCGGACTGGCTGAACCCCCTCCCCCCCAGGCCCAAGCCAACACGCCCGCCCCTGTTTCGCCGCGCTGGGAAGCACTATTTTAGGGGCAAGCCTCTGGCGCTGACCTCGCCTGGCCCCGAGGCCCTCAGTGACGGACCCATTTCGACAGCGGACTGGCTGAACCCACCCCACAAGGCTATAACTGCCCGCCCCTGTTCGCGCCTTGCGCGCTGGGCAGGCAAGCCTCTGGCGCCTCACCCTCAGGCCCCGAGGGCCCTCGAAGTGACCGGACCCATTTCCGACAGCCGGACTGGCTGAACCCCCTCCCCACCCCCCACGGGCCCATAACTGCGCCGCCCCGCCCGCCCCTGTTTCGCGCCTTGCGCTGGGCAGCACTATTTTAGGCAAGCCTCTGGCCGCGGCCTCGAACAGGCCCTCAGTGACCGGACCCATTTTCGACAGCCGGACTGGCTGAACCCCCCCCGCCCCAGACCCCAAGCCTACAACCGCACCGCCCGCCCCTGTTTCGCCGCCGCGCGGGCCAAGCACTATTTTTGGGCAAGCCTCTGGCGGCCTCGCTGACCCCCAGACCTCGTGACCGGACCCAATTTCGATAGCCGGACTGGCTGAACCCCCTCCCCCCGGGCCCAAGCCTATCGCCCCGCCCCCTGTTTCGCCACTTGCGCCGCTGGGCCAGAAGCACTATTTTAGGGCAAGCCTCTGGCTGACCTGCACCCCGAGGCCCTCGAGTGACGGACCCATTTCCAGCGGTGGCTGAACCCCCTCCCCGCCCCAGGGCCAAACACCTGCGCCCCGCCCACCTGTTTGGCGCCTTGCCGCTGGGCGACACTATTTTAGCAAGCCTCACCTGGCCTCACAGCCCAGGCTCAGTGACGGACCCATTTCGGCGGGTGGCTGAACCCCCTCCCACCCCGGGCCCAGCCTATACCGCCCCGCCCCCCGTTTCACCACTTGCGCCGCTGTGCAATTTGCACTATTTTATGGCAAACCTCTGGACACGGCCTCGTCTGAGCCCCGAGGGCCCTCGAAGTGACCGGACCCATTTCCGACAGCGGACGGTTGAACCCCCTACCCACCCCCCCAGGGCCCCAGGGATTACCGCCCCCGGCCCCTGTTTCGCCACTTGCGCCGCTGGGCCAGAAGCACTATTTTAGGGCAAGCCTCTGCGCTGACCTCGCAGGCCCCCTCAGTGACGGACCCATTTTCGACAGTCGGACTGGCTGAAACCCCCTCCCACCCCCGGCCCAAGGCTGCCTCGCGCCCCGCCCCTGTTTCGCCTTGCGCGCTGGGCGAAAGCTATTTTAGGGCAAGCCTCTGGCGGACCTCGCCTGAGCCCCGAGGGCCTCAGTGACGGACCCATTTCGACGCGGACTGGCTGGTGAACCCCAAACTATAACCACACCGCCCGCCCCTGTTTCGCCACTTGCTGGGCAAAAACTATTTTAGGGCAAGCCTCTGGCCGACCTCGCTGAGGCCCCGAGGGCCCTCAGTGACGGACCCATTTCCGACAGGCGGACTGGCTGAACCCCTCACCCCACGGGCCCAAGGCTATGCACCCGCCCGCCCCTGTTTCGCGCCTTGCGCGCTGGGCACTATTTTAGGGCAAGCCTCTTGCGGCCTCGCCCGAGGGCCCTCAGTGACCCGGACCCATTTCCGACAGTCGGACTGGCTGAACCCCCCCCACCCCCACGGGCCCAGGCTATAACTGCGCCCCCGCCACTGTTTCGCGCCTTGCGCTGGGCGAAGCACTGCAAGCCTCTGGCGCGGCCTCAGCCCCAGGCCCTCGAGACCCATTTCCGACGGCGGAATGGCTGAACCCCCTCCACGGGCCCAAGCCTATGCCCCGCCCCTGTTTTCGCACTTGCGCTGGGCGAAGCACTATTTTAGGGCAAGCCTCTGGCCACGACCTCGTACAGGCCCCGAGGCCCTCAGTGACGGACCCATTTCGACAGCGGTGGTGAACCCCTCCCACCCCAGGGCCCAAGGCTATAGCACCGCCCCTGTTATTTGCGCCTTGCGCGCTGGGCCAAACTATTTTAGGCAAGCCTCTGGCGACCTACAGGCCCCGAGGGCCTCAGTGACGGACCCATTTCGACAGCGGTGTGAACCCCCTCCCACCCCCAGGCTATAGTACGCCCCGCCCCTGTTTCGCCTTGCCGCTGGGCGGCACTATTTTAGGGCAAGCCTCTGGCCGCGGCCTCGCACAGGCCCCCCGAGGGCCCTCGAAGTGACCGGACCCATTTCCGATGCCGGACTGGCTGAACCCCCCTCACCACCCAGGCAAGGCTGCTTACCGCCCCCTGTTTCGCATTGCGCGCTGAGGGCACTATTTTAGGGCAAGCCTCTGACCTCGCTGGGCCCCGAGGCCCTCAGTGACGGACCCATTTCCGACAGCGGTGGCGAACCCCCTCCCACCCAAGGCTGCACACCGCCCGCCCCTGGCGCCTTGCGCTGGGCAAGCACTATTTTAGGCAAGCCTCTGGCCATGACCTCCTGAGCCCCCGAGGGCCCTCAGTGACGGACCCATTTCGACAACGGACTGGCTGAACCCCCCTCCCACCCCACGGGCCCAACTTTTGCCCGCCCTGTTCGCCTTGCGCTGGGCAAGCACTATTTTAGGGCAAGCCTCTGGCGCGGACCTCGCACAGCCCGAGGGCCTCAGTGACGGACCCATTTCCGGCAATGGACTGGCTGAACCCCCTCCCGCCCCAGGCTAAACCCGCCCCCCGCCCGCCCTGTTTCGCCACTTGCTGGGCGGAAAGCACTATTTTAGGGCAAGCCTCTGGCCTTGACCTCGCACCCCGAGGGCCCTCAGTGACGGACCCATTTCCGACAGCGGGCGCTGAACCCCCTCCCACCCCCAGGCCCAAGCTATAGCACCACCGCCCCCGCCCTGTTCGCCGCCGCGCTGGGTGAAGCACTATTTTAGGGCAAGCCTCTGGCATGACCTCGCTCCCCGAGGCCCTCAGTGACGGACCCATTTCGACAGCGGACTGGCTGAACCCCCTCCCACCCCGGGCCCAAGGCTGCACCGCCCGCCCCTGTTTCGCCTTGCGCGGCAGAAGCACTATTTTAGGGCAAGCCTCTGGCTGACCTCGCCTGAGCCCCGAGGGCCCTCAGTGAGACCCATTTTCACGGCAGGCTGAACCCCCTCCCACCCCAGACTGGCCCAAGGCTGCGCCCCGCCCTGTTTAGCCTTGCGCTGGGCCAGAAGCACTATTTTAGGGCAAGCTCTGGCGGCCTGAGCCCCGAGGCCTCAGTAACCGGACCCATTTTCGAGCGGTGGCTGAACCCCTCCCGCCCCACGGGCCCAACCTGCGCCCCGCCCCTGTTTCGCCCTTGCGCGCTGGGCGAAGCACTATTTAGGCAACCTCTGGCGGCCTCCTGCCCCGAGGGCCCTCAGTGACGGACCCATTTCCGACAGCGATGGCTGAACCCCCCCCACCCCACTGAGGCTGCTTTGCGCCCCCCTGTTTCGCGCGCCTTGCGCTGGGCGAAGCACTATTTTAGGCAAGCCTCTGGCCCTGACCTCGCCTGAGCCCCGAGGGCCCGTGACGGGCCCGGCCGGCAGATGTGAACCCCCCTTCCCCACGGGCCCAAACTGCGCCCGCCCGCCTGTTTCGCCTTGCGCTGGGCGAAGCACTATTTTACAAGCCTCTGGCCACGACCTCACCTGAGCCCCCCTCAGTGACGGACCCATTTCCGACAGTCGGACTGGTTGAACCCCCTACCCCCCACGGGCCCCAAGGCTATAACAGCCCTGTTTTTGCGCTGGGCCAAGCACTATTTTAGGCAAGCCTCTGGCGTGACCTCGCCTGGCCCCGCCTCAGTGACGGACCCATTTGACAGCGGACTGGCTGAACCCCTCCCCCCCCAGGCCCAGGCTATAACCCGCGCCCGCCCTGTTTCGCGCCTTGCTGGGCCGAAGCACTATTTTAGGGCAAGCCTCTGGCGACCTCGCACAGGCCCCAGGGCCCTCAGTGACGGACCCATTTCGGTGGTGAACCCCCTTACCCCAGGCCCAAGCTGTACCTCGCCCGCCCGCCCTGTTTCTTGCGGAGAAACTATTTTAGGGCAAGCCTCTGGCGCTGACCTCGACAGGCCCCCTCAGTGACGGACCCATTTTGAGCGGACTGGCTGAACCCCCTCCCCACGGGCCCAAGCCTGCTTGCTTGCCCCTGTTTCGCCTTGCGCGCTGGGCGAAGCACTATTTTAGGGCAAGCCTCGGCCTCGACACCCCCCAGGGCCTTCGAATTGACTGGACCCATTTCCGACAGCGGACTGGCTGAACCCCCCGCCCCACCCCCAGGCAATGCTTTGCCCCGCCCCTGTTTCGCCTTGCGCGCTGAAGCACTCTTTTAGGCAAGCCTCTGGCGGCCTCGGGCCCCAGGGCCCTCAGTGACGGACCCATTTCGACAGCGGACTGAACCCCCCACCCCCACGGGCCCAAGCCTGCTTTAGCCCCGCCCCCTGTTTCGCCTTGCGCTGGGCGAGCACTATTTTGGGCAAGCCTCTGGCGACCTCAGGCCCCAGGGGCCCTCAGTGACGGACCCATTTCGAAATGGCTGAACCCCCTCCCACCCCTCCAGACCCCAAGGCTATAACACGCCCGCCCCTGTTTCGCCTTGCGCTGGGGAAGCACTATTTTAGGGCAAGCCTCTGAGCATGGCCGCGGCCCGAGGGCCCTCAGTGACGGACCCATTTCCGACAGCGGTGGCTGAACCCCCTCCCACCCCCACGGGCCCAAGCTATAACCGCCCCGCCCCTGTTTCGCCTTGCGCTGGGCGAAGCACTATTTTAGGGCAAGCCTCTGGCATCGCCTCACCCGAGGGCCCTCAGTGACGGACCCATTTCGGCGGTGGCTGAACCCCCTCCACCCCAGGCCCAAGCCTGTACCGCCCCGCCCACCCCTGTTTGCCGCGCGCTGGGCCCACTATTTTAGGGCAAGCCTCTGGCGACCTCGAGGCCCGAGGGCCCTCGTGACGGACCCATTTCCGACAGCGGACGGCTGAACCCCCTCCACCCCAGGCCCAAGGCTATAACGCCCGCCCTGTTCGCGCCTTGCGCGCTGGGCGAGCACTATTTTAGGGCAAGCCTCTGGCGGCCTCCAGGCCCCAGGGCCCTCAGTGACGGACCCATTTGCGGACTGGCTGAACCCCCTCCCACCCCCACGGGCCCAAGGCTATAACGCGCCCGCCCCTGTTTGCGCCGCGCTGGGAAGCACTATTTTAGGGCAAGCCTCTGGCGCGGCCTGCCTGGCCCCGAGGCCTCAGGGGACCGAGAGGCGGCTGAACCCCCTCCACCCCCAGGGCCCAAGGCTATCGCCCGCCCCGCCCCTGTTTGCGCTGGGCAGAAGCACTATTTAGGGCAAGCCTCTGGCGCGGCCTCTGAGCCCCCAGGCCCTCAGTGACGGACCCATTTCGATAGCGGACTGGTGAACCCCCTCCCACCCCCTAACTGCGCCCGCCCTGTTTGCCACTTGCGCTGGGTCAGCACTATTTTTTGGGCAAGCCTCTGGACGACGCCTGGGGGCCCTCAGTGACGGACCCATTTCGACAGCGGACTGGCTGAACCCCCTCCCACCCCCGGGCCCAAGGCTATAACTGCCCCCGCCCCTGTTTCGCGCCTTGCTGGGCGAAGCACTATTTTAGGGCAAGCCTCTGGCGCGGCCTCCTACAGGCCCCAGGGGCCCTCAGTGACGGACCCATTTGACTGGCTGAACCCCCTCCCACCCCCGGGCCCAAGGATACTTTACCGCCCGCCCCTGTTTGCGCGCTGGCACTATTTTAGGGCAAGCCTCTGGCGCACCTGCCCGAGGCCCTCAGTGACGGACCCATTTCGGCGGCGGCTGAACCCCCCCACCCAGGCCCAAGCTGCTTGCCCGCCCGCCCCTGCCCGCCCGCTGGGCAAGCACTATTTTAGGGCAAGCCTCTGGCCGGCCTGCTAAACCCCCAGGGCCCTCAGTGACGGACCCATTTCCGAGCGGTGGCTGAACCCCCTCCCACCCCACAGGCCCAAGGCTGCTTTGCCCGCCCCTGTTTCGCCCTGCGCGCTGAAGCACTATTTTAGGGAAGCCTCTGGCAGACCTCCAGCCCCGAGGGCCCTCAGTGACGGACCCATTTCCGACAGCGGACTGGCTGAACCCCCTCCCACCCACGGGCCCGCAGCCCCTTTTCGCGCGCCGCGCTGGGCGAAGCACTATTTTAGGGCAAGCCTCTGGCTGACCCACCCCCGAGGGCCCTCAGTGACGGACCCATTTCCGACAGGCGGACTGGCTGAACCTCCCCCGGGCCCAAGCTATAACACCGCCCCGCCTTATTTCGCCTTGCGCTGGGCAAGCACTATTTTAGGGCAAGCCTCTGGCGCTGACCTCCCTGAGCCCAGGGCCCTCAGTGACGGACCCATTTCGACAGCGGGCTGAACCCCCTCCACCCCAGGCCCAAGGCTGCGCCCGCCCGCCCCTGTTTGCCTTGCGCTGACAGCACTATTTTAGGGCAAGCCTCGGCGGCCTCGCACAGCCCCGGGGCCTCAGTGACGGACCCATTTCGACAGCGGACTGGCTGAACCCCCTCCACCCCACGGGCCCAAGGCTATACCCGCCCGCCCCTGTTTCGCCGCTGCGCTGGGCGGCACTATTTTAGGGCAAGCCTCTGCGCCCTCGCTGAGGCCCCAGGGCCTCAGTGACGGACCCATTTGCAACATGGCTGAACCCCTCCCACGGGCCCAAGGCTATACCCGCCCCGCCCCTGTTTGCGCGCCGCTGGGAAGCACTATTTTAGGCAAGCCTCTGGCGCGGCCCTGCCCAGGCCCTGGACGGACCCATTTCGGCAGCGGGGCTGAACCTCCACCCCCACAGGCTGGCCTGCACCGCCCCGCCCCGCCCTGTTTCGCCCTTGCGCGTGGCAGAAGCACTATTTTAGGGCAAGCCTCTGGCGCGGCCTCGCCCCCAGGCCCTCGACGGACCCATTTCGATAGCGGACTGGTGAACCCCCTCCCACCCCCAGGCCCAAGCTGCACCGCCCCCGCCCCTGTTTGCGCGCGCTGGGCGGACTATTTTAGGGCAAGCCTCTGGCGGCCTCGTGAGCCAGGGCCCTCAGTGACGGACCCATTTCCGACAGCTGGACTGGCTGAACCCCCGTCCCCACCCCTGGCCCAAGGCTATAACTGCCGCCCCGCCCCTGTTTGCCGCTGGGCCAGAAGCACTTTTTTAGGGCATGCCTCTGGCCGCCTCGCCGCCCCGAGGGCCTCAGTGACGGACCCATTTCCGACAGCGGGTGGCTGAACCCCCCTCCCACCCCCCAGGCCCAAGCCTGCTTTGCCCGCCCCGCCTGTTTGCCGCTTGCGCGCTGGGCGAGCACTATTTTAGGAGCAAGCCTCTGGCCCGCGACCTACAGGCCCCGAGGCCTCAGTGACGGACCCATTTCCGTGGGCGAACCTCCCTCCGGGCCCCAGGCTATAACACCGCCCCGCCCCTTTTTCGCGCCTTGCGCCCGTGGGCGAGAAGCACAATTTTATGGCAAGCCTCTGCGCGGCCTGCAGGCCCCGAGGGCCTCAGTGACGGACCCATTTCGAGCATGGCTGAACCCCTCCCCCCACGGGCCCAGGCTATAGCGCGCCCCGCCCTGTTTCGCGCCGCTGGGCCAGCACTATTTTAGGGCAAGCCTCTGGCCGCGGCCTGTGCCGAGGGCCCTCGTGACGGACCCATTTCAGCGGTGGCTGAACCCCCTCCCACCCCCAGACTGCTTTATAACCGCGCCCCCTGTTTCGCCCGCTTGCGCGCTGGGCAGCACTATTTTGGGCAACCCTCGACTGACAGGCCCCGAGGCAGTGACGGACCCATTTCAGCCGGATGGCTGAACCCCCTCCCACCCGGGCCCAGGCTATAGCCCGCCCCGCCCTGCGCTGGGCGGGCACTATTTTAGGGCAAGCCTCTGGCCGCGGCCTCGCACAGGCCCCCCGAGGGCCCTCGAAGTGACCGGACCCATTTCCGACAGTAGGACTGGCTGAACCCCACTCCCCACCGGGCCCAGAAGCTGCTTACCGCCCCGCCCCTTGTTTCGCCGCTGGGCAGAAGCACTATTTTAGGGCAAGCCTCTGGCGACCTCCTGAGAGGCCCTCAGTGACGGACCCATTTCGACAGCGGGATGGCTGAACCCCCTCCACCCCAGGCTAAGCCTGCACACCGCCCCGCCCCCTGTTGTTTTGCGCGGCTACTATTTTAGGGCGCCTCTGGCGGCCTCGCCACAGGCCCCTGGGCCTCAGTGACGGACCCATTTCGGACTGGGCTGAACCCACCCCACCCCCCACGGGCCCAAGCCTATAGCCCCCCGCCCCTTTGCCACTTGCGCGCTGGGCGAAGCACTATTTTGGGCAAGCCTCTGACCTCGCCTGAGCCCCGAGGCCCTCAGTGACCCGGACCCATTTCCGGCGGACTGGCTGAACCCCCCTCCCACGGGCCCAAGGCTATAACGCCCCGCCCCTGTTTCGCTTGGCTGGGCGCACTATTTTAGGGCAAGCTCTGGCCCGGCCTGACCCCAGAGGCCTCAGTGACGGACCCATTTCGATAGCGGATGGCTGAACCCCCCCCCACCCCCCAGGCTGCACCGCCCCTGTTTCGCCACTTGCGCTGGAGAAGCACTATTTTAGGGCAAGCCTCTGCATGACCTCCCGAGGCCTCGGACGGACCCATTTCCGGAGCGGAGGCTGAACCCCCTCCCCCCAGGGCCCAAGCGCCACGCGCTTCTTGCGCGCTGGGCAGCACTATTTTACAAGCAACCCTCTGGCGCGCCTCTCAGGCCCCCAAGGGCCCTCAGTGACGGACCCATTTCCGATAGCCGGACTGGCTGAACCCCCGCCCCCACCCCAGGCTGATCTGCCCCCGCCCCTTTGCTTGCGGCGAAGCACTATTTTAGGGCAAGCCTCTGACCGCGGCCTGTCTGAGGCCCCAGGCCCTCAGTGACGGACCCATTTCCGACAGCGGTGGCTGAACCCCCTCCCCACCCCCAGGCCCAAGGCTACACCGCGCCCTGTTTCGCGCCTTGCGCGGGCGAAGCACTATTTTAGGGCAAGCCTCTGGCTGACCTGAGGCCCCAGGGCCTCAGTGACGGACCCATTTCGGCGGCGGCTGAACCCCCTCCACCCCGGGCCCCAAGCCTGCTTTACCGCCCCGCGCCCCACTGTTTCGCCGGCTGGGCCAAAACACTATTTTCAAGCCTCTGGCACGACCTCTGAGCCTCAGTGCCGGACCCATTTCGACAGGTGGCTGAACCCCCTCCACCCCACAGGCCCAGGCTATAACCGCCCGCCCCTGTTTCGCGCCTTGCGCTGGGCCGCACTATTTTAGGGCAAGCCTCTGGCCGCGGCCTCGACGCCCCCCGAGGCCCAGTGACGGATTTCGGCGGGGTGGTGAACCCCCTCCCACCCCCACGGGCCCAAGCCTGCTTCCCGCGCCCCTGTTTTGCCTTGCGCTGGGCAAGCACTATTTTAGGGCAAGCCTCTGGCGACGGGCTCGTACAGGCCCCCCGAGGGCCCTCGAAGTGACCGGACCCATTTCGACGGTTGAACCCCCTCCACCCGGGCACTGCTTTACCGCCCGCCCCTGTTCGCCTTGCGCTGACGGGCCAAAACTATTTTGGGCAAGCCTCTGGCGGCCTCATCTGAGCCCCGAGGCCCTCAGTGACGGACCCATTTCGACAGCGGGGGTGAACCCCCCCCCCCCGGGCCCTGCGCCGCCCCGCCCGCCCTGTTTCGCCCTTGCGCTGGGCGGAAGCACTATTTTAGGGCAAGCCTCTGGCGACCTCGTCAGCCGGGCCCTGAAGTACGGACCCATTTCCGATAAATGGTTGAACCCCTCCCACCCAGGCCCAAGGCTATAACACCGCCCCGCCCTGTTTGCGCTTGCCGTGGGCAAGCACTATTTTAGGGCAAGCCTCTGGCGCTGACCTCGCTGGGCCCCGAGGGGCCCTCAGTGACGGACCCATTTCGGCGGGTGAACCCCTCCCACGGGCTGACCGCCCGCCCGCCCTTTCCGCGCCGCGGCGGGCGGAAGCACTATTTTGGGCAACCCTGGGCGCCTCGCGCCCCTAGGGCCCTCAGTGACGGACCCATTTCGATAGCGGTGGCTGAACCCCCTCCCACCCCGGGCCCAAGGCTATCTGCGCCCCGCCACACTGCGCCCGTGTTGCAAATTTTATTGAACTTCATAGCGCCGCGAATCTATTGTAGAATAGATTTATGGTGATGTCGATCCTGAGGTTGATTTTAATTGTGTAGAATTAATTTTCTTTAATTGGGTTTGTTGGTTGTGATGATTTAAACTGCTAAATTTAAATTGAAATGGGGAATAATTAAAGCTGAAACTATTGAAATAAAGCACTTGGATATCGGTCTGCATCAACATGCTCCATGGGCTAAATATTCTATATTAATACCAATTAAATCGTGAGTTCCACACCTCAGCCTCAATAAGTATGGTGCTAAGGGCTTATCGTAATAATAACCTTGTACTAGGGTGCGGTTTAACAGCGGTATAGACAAGACTATTATTTTGTCGACGAAAGTCAAAACAACCACAAATATTAGGAATAGAAAATAAATTTACCAAATAAAGCCCATGGAACATGTTGAGACTTCACCCAAAGAAAATTAGCTAAATTTTCATATTTGAACTAAGGGTAAAAATGAAATTTATTAAAATACATAGAAATAGAAAAGAAGAATTACAATCTAAACACAAATGAATTCGAGGATATCAATTGAAGCCCCTTTTTATATTGGTGAATCATGACCATCAGTTAAAAGCAGTTTGGGCGCTCGAGTTGCGCCACGTCGTGATCAATAGTCAACAGCCAGCACGGTAACCTTTTACACGGTTCACGGTTTGACCACTATTTGCCGATGCGGTTTTGCGATAATACTATTTACGATTCCGCGGTTTGACCACTATTGCGGTAAACGGTTTTGCGATGTCTGTATAGTATCGCGAAACGATCTTATCGTATGAATAGTTCGTATATGTGAGCGATGACATTTTCCTTTTATGCTCTTCTGGGTTTTCGATCGTCACGAGTTCAAATGACGTCCGTTTTGTCGATCACTTCGTTCATTGGGTCGTGATACCCTAAAATACATAAAATAACTAATTATAATGAAACACCGTAATTAAATAACAAAATACTTAAATAAATAAAAAAATAGCAATGTTAGTGAGACTTGAAGTGTAAAATGGCGATTTTCTCCTTTATAAATATACACTTTCTAACACTCAACACACCCCGACCGAACTTATTGCTGGTCCACAGCAAATAAGCGAAGATAAAATCAAAACCAAAATTTTTTTTTTAACACACGTGTTTATTCAATCAGTTAATGATAGCAATCAAAGAAAGTACAAGTATTATCTCGTCTAAAGAAATATCACAACCACATCAACAATCCACATGCATCGATCCGATGAACTATAGTAATCGCCACTTTCGAGAATAACATGTCAAACCCCAAAATCTCACGGTAGTAGTGACACTCTCACAAAGAAATTAAACCCAATAAAATTGTCACTACAATGAATGGTGAATTGAGAGAAAATAATATAGAAATACCACACTCTCACAGATGAAAGAAATATGCCTGACTTAGAAATATCGACCTCGAATAAATTACTAGTCAACCCAAATTCTTTTTTTTTTTTTAATGCATCACTACATCTTAATAGCCCATATAACTAGCTTTTACTTGATTATAGTTTCTAAAATCAAGAAGGACTTTTATTAGGCGTAACGTAGGCTAGGGACATGGCTTAACAAAGAAAGGAAAATAGGGAAACAAAATATATATGTTTGAGAAAAACTTCAAGAACTTTTGAAAATTACAAGATGCGTTTTGCTTATTTATTGCTATTGTATATCCTTTTTTTTTTCTCTTTTTTTTTCTTTTTTTTTTTCTTTTTGAAATTTTTTTATATGGCTATTGAACAAAATAATTATTTATCCTTTTTCTCAAACATGAGTAGGTGATGGAACTTGTATTATATCGGTAATACTCCAAATTGGAGTAGGTCAGGATGATAAGTTAACAAAGAAAAAGCTTTTTTTTTTTTAATTTATTTATTTAGGCTCAAAATGGCTAACTATAGATATTTTACAATAGGGATGGCTTGAAGGCTCAAGCGGATCAAGATGGCCTTCCATCGTCTCTTAGAGCTCTAAATAATCTTAGTATCTACTAGTTAGGTGGGCACTTTAGATGACAACACACATTTTTTTTTTTTAAAGGGTTGACTTAAAGAAATCTAGAGATCATGTATAAAATAATAAGCTAATTTGCATGAATAATGGGCAAAGGGTTACTCTCAAGAAAAATTAATAGGCTCAAAAACTCACTTGGAATTTATTTTGACATATGCATTCCTTGAGCAACTCATATTTGTCCCAACATCAACATATAGAATAGCAAACGTGGTGTAACATCACTCGAGACCAAGATAATACAAATACTAAAATTTAAAAGTCATCATATCATCCAATATCAAAAACTCACAAAATTACCAAATATTTTCTTTTTAACGAAATTCTACCCCGACCTATTCTAAACATAAAAGAAAAACATACATGCAGAAAAATTAAAGAAAAAAAAGTCTGAATTTTTTTTTTTTTTTTTTAAGAAGATCGTTTCTAGAGTCACTACTCATATTCAGCCATCTTGACTCAAAAGCAAAATGTATATTTATAAAGGAGAAGTCAAAAGAAAAGTTAGGAAAAACATAATAATAATTTTTTTTTTTTTTACTAAGAAGATCGTTTCTAGTAACTTACACTCCATATTCAGCCATCTTATTCAAAATAGTTAGTTCTGAAAAATTAGTAACTACTTAACCAATATTCCTGATTGTCAACTATTCCCTCCCCAACTGAATGAAACATTGTCCTCGATGTTTGAAAGGAAAAGAAGTAGAGTTTAGAAGACATCACACAGGTAGTGCAACCTGAGAAGAAAATATTTACAAGCGGAGAGTTAAATCTAATTTGTACTTGCTACTGCGACTCTGTTACCATCGTTATTTGAACATTCCAACACAATGGTCACGGGATGCATCTGCGATTGATAAACATACGGATCAAGTAGCTCATTAGCGATATGTGCACAAATAAAGACTTTTAGCGAGGAAGGAATGAAATAGTTTTTATTGCATGGTTAGAAATGTGATAAAGCCATCATAAAATTATTGACATTTAATCTTTGCTATTCTTGACCAAGATCTATGGCTGCCTCAGAGACTCTTTATGTTTGCCTAATTAAATCGAGCACACAAATGTTCTTGAATTGTTTCTTTGGGAGTAGGCTGCCATTGGGATCTTTTTCGAAAACAACTTGTGAGTGCAATGACAAAATTATATTTAGAACCTTAGTGACAATGGGTGGCGGTGTGTATGAGGCATTATGTCAATGTCAATTAACACTAAGGCACATGGCTCGAGTCGAAAAGAAAGCGATAAAAGGAAAAGCAAAACAATGATAACAAGAAAAAATTATTACAACAATAATGCGATGGTAAAATAACGATGAAAGTAAAACAACATTAAAGTAAAATGATATCTACGGTAGTTTGCATTGTGGCTCACATCTTCCTCTGGTTTCGTCCGAAGAAGCGAGCAGCCCTCGATGGGTCGAGGATAGGCTTCCCATCGGTTTTCTTACAAGCGGCAAGCGAAGTCGTTTATAGTCAGATTCCGAGGCGTATCGTGCACGTTCCTTTTCGAATAATGGCCATGGCGGAGAATCGCTCTTTGTGCGTATCCAGCTGGGATGCGTTTCAAAAACGAATGATATTATCCAATGACTCTTTATTCAAGCCATCACAATGAATTTAATCTTATCTTCCTGTTATCGAGACACCATTCTAAAGAACATGGTTTTTATTGCATATCGTTCGGCACACTTATGACAAACAGGAAAGTCTTTTGGCTAAATGCGTTTCTTGCATAATTTCCTTTACCACAACCAGGCATGTATGCAATAAATTTGGAGAGCAACTCACACCAAGCGTACTTTGGCCTCGATTAACCGGATGTCGGCGGTATGCCATTCTTCAATCGCATGCGTTCGGATCGAGCTTTATAGATTGAAAGGTGCATTACGAGGCGAAGGGAATCGTTTGTGAAGCTTTGCTAAAATCTCGTCTCTGTCCATGCCTTCGTCTCGAATGCTATCGGTTATTGTGGGAAACTTAAGTAACCGACTTGATTGTCACGAACGTTATCCGCCTCTTCACGGGGTGACAAACTTAAACACACAAAGCAAACTAAAACACCTGACGGAAAAACAAATTAAAACACACAAGCAAATTAAAATCGTCCTCTTATCAGAATTACCTCAAGCTCGATTCGGATCAAAATACCATCCTCTATTTACATGAGTTGTCTTTCTAGATCTTTAACGTGGAATACTAACTCTGGCGGTTGTAGATCGAGATAGGATGAAATTTACAAAATCGTGTCTCTTTCGAGATGAGTTTGGATACGTTGAAGTGTTCTAATCGTGTACAAAGTCTTGTCTCATGATTAAAATGATAAGAAAACTATAATGGTTAAACAAACACACTTAAAAAAATAATTTCAATCAGCAAAAGAATAATAAAAAGAAAGAAAAGAATCAAATCAAATTACCGAAAAGAAAAGAAAAACCTCAATTTAAACTTGGTGGGTCACTCAGTTTATTTCACTCTCCTCTCCATTTGGTTGGTATTCTAGATATGGCTTTAATCTTTGACCATTAACAAAAATGCTTGCCGTTCTTTGGATCCTTAATTTGATTGCCCGTGTGGAAAAGCAGTGTGAACAACAAATGGGCGAACCATCGAGCGTGACTTACACGGGAATGGGTGCAAGCGAAATTTAATAAAAGCACTTTCGACACAGGTGAAAATTTCCTCATAATTGATTTTCTCGTAATTTGCTTGTCGTGAAAGACTTTTATTCGTTGCTTGTAAATCTTGGCCGGTAATCTTCTTTTTGAGCGACATTTGCATGTCAAAATTAAATTTCTTGATGGCCCGATGCATACGATGCTCGAGTTTGGTGGTGATTACGATGATGGGCTGAGTTTCTTTTCTGACGGCACTGGTTATTCACTCTTGACTTCCATTTATTTGTGTCCATGGATGGTCTTTGAGTCAAGTAGTGTATTGACCTCATCGATTGATCTGCATCAATGTCAAAATCAAACCAAAGTGAGTTAAACATGTTTGTAAAGGGTCATCACTAAAGTTTGTGACAGAAAATTATTATCAGCGATGTTTCTATTAAATCCACATCAACAATTCCATCATCCACATTGTGAGGTTGTTTGGCAATGTTGAAAATATTGAGCTCCATGGTCATATTGCCAAAGGACAATGCATATTTCGATTCTGCATTGAATGTGAGCATCGGCGGTTGCCAGAAAGGTCGACCTAGGATAATGGGGATGTGCTTCTTTGAATCTGTCTTTGGTTGAGTGTCAATTACAATGAAATCAACGGAAAATAAAACTTGTCTACACAGATAAACACGTCCTCCACAATACCACGAGGTATTTTGTGGGCCGATCTGCAGGTAACACCTGGAGTTAGGTGTAATTCTCCAGTCAAGTTTCACAAATACGAGTAAGGCAGCATTTACACTAGCTCTAAATCCAACAAAGCATTCTCAATTGTGTGGTTCCACTATACTACATGAGATAGTGGGGAGCTGGATCTTTGAATTTTAGAGGCATTTTATGTTGGAGTATAGAACTAACATTTTACATTAAAGGCCTTTTACGAACATGAATATTTCTCTTTTTAGTGCATAGATCTTTAAGAAACTTGGCATGATGGCACTTGTTTTATAGCTTCAAGTAAAGGAATGTTTACACTTACATTTGAAGATTTCAAAATCTCACTGTGGATTTTCCTTTGTTCCTTTAGCTAACCTCACGAGGAAATGGAGCTTTAGGAACATATTCTCGTGAGTTGGTTTCCTCTTTCTCCTTTGGTGATGAATCCTCGACATTCCAGGTACAATCTGAGTTGATTTTGGCATCTCCACTTTGTTATCGACTTCTTTCCCTTTTCGCGAGGTCATGATGCTTTGACCTCTCCATGATGTTGTGGTGGTGGAACTTGCCCGTTCCTTCTTTAGGGTTAAACCTTTGGTTGACTTGGGAATTTACCTTTCTCAACGGTCATTGCCAAGGTTTGAGCTGAAGAAGCAAGTTGTCCACCATTTTCTCGAGGCTTGAAATTAATTGAGCTTGTGAGTTGAAGCCGCCCTCATCTCATTCGCAATTCATCAATGGTGCGGTTCTGCTGCTCGATTCTAGAAAGAGTAGAAATCTTAAAATTCTGGAATGAATCCTCCCATGTTCTGGGTTGAGAGTGGTTTGGGTTTTGAATGTATGGTCTAAATAGTGTCTGAGAAGCTTGAGAAATATGAGGATTTGCTGCATTAGGTTGAATAGGTGGAGGTGGAGCAGCTGGTTCATTTTGTTGGAATCCTTGAGACCATGAAAAATTGGGGTGGTCTCTCCATCCAGGATTATATGTGTTGGAGTAAGGATTGTAGGTTGATGGTTTTCTCATGATTCATATGGCATTGGCTTGATCTGAATATGAGTCATGGTCATGTGGCTCTGTTGATTTGGCAGTCGTCAATGATGCTATTTGTCGAGAAAGACCTTCGATTATTGCTTTGACTTCCTTGATTTCTGAGCTTGACTCACCAATGTTAACCTCATTCACTCCCTTAATTCTCACTGGTATTCTGGTGATCGACTCGTTGTTGGGAATTATCGATTGTTGGAAGAATTCCAAATCTACGAAACACTTTTGACATAAGCTCTCCTCCTCGGCAGTGCCATTAGCCATTCTTGCACATGTGGCAATAATCCCTCAAAAGTATTGGCATTGGTGCCATTTCGTACCCATGATGTGGACACTTCAAGGTAGCCCATTGAATCGCTCATGCTTGAAAAATTGCTTCGTCTCTTTGGGTAAATTCTGAAATTTCCTGCGAATAGCATTGGTTTTATAGCGGGAAATATTTATTTAAAAATTTAGTTACCATTTGTTCCCATGATGTAATGCTATTAGCAGGCAATGTATTAAACCATGAACGAGCTCTATCCTTTAAAGAAAATGGGAATAATCTAAGTTTAACATCAT
Source organism: Citropsis articulata (assembly GCA_030449925.1). Lineage (NCBI taxonomy): Eukaryota > Viridiplantae > Streptophyta > Magnoliopsida > Sapindales > Rutaceae > Citropsis > Citropsis articulata. The sequence goes on along the minus strand of JASUUH010000044.1, from coordinate 418,327 downwards.
CATCTGAAAAATTCTCATATTTAAAAGTCGGCGGATAGCATGGAAATCATTCGAGATGATTATATGGGTCCTCATTTTCTAGGCCATAAAATGTAGGAGACAATTTAGCACACTAGGTTTTAATTCAAAACTCCTAGCAGCTACATTTGGGTATCTGATGCATGATGTGCTCAAATTTGCTAAGGGACTAAAATAGTCCTTAAATGGCCTCTCTTGTGGTTCTGGTTGTTGGTTTTGTAAATCCATGTCAAATTGCTTTTTAAATGCGATGTGTTTATGTGTGCGAAGTGTTTTTTCTAACTCAAGGTCTAAAGGCTCAAGATTAGGTGATAATGACCTTCGACCACGCATACAAAGAACAAAATAAATGAAAATAAAAATAAACAGGAGGGAGAAATTACGATACTAACCTTGTGACGTTGTTACAATCTTACTATGAAAATAAACTCAATTGCTATAAGAAAAAGAGATTCGTGAAACAAATATTAACTAAAATTAAAATAAATTACAAGAAAGATAACAAGATAAAATTAAATTACAAAGAAAATGATAGGAAAATTAAATTACACAAATTTAAAGAAAAAAAATGAAATACAAACCATAAAATTTTTATTATCTAAATGAGAAAAGGAGAAAAATAAATTAAAAGAAAACAACAAAAATAAATAAATATAAGGAAAAAAAAAAATAATTCCATGAAATAAAATACTTACCTCCCCACCTTGTTGTGCAAATTTTATTGAACTTCATGGCCTTGCAGATCTATTGTAGAATAGATTTATGGTGTGATGTCGATCCCGCGAGGAGGTTGATTTTAATTGTGTGTAGAATTAATTTTCTTTAATTGGGTTTGTTGGTTGTGATGAAATTGATTTAAACTATGCTAGAATTTAAATTGAAATGGCGAGAATAACTTGAAACTATTGAAATAAAGCACTTGGATATCGGATCTGCATCAACGTACTCCATGGGCTAAATATTCTATATTAATACCAATTAAATCATGAGAGATTCACACCTCATGAACCACCTTCAAATAAGTATGGTGCTAAGGGCTTATCGTGCCAAATAATAATAACCTTGTACTAGGGTCTTGGGTTTAACGGTGCGGTATCTAGACAAGACTATTATTGTTGTCGGCGAAAAATCAAAACAACCACAAATATTAGAGGAATAGAAAATAAATTTACCAAATAAAGCCCATGGAACATGTTGAGACTTCACCTTGAGCTTGAAGAAAATTAGCTACTCATATTTGAACTAAGGGTAAAATGAATTTATTAAAATACATAGAAAATACAAGAAAGAAGAATTACAATCTAAGCTTACAAATGAATTCGGGGATATCAAATTGAAGCCCCTTTTATAAATACATTAGTGAATCATGACCGATTAAAAGCAGTTTGGGCGCTCGAGATTGCATACGTCGTGATCATAGTCAACATACTATTTGAGCGTAACTTTACCGCGATTCCACGGTTTGACCACTATTTGCCGATAAACGGTTTTGCATAATACTATTTGCGATTCTACGGTTTGACCATATTTGCCGATAAACGGTTTTGCGGTAATACTATTTGTATAGTATCACGAGCGATTATACGTATGAATAGTTCGTATATGTGAGCAGTGACATTTTCCTTTTATGCTCACAAGGTTTTGATCGTCACGAGTTCAAATGTGACGTCCGTTTTCTTTGTCGATCACTCGTTCATTGTGAAATGATCGTGATACCCTAAAATACATAAAATAACTAATTATAATGAAACACACGTAATTAAATAACAAAATACTTAAATAAATAAAAATAGCAATGTTAGGGAGACTTGAAGTGTAAATTGACGATTTTCTCCGTTATAAATATACACTTTCTAACACTCAACCGCTGGGTGACTATTTGAGGGCAAGGCTCGGCGTGACCTCGTCTGAGCAGGCCTCAAAGTGACGGACCCATTTGGCTGGATGGCGAACCCCACCACCCCCGGGCTAAACCACTTTCCCTGCGCCACTTGCGCCTTTGGGCGAAGCAATATTTTAGCAACCTCACGGCCTCGCCGACCTCGAGGCCTCGAGTGACGGATGCATTTCCGGCGGATGGTTGAACCCCCTCCCCAGGCCCAAACACTGCGCCCCGCCCGCATTTTCGCCACTTGCGCCGCCAGCACTATTTTAGGGCGGGCCTCGCGGCGGACCTCGCCTGAGCCCCAGGGGTCAGTGACGGACCCATTTCGATAGCGGATGGTGAACCCCCTCCCCACCCCAGGCCCAAGCCTGCACCACCCGCCCTGTTTGCCATTGCGCGCGGGCGAAGCACTATTTTAGGGCAAGCCTCGACGCTGACCTCGCCTGAGCCCAGGGCCCTCAGTGACGGACCCATTTCGACAGCGGTTGAACCCCCTCCACCCCCACGGGCCCAAGCTGCTGCTTGCCCTCGCCACTGTTTTTGCGCCTTGCGCGGTGGCACTATTTTAGGGCAAGCCTCTGGCCGCGGCCTCGCACCAGGGCCCTCAGTGACGGACCCATTTCGGCGGTAGATGGCGAACCCCCTTCCCACGAGGCCCATAACACCGCCCTGTTTCCGCCCTTGCGCGGCCCGAAGCACTATTTTAGGGCAAGCCTCTGGCCCACGTACAGGCCGAGGGCCTCAGTGACGGACCCATTTCCGACATGGCTGAACCCCTCCCCTCACCCCAGGCTGCTATTGCCCGCCCTGTTCGCGCGCTGGGCAGCACTATTTTAGGGCAAGCCTGGCGCGGCCTCGTCTGAGCCCCGAGGCCCTCAGTGACGGACCCATTTCGGCAGTGGGGTGAACACCCTTCCACCCCCTATAACACCGCCCCTGTTCGCGCCTTGCGCTTGGGCAAGCACTATTTTAGGGCAAGCCTCTGGCCACGACCTCCTGAGCCCAGGCCAGAAGTGACGGACCCATTTCCGACCGGGGGTTGAACCCCCCACCTCAAGGCTATAGCCCCGCCCCTGTTTGCGCCTTGCGCTGGGCGAAGCACTATTTTAGGGCAAGCCTGCAGCGGCCTCACCCCGGCCTCAGTGACCCGGTTTTCGGCCGTAGTGGTGAACCCCCTTCGGGCAGCCTGCCCCGCCCGCCCCCTGTTTGCCACTTGCGGCGGGCGGAAAACTGAGGGCCTCAGGCTGACCTCAGCCCTCAGTGACGGACCAATTTTCGATAGCGGTGGCTGAACCTCCCACCCCACGGGCCCCAAGCCTATCACCGCCCGCCCCTGTTTCGCCTTGCGCTGGGTCAAGCACTATTTTAGGGCAAGCCTCTGCGCCTCGCCGAGGCCCTCAGTGACGGACCCATTTTTAAACAGATGGTGAACACCACCCCACGGGCTAAACTGCTTACGCCCCGCCCCTGTTTCGCCACTTGCGCCTGGGCGAAGCAATACAGGGCAACCCTCTGCGCGGCTCACAGCCCTCGAGGCCCTCAGTGACGGACCATTTCCGTGGGTGGTGAACCCCCTCCCAGGCCCAAGGCTATACCGCCCCGCCCCTTTTTCGCGCTGGGCAAAGCACTATTTTAGGGCAAGCCTCTGGCGCCGCCTGAAACCCCAGGCTCAGTGACGGACCATTTCGATAGCGGTGAACCCCTCCCACGGGCCCAAGCCACCCGCCCCCTGTTTCGCCACTTGCGCAGCTGGGCAAGAAGCACTATTTTAGGGCAAGCCTCTTGCCACGACCTCCTACAGGCCCCCCGAGGGCCCTCGAAGTGACCGGACCCATTTCCGACAGTCGGACTGGCTGAACCCCGTTCCCCACCCCCCACGGGCCCAAGGCTATAGCACACCGCCCCCGCCCCCTGTTTCGCGCCTTGCGCCGCTGGGCCAGAAGCACTATTTTAGGGCAAGCCTCTGGCCGCGGCCTCGCCTGGGCCCCGAGGCCCTCAGTGACGGACCCATTTCGGCAGTGAACCCCCTCCCACCCCCACGGGCCCAAGCCTGCACCGCCCCTGTTTCGCCGCCGCGCTGGCGAAGCACTATTTTAGGGCAAGCCTCTGCGCTGCGCCTGACCCCAGGGCCCTCAGTGACGGACCCATTTCGACGGTGGTGGCTGCACCCCCCTCCCACCCGCCCAAGGCTGCACCGCCCCGCCACCTGTTTCGCCTTGCGCTGGGGCGAAGCACTATTTTAGGGCAAGCCTCTGGCGCTCGTTCAAACCCGAGGGCCTCAGTGACGGACCCCCAGCAGCGGTGGCTGAACCCCCACCCAGGCGGGCTTACCGCCCCGCCCCTGTTTAGCCACTTGCCTCGGGCGAAGCACTATTTTAGGGCAACCTCTGGCGCCCGGCCTCACAGGCCCTCGAGGCCTCAGTGACGGACCCATTTCCGACAGCGGTGGCTGAACCCCCTCCCGCCCACGGGCCCAAGGCTATGCCCGCCCTGTTTCGCCGCGGGGAAGCACTATTTTAGGGCAAGCCTCTGGCCCTGACCTCGCCTGAGCCCCTCAGTGACGGACCCATTTCCGATAGCGGTTGGCTGAACCCCCCCCAGGCCCAAACTGCTTTGCCCGCCCCTGTTTTCGCCACTTGCGCGCTGGGCAAGCACTATTATAGGGCAAGCCTCTGGCGACCTCACGAGCCCCCTCAGTGACGGACCCATTTCCGACAATGGGACTGGTTGAACCCCCTCCCCCAGGCCCAAGGCTATGCTTCGCCCCCCAGCCTTGCGCTGGCAAGCACTATTTTAGGGCAAGCCTCAGCGCCCTCCCGCCCCCGAGGGCCCTCAGTGACGGACCCATTTCGACAGCGGATGGCTGAACCCCCTCCCACCCCCAGGCAAGCCTATAACACACCGCCCCCGCCCCCGGTTTCGCCACGTGCGCTGGGAACACTATTTTAGGGCAAGCCTCTGACCGCGGCCTCCCCGAGCCCTCGAGTGACGGACCCATTTCCGGCGGTGGCTGAACCCCCTCCACCCCGGGCCCAAGGCTGCTTGCGCCCGCCCCTGTTTCGCGCCTTGCGGCCAGCGAGCACTATTTTAGGTCAAGCCTCTGGCGGCGGCCTCGTTCAGGCTGCCCTCAGTGACGGACCCATTTCCGATGGTGGCTGAACACCCAGGCCCCAAACTGCTTTACCGCCCCTGTTTGCCACTTGCCTGGGCGAAGCACTATTTTAGGGCAAGCCTCTGGACGCGGCCTCAGGCCTCGAGGGCCTCAGTGACGGACCATTTCCGGTGGCTGAACCCCCTCCCCCGGGCCCAAGGCTGTACCGCCCGCCCCTGTTTCGCCACTTGCGCGGCCAGGGCAAGCCTCTGGCGCGGCCTCAGCCCCGAGGGCCCTCAGTGACGGACCCATTTTGATGCGGTGGGCTGAACCCCCTCCCACCCCACGGGCCCAAGCCTGCTTGCCCGCCCCTTTCGCCACGCGCGCTGGGCGAAGCACTATTTTAGGGCAAGCCTCTGGCCGGACCTCGCCTGAGCCCGAGGCCCTCGAAGTGATCGGACCCATTTCCGACAGCCGGGCTGGCTGAACCCCCCTGCCCCCCCACGGGCCCAAGGCTATAACGCGCCCGCCCCTGTTTGCGCCTTGCGCTGGGCGGAAGCACTATTTTAGGGCAAGCCTCTGGCCCGGACCTCGCCTGACCCAGCCCTCAGTGACGGACCCATTTCCGACAGCGGACTGGCTGAACCCCTCCCACCCCCAGGCCCAAGCCTGCCACCACCGCCCGCCCTGTTTAGCCACTTGCGCGGGCCAAAGCACTATTTTAGGGCAAGCCTCTGGCGACCTCAGGCCCCGAGGGCCCTCAGTGACGGACCCATTTCGGCGGTGGCTGAACCCCCCCTCACGGGCCCAAGGCTATACCGCCCCTGTTTCGCGCCTTGCCGCTGGGCGAAGCACTATTTTAGGCAAGCCTCTGGCGGCCTGCACAACCCCGAGGCCCTCAGTGACGGACCCATTTCGACAGCGGACTGGCTGAACCCTCCCTCGGGCCCAAGCCTATAACACCGCCCCGCCCCTGTTCGCCTTGCGCGGCGGCACTATTTTAGGACAAGCCTCTGGCCGCGGCCTCGTACAGGCCCCCCGAGGGCCTCGAAGTGACCGGACCCATTTCCGACAGGTGGCTGAACCCCCTCCCACCCCGGGCCCAAGCCTTGCCCCGCCCCTGTTTGCGCCTTGCCCAGCGGCTTATTTTGGGCAAGCCTCTGGCGCGGCCGCCTGAGCCCCGAGGGCCCTCAGTGACGGACGGACCATTTCGACAGCGGATGAACCCCCTCCCCCACGGGCCCAAGCCTGCTTTACCGCCCCGCCCTTTGCACTTGCGCGGCGAAGCACTATTTTAGGGCAACCCTCTCGACCTCGCCCCGAGGGCCCTCAGTGACGGACCCATTTCCGACAGGGTGGCTGAACCCCCACCCCCCCCAAGCCTACACGCCCGCCCTGTTCGCCGCCGCTGGGCGAAGCACTGCAACCCTGGCGCGGCCTCGCCTGAGCCCGAGGCCTCAGTGACGGACCCATTTCGACAAGCGTGGCTGAACCCCCCACCACAGCCCAGGCTATACTTCCGCCCGCCCCTGTTTCGCGCCTTGTTGAGCCACTATTTTAGGGCAAGCCTCTGGCGACCTCGACAGGCCCCGAGGGCCTCGAGTGACGGACCCATTTCGATAGCGGACTGGCTGAACCCCCCACCCCCCAGGCTGCCCGCCCGCCCCTGTTTCGCCGCCTTGGGCGGAAGCACTATTTTTGGGCAAGCCTCTCAGCGCGGCCTCGCTGACCCGAGGGCCCTCAGTGACGGACCCATTTCCGGCGGTGGTGGCTGAACCCCCTCCCACCCAGGCCCAAGCTGCTTGCCCCGCCCCTGTTTCCCTTGCGCCGCTGGCACTATTTAGGGCAAGCCTCTGGCCGGCCTCACAGCCCCGAGGGCCTCAGTGACGGACCCATTTCCACGGATGGTGAACCCCCTCCACCCCCACAGCCCAAGGCTATAACTGCGCCCGCCCCATGTTTCGCGCCTTGCACCTCTGTGCCAGTCGCACTATTTTAGGGCAAGCCTCTGGCGACCTCGCCTGAGCCCCGAGGGCCCTCGGACGGACCCATTTGCGGATGGCTGAACCCCCTCCCACCCCAGGACTGCTTTCGCCCCGCCCCTGTTTAGCCTTGCGCTGGGCGAAGCACTATTTTAGGCAAGCCTCTGGCCGACCTCGTCCAGAGGGCCTCAGTGACGGACCCATTTCCGACAGGATGGCTGAACCCCTCCCCCACGGGCCCAAGGCTATCCGCGCCCGCCACCTGTTTCGCGCCTTGCGCGGCGGGCACTATTTTAGGGCAAGCCTCTGCCGCGGCCTCGCTGAGAGGCCTCAGTGACGGACCCATTTCCGACAGCGGATGGCTGAACCCCCCACCTGACACCGCCCCGCCCTGTTTCGCCACTTATGCCGCTGGGCCAGAAGCACTATTTTAGGGCAAGCCTCTGGCCTCGCCTGAGCCTCGAGGGCCCTCAGTGACCCATTTCCGGCGTGGCTGAACCCCCTCCCCCAGGCGGGCTGCCCGCCCCGCCCTGTTTCGCCGCCTTGCTGGGCGAAGCACTTTTTTAGGGCAAGCCTCTGGCCGCGGCCTCGCCTGAGCCCCCAGGGCCCTCAGTGACGGACCCATTTCGATAGCCGGACTGGCTGAACCCGCTCCCCCCCCGGGCCCAAGCCTCTAGCCCCACCGCCCCTGTTCGCCTTGCGCCGGTGAAAACTATTTTAGGGCAAGCCTCTGAGACCTCGCGAGGGCCCTCAGTGACGGACCCATTTCCGGGCGGCTGAACCCCCCCCCCCCGGCCCAAACGCTGCGCCCCGCCCCTGTTTCGCGCCTTGCGCCGCTGGGCCAGAAGCACTTTTTTAGGGCAAGCCTCTGGCCGCGGCCTCGCCCGGGCCCCCCGAGGGCCCTCAGTGACGGACCCAGGGGTGGCTGGAACCCCAGGCCCAAGGCTATACACCGCCCGCCCCTGTTCGCCTTGCGCGCTGGGCGAAGCACTATTTTAGGCAAGCCTCTGGCGCGGCCTCTGACCCCGAGGGCCTCAGTGACGGACCCATTTCCGGTGGTTGAACCCCCTCCCGCCCCCACGGCCCCAAGGCTGCTTTGCCCGCCCCTGTTTGCCTTGCGCTGGGCGAAGCACTATTTTAGGGCAAGCCTCTGGCGGCCTCGCCCGGGCCCCCCGAGGGCCCTCGAAGTGACCGGACCCATTTCCGACAGCGGACTGGCTGAAGCCCCTCCCCCCACGGGCCCAAGGCTACCTGCTTCGCCCCGCCCCTGCCTTGCGCGCGGGCGAAGCACTATTTTAGGGCAAGCCTCTGGCGGCCTCGTCAGCGAGGGCCCTCAGTGACGGACCCATTTCGACAGCGGGGGGCTGAACCCCACCCACCCCAAGCCTCTTTGCCCGCCCCGCCCTGTTTGCCACTTGCGCTGGGCAGAAGCACTATTTTGCAACCCTCTGGACCTCGCGAGAGGCCCTCGGTGACGGACCCATTTCCGACGGTGAACCCCTCCACCCACGGGCCCCAGGCTGCTTTTGCCCCGCCCCTGTTTCGCCGCTGGGCGAGCACTATTTTAGGGCAAGCCTCTGGCGCCTCGCCTGAGCCCCGAGGGCCTCAGTGACGGACCCATTTCCGAGCGGCTGGCTGAACCCCTCCCACCCCGGCTGCTTTGCCCCGCCCCCGCGCCTTGCGCGGGCGAGCACTATTTTAGGGCAAGCCTCTGACGCGGCCCTCGCCCGCCTCAGTGACGGACCCATTTCCGGCAGGCTGAACCCCCTCCCACCCCCAGGCCCAAGCCTTCTTTGCGCCCCTGTTTGCGCTTGCGCCCGGCGAAGCACTATTTTGGGCAAGCCTCTGGCGCGGCCTCACAGGCCCAGGGCCCTCAGTGACGGACCCATTTCCGGCGGGTGGTGAACCCCTCCACCCCACGGGCCCAAGCCTGCTTTGCACCCCGCCCTGTTTGCCGCGGCTGCGAAGCACTATTTTAGGCAACCCTCTGGCGACCTCGTCTGAGCCCCGAGGGCCCTCAGTGACGGACCCATTTCCGACAGCGGTGGCTGAACCCCTCCACCCACGGGCCCAAGGTTAGCACCGCCCCGCCCCCTGTTTCGCCTTGCGCTGGGCGAAGCACTATTTTAGGACAAGCCTCTGGCGGCCTCGCCTGAGCCCCGAGGCCCTCAGTGACGGACCCATTTCCGGCGGATTTGAACCCCCTCCCACCCCCAGCCCAAGCCTGCCACCGCCCCGCCCCTGTTTGCGCCTTGCGCTGGGCCAGCACTATTTTAGGGCAAGCCTCTGCGCGGCCTCGCCTGAGCCCCGAGGGGCCCTCAGTGACGGACCCATTTCGGATGGTGAACCCCCTCCCACCCCCCAGGCCACCTGCTTTGCCCCGCCCCTGTTTGCGCCTTGCTGGGCGAAGCACTATTTTAGGGCAAGCCTCTGGCGCGGCCTCGACCTGAGCCTCAGTGACGGACCCATTTCGATGCGGACTGGCTGAACCCCCTCCACCCCACGGGCCCCTGCCCCGCCCCTGTTTGCCTTGCGGAGCGAAGCACTATTTTAGGGCAAGCCTCTGGCGCGGCCTCGCAGGCCAGGGCCCTCGACGGACCCATTTAGCGGCGGTGGTGAACCCCCTCCCCACCCAGGCCCAAGGCTGTACGCCCCGCCCCTGTTTCGCCTTGCGCGGCGGAAGCACTATTTTAGGGCAAGCCTGGCGCGACCTCTGAGCCCGAGGGCCCTCAGTGACGGACCCATTTTCGGCGGCTGAACCCCTCCCACCCCCCCAGGCCCAAGCCTGCGCCCGCCCCCTGTTTGCCGCGCGCCGGGCGGAAGCACTATTTTAGGGCAAGCCTCTGGCGACCTCGCAGGCCCCGGGCCCTCAGTGACGGACCCATTTCGACAGCGGACTGGTTGAACCCCCTCCCACCCCACAGGCTATATACCGCCCGCCCGCCTGTTTGCCCTTGCGCGGCGGCGCACTATTTTAGGGCAAGCCTCTGCGCGGCCTCGTGAGGCCTCGTGACGGACCCGGCCGGCATGGGCGGCTGAACCCCCTCCCCCGGGCCCAAGCCCCACCGCCCGCCCGCCCTGTTTCGCCCCTTGCGCGCGCTGCACAACCTCTGGCGCGGCCTCGCAAACCCCCCAGGCCCTCAGTGACGGACCCACGATAGCGGACTGGCTGAACCCCACCCCCACGGGCCCAAGCCACCTGCGCCCCTGTTTCGCCGCGCTGGGCAGCACTATTTTAGGGCAAGCCTCTGACCGGCCTCGCAGCCCCAGGGCCTCAGTGACCACCCGACAGCGGACAACCCCCCCTCCCGCCCACGGGCCCAAGGCTATAACACCGCCCGCCCCTGTTTCGCGCCTTGCGGCTGGGCGAAGCACTATTTTAGGGCAAGCCTCTGGCGCGCTGACCTCGCGGCCCCGAGGGCCTCAGTGACGGTTCGACAGCGGGTGGCTGAACCCCTCCCCACGGGCCCCCTATCTTTGCCCCGCCCCTGTTTCGCCTTGCGGCGGCGAAGCACTATTTTAGGGCAAGCCCTGCAGCCTCGCGCCAGGCCCGAGGCCCTCAGTGACGGACCCATTTCGACGGCGGACTGGTTGAACCCCTCCCCCGGGCCCAAGGCTGCTTTGCGCCCCCTTTCGCCTTGCTGGGCGAAGCACTATTTTAGGGCAAGCCTCTGGCGACCTCGCTGCCCCGAGGCCCTCAGTGACGGACCCATTTCCGAGCGGACTGGCTGAACCCCCCCCACCCGGGCCCAAGCCTATAGCACCGCGCCCCCGGCCCCTGTTTTGCCTTGCGCTGGGCGAAGCACTATTTTCGGGCAAGCCTCTGGCCGACCTCGTGGCCCCGAGGGCCCTCAGTGACGGACCCATTTCCGATGGCTGAACCCCCTCCCACGGGCCCAAGCTGCTTGCGCGCCCCGCCCCTGTTTCGCGCCTTGCGCGCGCGGCACTATTTTAGGGCAAGCCTCTTACTGACCTCGCTGGGCCCGAGGGCCTCAGTGGGACCCATTTCCGACAGCGGACTGGCTGAACCCCTCCCGCCCCACGGGCCCAAACCTGCTTTGCCCGCCCTGTTTCGCCCGCCGCCTCTGAGCACTATTTTAGGGCAAGCCTCTGGCGCGGCCTCACTCCCCGAGGGCCCTCAGTGACGGACCCATTTCCGGCTGGTGAACCCCCACGGGCCCAAGGCTACTGCACGCCCCGCCCTGTTTGCCACTTGCGCCTGGGCAGCACTATTTTAGGGCAAGCCTCTGGCCGGCCAGGCCCCGAGGCCTCAGTGACGGACCCATTTCGAGCGGACTGGCTGAACCCCCTCCACGGGCCCAAGCCTGCTTTTGCCCGCCCTGTTTCGCCTTGCGCGGGGGCACTATTTTAGGGCAAGCTCTGCGTCAGTAACGGACCCATTTACAGGTGGCTGAACCCCCTCCACCCAAGGCTGCTTGCGCCCCGCCCCTGTTTCGCCTTGCGCGCTGGGCGAAGCACTATTTTAGGCAAGCCTCTGGCGACCTGCCAGGCCCGAGGGCCCTCGGTGACGGACCCATTTCGGCGGGGTGAACCCCTCCCACCCCCGGGCCGCTATAACCGCCCCGCCCCTGTTTGCGCCTTGCGCCCGGGCAGCACTATTTTAGGCAAGCCTCTGGCGGCCTCACAGGCCCCGAGGGCCCTCAGTGACGGACCCATTTCCGGCAGTGGCTGAACCTCCCACCCCCACGGGCCCAAGGCTATAGCCCGCCCGCCCCTGTTTTGCGCCGCTGGGCGAAGCACTATTTTAGGCAAGCCTCTGGCGCGGCCTCGCCTGGGCCCGAGGGCCCTCAGTGACGGACCCATTTCCGACAGCGGACTGAACCCCTCCCACCCCACGGGCCCAAGCTATACCACCCCGCCCCTGTTTCGCGCCTTGCTGGGCGAAGCACTATTTTAGGGCAAGCCTCAGCGCGGCCTCTGCCCCGAGGCCCTCAGTGACGGACCCATTTCGGCGGTGGCTGAACCCCTCCCACCCCACGGGCTGCTATAACACCGCCCCGCCCCTGTTTCGCCCTTGCGCCGGGCAAGCACTATTTTAGGGCAAGCCTCTGGCCGACCTCGTCTGAGCCCCGAGGCCCTCAGTGACGGACCCATTTCGACAGCGGATGGTGAACCCCCTCCCACCCCCAGGGCTATAACACGCCCCGCCCCTGTTTCGCCTTGCGCGGCTGGGCGAAGCACTATTTTAGGGCAAGCCTCTGGCGGCCTGCTCCCCGAGGGCCCTCAGTGACGGACCCATTTCCGACAGGGGCTGAACCCCCTCCCACCCCCACCGGCCCAAGGCTATCGCCCCTTTTTCGCGCCTGCCGCGCTTGGGCAGAAGCACTATTTTAGGGCAAGCCTCGGACCTCGCGGCCCCGAGGGCCTCAGTGACGGACCCATTTCCGACAGCCGGACTGGCTGAACCCCTCCCACCCCAGGCCCAGGCTATAACTGCGCCCGCCCCTGTTTCGCCTTGCGCTGGGCAGAAGCACTATTTTAGGGCAAGCCTCTGGCCGCTCACTGAGCCCGAGGGCCCTCAGTGACGGACCCATTTCCGGCGGGCTGAACCCCTCCACCCACAGCCCCAAGCCTATAACACCGCCCGCCCCCTGTTTCGCACTTGCGCCGGGAAGCACTATTTTAGGGCAAGCCTCTGGCCACGACCTCGTACCGGCCCCCCGAGGGCCCTCAGTGACGGACCCATTTCGATGGGGACTGGCTGAACCCCTCCCACCCCCAGCCCAAGCCTATAACGCGCCCCTGTTTCGCCTTGCGCGCTGGGCCAGCACTATTTTAGGGCAAGCCTCTGGCGCGGCCTGCTGAGCCCCCGAGGGCCTCAGTGACGGACCCATTTCAAGCGGCGGCTGAACCCCCCTCCCTAACTCCCCCGGGCCCAAGGCTATACCGCCCGCCCCTGTTTTGGCCTGCGCTGGGCAGCACTATTTTGGGCAAGCCTCTGGCGCGGCCTCGACCCCGAGGGCCTCAGTGACGGACCCATTTCGACAGCTGGCTGAACCCCCTCCACCCCCACGGGCCCAAGCCTATAGCACCGCCCGCCCCTGTTTCGCGCTTGCTGGGCGGGCACTATTTTAGGGCAAGCCTCTGGCCGCGGCCTCGTACAGGGCCCTCGAAGTGACCGGACCCATTTCCGACAGCCGGACTGAACCCCCTCCCACCCCCACCGGCCCAAGCCTACCGCCCCTGTTTTGCGCCCTGGGCCAAGCACTATTTTAGGGCAAGCCTCGGCCTGACTCGCCTGAGCCCCGAGGGCCCTCAGTGACGGACCCATTTCCAGCGGACGGCTGAACCCCACCCCACGGGCCCAAGCTATAACGCCCGCCCCCTGTTTGCGCCTTGCGGTGGGCCAAACTATTTTAGGGCAAGCCTCTGGCGTGACCTGAAACCCCGAGGCCTCAGTGACGGACCCATTTCGACACTGGCTGAACCCCCTCCACCCCCACGGGCTGCCTGCACGCCCCGCCCCGCCCTGTTTCGCCTTGCGCGGGGCGAAGCAATATTTTAGGGCAAGCCTCTGGCCACGCGTACAAACCCCGAGGCCTCAGTGACGGTCGACGGCTGGTGAACCCACCTCACGGGCCCAAGGCTGCTTTACCGCCCGCCCCTGTTTCGCCTTGCGCTGGGCGAAGCACTATTTTAGGGCAAGCCTCTGGCGCGGCCTCACTGAGCCCGAGGGCCCTCAGTGACGGACCCATTTCGGCGGACGGTGGTGAACCCCTCCCACCCCAGGGCCCAAGCCTGCCGCCCGCCCTGTTTCGCCACTTGCGCGGGCAGCACTCTTTTAGGGCAACCCGCTGGCGACCTCGCCACAGGGCCCTCGGTGACGGACCCATTTCCGACAGGACTGGCTGAACCTCCCACCCCACGGGCCCAGGCTGCTTGCCCCCGCCCTGTTCGCCTTGCGCTGGGCGAAGCACTATTTTAGGGCAAGCCTCTGGCCGCAGCCTCGCACAGGCCCCAGAGGCCCTCAGTGACGGACCCATTTCGGCGAGGTGGCTGAACCCCCTCCACCCCCACGGGCCCAAGCCTGCTGCTTCCCGCCCCCGCCCCTGTTTCGCCCTGTGCTGGGCAGCACTATTTTAGGCAACCCTCTGGCGGCCTCGCGCCCCAGGCCCTCAGTGACGGACCCATTTCCGACAGCGGACTGAACCCCCTCCCCCCCCGGGCCCAAGCCTGCTTTCGCCCGCCCCTGTTTTGCCACTTGCGCCGCTGGGACAGAAGCACTATTTTAGGTCAAGCCTCTGCGCGGCCTCGCAGCCCCGAGGCCCTCAGTGACGGACCCATTTCCGACAGCGGTGGCTGAACCCCCTCCCACCCCAGACTGCTATAACTGCGCCCCCCCTGTTTCGCGCCTTGCGGCGGGCGAAGCACTATTTTAGGGCAAGCCTCTGGCGCGGCCTCCCTCGAAGTGACCGGACCCATTTCCGACTGCCGGACTGGCTGAACCCCCCACCCCCCCCCCCCCGGGCCCAAGCCTATAGCACACCCCCCCCGCCCCCTGTTTCGCCACTTGCGCCTCTGGGCCAGAAGCACTATTTTAGGGCAAGCCTCTGGCCGCGGCCTCGCACAGGCCCCCCGAGGGCCCTCGAAGTGACCGGACCCATTTCCGACAGCCGGACTGGCTGAACCCCCCTCCCCAACCCCACGGGCCCAAGCCTATAGCACACCGCCCCCGCCCCCTGTTTTGCCACTTGCGCCGCTGGGCCAGAGGCACTATTTTAGGGTAAGCCTCTGGCCGCGGCCTCACAAACCCCCAGGGCCCTCAGTGACGGACCCATTTCCGATAGCGGCTGAACCCCCCTCCCACCCCAGGCCCCAAGCCTGCGCCCCTTTTTCGCCACTTGCGCCGCTGCGCCACAAGCACTATTTTAGGGCAAGCCTCTGCCCGCGGCCTCCGGGAGGCCCTAGTGACGGACCCATTTCCTGGAGCTGAACCCCCTCCCACCCCCAGGCCCAAGGCCTATAGCACGCCCCCCGCCCCTGTTTGCGCCTTGTGGCGGCACTATTTTAGGGCAAGCCTCTGGCGCAGCCTCACACGAGGCCCTCAGTGACGGACCCATTTCGGCAGCGGTGGCTGAACCCCCTCCACCCCACGGGCCCAATCCTATACACCCCCGCCCGCCCTGTTTTTGCCACTTGCGCGAAAACTATTTTAGGGCAAGCCTCTCGCCTCGTGCCCCGAGGGCCCTCAGTGACGGACCCATTTCAGCAATGCTGAACCCCTCCCACCCCCACGGGCCCAAGGCACCTGCGCCCCCTGTTTCGCGCCTTGCGCTGGGCGAAGCACTATTTTAGGCAAGCCTCTGGCCTCGCCTGAGCCCCCGAGGGCCCTCAGTGACCGGCCCGACGGACGGTGGCTGAACCCCCCTCCCCCCACGGGCCCAAGCCTGCTACACCGCCCCGCCCCGCCCTGTTTCGCCACTTGCGCTGCTGGGCCAGAAGCACTATTTTAGGGCAAGCCTCTGCGGCCTCGTCCAGGCCCCAGGCCCTCAGTGACGGACCCATTTACAGCGTGGCTGAACCCCCACCACCCCCCAGGCTGCTATACGCCCGCCCCTGTTTCGCCACTTGCGCCTCTGGGCCTGTTTCACTTTTTTATGGCAAGCCTCTGGCATGACCTCGCTGAGCCCGAGGCCCTCAGTGACGGACCCATTTCCGACGGTGGTGGTGAACCCCTCCCACCCCAAGGCTATAACCACCGCCCGCCCTGTTTCGCCGCCGCGCTGGAAAGCACTATTTTAGCAAGCCTCGCGGACCGAGGCCCGAGGCCCTCAGTGACGGACCCATTTCGACAGCGGTGGCTGAACCCCCTCCCCACGGGCCCAAGCCTATACCGCCCGCCCCTGTTTCGCCACTTGCGCGGCTGGGGCACTATTTTAAGCCTCTGGCCGCGGCCTCCTGAGCCCCGAGGCCTCAGTGACGGACCCATTTCCGACAGCGGACTGGCTGAACCCCCTCCCACGGGCCCAAGGCCTGCTTTGCGCCCCCCTGTTTCGCCTTGCGCGGGGCAAGCACTATTTTAGGGCAAGCTCTGGCGCTGACCTCGTACAAACCCCAGTCAAGTGACGGACCCATTTCCGACAACGGATGGCTGAACCCCCCCACCCCCAAGCTAAGCCCCGTTTCGCCACTTGCGCTGCGGGGGAAGCACTATTTTAGGGCAAGCCACTGGCGACCTCGCACCCCGAGGCCCTCAGTGACGGACCCATTTCCGGCGGTGTGAACCCCTCCCACGGGCCCAGGCTGCTTTACGCCCGCCCCTGTTTCGCCACTTGCGCGCGGAAGCACTATTTTAGGGCAAGCCTCTGGCGCGGCCTGCCTGGCCCTCAGTGACGGACCCATTTCGACGGCGGACTGGCTGAACCCCCTCCCACCCCACGGGCCCAAGCCTGCTTTGCCCGCCCTGTTTCGCCACTTGCCTGGGCGGAAGCACTATTTTAGGCAAGCCTCTGGCGCCTCTGAGCCCCGAGGGCCCTCAGTGACGGACCCATTTCCCATTTGGGACGCTGAACCCCCTCCCACCCGGGCCCAAGGCTATAGCACCACCGCCCGCCCCTGTTTGCCCTTGCGCTGGGCGAAGCACTATTTTAGGGCAAGCCTCTGGCGCTGACCTCGCCTGAGCCCCGAGGGCCCTCAGTGACGGACCCATTTCGGCGGCTGAACCCCCCTCCCCCCCACCAACGGGCCCAGGCTATAACCGCCCGCCCCTGTTTGCCTTGCGCGCTGGGCGGCACTATTTTAGGGCAAGCCTCTGGCGCTGACCTGCAACCCGAGGGCCCTCAGTGACGGACCCATTTCTGGCAGGGGCTGAACCCCCTCCCCCCAGGCCCAAGCTGCTTTTGCCCCTGTTTTCGCCACTTGCGCGCTGGGCGAAGCACTATTTTAGGGCAAGCCTCTGACGCGACCTCGCCCCAGGCGAGGCCTCAGTGACGGACCCATTTCCGAGCGGACTGGCTGAACCCCCTCCACCCCCAGGCTGTAACCGCCCGCCCCTGTTTCGGCGCTGGGCGAGCAGCACTTTTTTAGGGCATGCCTCTGGCCGCGGCCTCTGGCCCCGAGGGCCCTCAGTGACGGACCCATTTCGGCAGCGGTGGCTGAACCCCTCCCACCCCAGCCCAAACTGCCGCGCCCGCCCCTGTTTCGCCGCCGCGCTGGGCAGAAGCACTATTTTAGCAAGCCTCTGCTGACCTCGCCGGGCCCGAGGCCCTCAGTGACGGACCCATTTCCGACAGCGGTGGCTGAACCCCCTCCCCCGGGCCCAAGGCTGCTTTCGCCCCGCCCTGTTTCGCGCCTTGCGCGGCGCGAAGCACTATTTTAGGGCAAGCTCTCGCGACCTCGTCCGCCCCGAGGGCCCTCGAAGTGACCGGACCCATTTCCGACAGTCGGACTGGTTGAACCCCCCCACCCCCCAGGCTGCCTATAACACCGCCGCTGTTTCGCCACTTGCGCCTGGGCGGAAGCACTATTTTAGGGCAAGCCTCTGGCGTGACCTCGCGAGCCCCGAGGCCCTCAGTGACGGACCCATTTCGGCGGACTGGTGGTGAACCCCCCCCCAGGCTATCACACCGCCCCGCCCCTGTTTCGCCACTTGCGCGGGCGAAGCACTATTTTAGGGGCAAGCCTCAGCGGCTCTGCAGGCCCCAGGCCCTCAGTGATCGGACCCATTTCCGACAGTCGGACTGGCTGAACCCCCGTCCCCACCCCCAGACCCAAAGGCTATAGCACACCGCCCCCGCCCCCTTTTCGTGCCTTACGCCGCTGGAGCAGAAGCACTAATTTAGGGCAAGCCTCTGGCGCGGACCTCCCACAGACCAGGGCCCTCGAAAAAGCTGGACCCATTTCGACAGTGGCTGAACCCCACTCCCCACCCTTTACAGGCCCAAGGCTATCGCCGCCCCCCGTTTCGCGCCTTGCGCCACTGAGGCAAAAGCACTATTTTAGGGCAAGCCTCTGGCCGCGGCCTCCCACAGGGCCCCCGAGGGCCCTCGAAAAGACTGGACCCCTTTCCAAAAGCCCGACTGGCTGAACCCCCCTTCCCACCCCCACGGGCCCAAGGCTATAGCACACCGCCCCCGCCCGCTCTTTCGCCTTACGCCGCTGGGGCAGAAGCACTAATTTAGGGCAAGCCTCTGGCCGCGGCCTCCCACAGGCCCTCCGAGGGCCCTCGAAAAGACTGGACCCCTTTCCGACAGCCCGACGAGCCGAACCCCCCTCCCCACCCCCTACCCGTCCAAGGCTGCTTTGCACACGCCCTCTTCCCGCGCCTTGCGCGTTGAAGCCCAGAAGCACTATTTTAGGGGCAAGCCTCTGGCCGCGGCCTCCCAAGGCCCCAGGGGCCCTCTAAAACTGGACCCTTTCAGGCAGCCCGTGGCTAGCAGACCCCCTCCCCCACCCACGGGCCTGGCTATAGCTGCTTACACCGCCCGCCCCTCTTTCGCCTTACGCTGGGGCGGAAGCACTAATTTAGGGCAAGCCTCTGGCCGCGGCCTCCCACAGAGCCCTCAGGGCCTGAAAAGCTGGACCCTTTCCAAACCCGGCCGGGCAGACCCCCTCCCCCAGGCCGGCTGCTTTGCACCGCCCCGCCCCTCTTTCGTGCCTTCGCCCGTGGGCGAAGCGCTAATTTAGGGCAAGCCTCTGGCGCGGCCTCCACAGGCCCCGAGACCCTCGAAAGACTGGACCCTTTCGACAGCCCGGTGGCTGAACCCCCCTCCCACCCCCACGGGCCCCAAGGCTATAACCGCCCGCCCCGTTTCGCGCCTTGCGCCACTGAAACAAAAGCACTTAAGCCTCTGGCCCTCTGGCTCCCACAGGCCCAGGGCAGGACCCCTTTCAGCCCGGTGAACTTTCAAAGCCATTGGGCCCAGGCCGCCCGCCCCCGCCCGCTCTTTAAGCACCCGCGCCCGCCCCACTAATTTCGGGCAAGCCTCTGGCCGCGGCCTCCCACAGGCCTCGAGGGGCCCTCGAAAGACTGGACCCCTTTCCGACAGCCCAGCCAGGCGAACCCCCTCCCACCCTGCAGGTCAGGCTATAGCACACCCCACCCTCTTCAGCGCCTTGCGCTTGTTAGAAAGCACTATTTTACGGCAAGCCTCTGGCCCGGGCCTCCCAACGGCCCCCCGGGGGCCCTGTAAAGACTGGACCCCTTTCCGACAGCCCGACTGGCGAACCCCCTCCCCACCACCCACGGGCCCCAAAGCTATAGCCACCGCCCATTTAACGCCGCCTTGAGCGGCTGACGCACTATTTTAGGGTAAGCCTCTGCGCGGCCTCCAGCCCCAGGGGCCCTCGAAAAGACAGGACCCTTTTCCGACAGCCAGGCGAACCCCCTCCCACCCCCACAGGCCAAGGCTATAACACCGCCCGCCCGCTTCGTGCCTTCGCCGCTGGGCGGCACTAATTTAGGGCAAGCCGCTGGTCGCGGCCTCCACTTTGAGGCCCCGAGGGCCCTCGAAAACTGGACCCATTTTGACAAGGTGAACCCCCTCCCCACCACCAGGCCCAAGGCTGCTTCCGCCCCTGGCCCCGGGCGCTTCGCCTTTTAGGGCAAGCCTCTGGCGCGGCCTCCACAGGCCAGGGCCCTCGAAAGACTGGACCCCATTCCAGCAGCCCCATTGGTGAACCCCCTCCCACCCCCACGGGCCCAGGCTATAGCCGCCCGACGCCCCTGTTTCGCGCCTTGCGGCGCTGGGCAGAAGCACTATTTTAAGGTAAGCCTCTGGCCGCGGCCTCACAGGCCCCGAGGCCGTCGAAAAGACTGGACCCCTTTCCGACCGCCCGACTGGCCGAACCCCGTCCCAGGCCCCCAAGGCTGCTTTACCGCCCCGCCCCTCTTTTCGCCTTGCGCCGCTGGGCCAGAAGCACTATTTTAGGGCCAGCCTCTGGTCGTGGCCTCCCGCAGGCCCCTCGAGGGCCCTCAAAAAGACTGGACCCCTTTCCCACAGCCCGGCTGGCCGAACCCCCCTCCCATGCGCTCGGGCCCCGGCTGCTTGCCCCGCCCCCTCTTTCGCGCCTTGAGCCGCTGGGGCAGAAGCACTAATTTAGGGTAAGCCTCTGGCCGCGGCCTCCCCCGACCCAGGGGCCCTCGGCGGACCCCTTTCCGACAGCCCGACGGGCCGAACCCCCCTCCCCACCCCCCACAGGCCCAAGGCTATAGCACACCGCCCCCGCCCCCTCTTTCGTGCCTTACGCCGCTGGAGCAGAAGCACTAATTTAGGGCAAGCCTCTGGCCGCGGCCTCCCACAGGCCCTTCGAGGGCCCTCGAAAAGACTGGACCCAATTTCGACAGCCCGACTGGCTGAAGCCCCTCCCACCCCCAGGCCCAAGGCTATAGCTTTACCGCCCGCCCCGTTTCGCCTTGCGCGCTGGGCGAAGCACTATTTTAGGGCAAGCCTCTGGCATGCGGCCTCCACAGGGGCCCGAGGCCCTCGAAAGAACTGGACCCCTTTCCAGCTCATTGGCTGAACCCCCTTCCCACCCCAGGCCCAAGGCTGCTTTTGCGCCCGCCCGCTCTTTCGCCTTCGCCGCTGGGCGGCACTAATTTAAGCAAGCCTATGGCGCGGCCTCCACGAGCCCTCCGAGGCCCTCGAAAGACTGGACCCCTTCGACGGCCCGGCAGGCGAACCCCCTCCCGCCCCCTACCCGTCCAAGGCTGCTTTTCGCCCCGCCCCTCTTTCGCGCCTTGCGCCCGCTGGGCCAGAAAGCACCATTTTAGGTCAAGCCTCTGGGCGCAGCCTCCCATGAGCCTCAGGGCCTCAGAATGAATGGACCCCTTTCCGACAGACCCGGGCGAACCCCCTCCCCACCCCAGGCCCAAGGCTGACTGCCGCCCACCCTCTTCCTTGGCGCCTTGCCCGTAGGCGAAGCACTATTTTAGGGCAAGCCTCTGACGCGGCCTCCAAAAACCCCCGAGGGCCGTCCAAAGACTAGACCCCTTTCCGACAGCCGACTAGCGAACCCCCTCCCCACCCACGGGCCCTGGCCTGCTTCCGCCCCTCTTTCGCGCGCCAGGCTGGGGCAGAAGCACTATTTTAGGGTAAGCCTCTGGCCGCGGCCTCCAATAGGCCCCTCGAGGGCCCTCGAAAAGACTGGACCCCTTTCCGACAGTCAAGTGGCGAACCCCCTCCCCCCCAGGCCCAAGGCTGCTTTGCACCGCCCCGCCCCTCTTTCGTGCCTTGGCGCTGGGCGAAGCACTAATTTGGGCAAGCCTCTGTCCGCGGCCTCGCACAGGCCCCTTGAGGGCCCTCGAAAAGAACTGAACCCTTTTTGACAGCCCATTGTTGGCGAACCCTCCCACCCCACCAGACCCAGGCTATAACACACCGCCCCGCCCCTGTTCGCGCCTTGCGCCCGAGCCAGAAGCACTATTTTGGGAGCAAGCCTCTGGCGCGGCCTCCCAAGAGCCCCAGGGCCCTCGAAAAGACTGGACCCCTTTCAAAAGCGGCATTGAACCCCTTCCCACCCCCACGGGCCCAGGCTATGCTTTGCCCGCCCGCTCTTTCGCCTTACGCCGCTGGGGCAGAAGCACTAATTTAGGGCAAGCCTCTGGCCGCGGCCTCCCACAGGCCCTCCGAGGGCCCTCGAAAAGACTGGACCCCTTTCCGACAGCCCGACGAGCCGAACCCCCCGCCCCAGGCCCAAGGCTATAGCACACCGCCCCCGCCCCCTCTTTCGTGCCTTACGCCGCTGGAGCAGAAGCACTAATTTAGGGCAAGCCTCTGGCCGCGGCCTCCCACAGGCCCTTCGAGGGCCCTCGAAAAGACTGGACCCATTTTCGACAGCCCGACTGGCTGAACCCCCCGCCCCCCCCCCCCCGGGCCGATGGTTTTAGCACACCGCCCCGCCCCCTGTTTCGCGCCTTGAGCGCAGTAGCACTGTTAGGGCAAGCCTCTGGCCCACGGCCTCCGCAGGGCCCGAGCCCTCGAAAAAGGCGGACCCCTTTCAGGCCCCTGGCTAAGGCCCCCACCCCACCCCCACGGGCCCAAAGCTATAGTACACCGCCCCCACCCCCTATTTCGCGCCTTGTGCCGATGGGCCAGAAGCACTATTTTAGTGTAAGCCTCTGGCCGCGGCCTCCCATAGGCCCCCCGAGGGCCCTCGAAAAGACTGGTCCCCTTTCCGACAGCCCGACTGGCCGAACCCCCCTCCCCATCCCCCACGGGCCCAAGGCTATAGCACACCGCTCCCGCCCCCTCTTTCGCGCCTTGCGCCGCTAGGCCAGAAGCACTATTTTATTGCAAGACTCGGGCCGCGGCCTCCCACAGGTCCCCCGAGGGCCCTCGAAAAGACGGGACCCCTTTCCTGCAAGCCAGTGGCTGAACCCCCTCCCACCCCAGGCCCAAGGCTATAACACCGCCACCGCCCGCTGTTTCGCGCGCCGCGATGGGCGGAAAGCACTATTTTGGGCAAGCCTCTGACTGCGGCCTCCCACAGGCCCAGGGCCTCGAAAACTGGACTCCTTTCCGACAGCCCGGTAGCGAACCCCCTCCCCCCCCGGCCCAAGGCTACAGCACACCGCCCCCGCCCCCTCTTTCGCGCCTTGCGCCGCTACGCCAGAAGCACTATTTTAGGGCAAAACTCTGGCCGCGGCCTCCCACAGGCCCCCCGAGGGCCCTCGAAAAGACTGAACCGCTTTCGGACAGCCCGACTGGCCGAACCCCCTATCCCACCTCCCACGGGACCAAGGCTATAGCACACCGCCCCCGCCCCCTCTTTCGCGCCATGCGCCGCTGGGCCAGAAGCACTATTTTAGGGCAAGCCTCTGGCCGCGGCCTCCCACAGGCCCCCCAATGGCCCTCGAAAAGACTGAACCGCTTTCGGACAGCCCGACTGGCCGAACCCCCCTCCCCACCCCCCACGGGCCCTAGGCTATAGCAAACCGCCCCCGCCCCCTGTTTCGTGCCTTGCGCCGATGGGCAGAAGCACTATTTTAGGGCAAGCCTCTGGCCGCGGCCTCCCACAGGCCCCCCGAGGGCCCTCGAAAAGGCTGGACCTCTTTCCGTCAGCCCGACTGGCCGAACCCCCCATCCCACCTCCCACGGGCCCAAGGCTATAGCACACCGCCCCCGCCCCCTCTTTCGCGCCCTGCGCTGAAGCACTATTTTAAGGAGCAAACCGCTGGCGCAGCCTCCCTGGCCCCGAGGACCTCGAAAAACTGGACCCGTTTCCGACAGCCATGGCTAAACCCCTCCCCACCCCCACGGGCCCAGAAGGCAATAGCACCGCCCCGCCCTCTTTCGCGCCTTGCGCGCTGGGCGAAACCACTATTTTAGGGCAAGTCGCTGGCCGCGGCCTCCCACGAGACCCCGGGGCCTCGAAAGACTGGACCCCTTTCCAGGCAGCCGGTGGCGGAACCCCCATCCCACCCCCACGGGCCCCAGGCTGCTTTACCGCCCCCGCGCACTGTTTCGCGCCTTGCGCCGTTGGGCAAGAAGCACTATTTTAGGGCAAGCCTCTGGCCGCGGCCTCCCACAGGACCCCATAGGGCCCTCGAAAAGACTGGACCCCTTTCCACGACCCGATTGTGGAACCCCCATCCCACCCCCCAGACCCCAAGGCTATAACACCGCCCCGCCCCATTTCGCGCCATCGCCCGATGGGCCAAGCACTATTTTAGGGCAAGCCTCTGGCGCGGTGACCCCTGAGGCCCCAGGGGCCCTCGAAAAGACTGGACCCCTTCGACAGCCAGATGGCGAATCCCCACCCCCCACGGGCCCAAGGCTATAGCACACCTCCCCCGCCTCCTCTTTCGCGCCTTGCGCCGCTGAGCCAGAAGCACTATTTTAGGGCAACCCTCTGGCCACGGCCTCCCACAGGACCCCATAGGGCCCTCGAAAAGACTGGACCCCTTTCCGACAGCCCGACTGGCGGAACCCCCCATCCCCACCCCCCACGGGCCCAAGGCTATAGCACACCGCCCCCGCCCCCTGGTTCGCGCCATGCGCCGATGGGCCAGAAGCACTATTTTAGGGCAAGCCTCTGGCCGCGGTGACCCACAGGCCCCCCGAGGGGCCCTCGAAAAGACTGGACCCCTTTTCGACAGCCCGAATGGCCGAATCCCCCCCACCCCCCACGGGCCCAAGGCTATAGCACACCTCCCCCGCCTCCTCTTTCGCGCCTTGCGCCGCTGAGCCAGAAGCACTATTTTAGGGCAAGCCTCTGGCCGCGGCGTCCAAACCCCGAGGGCCCTCAGGCGGACCCCTTTCCGACAGCCCGACTGGCCGAACCCCCCCCCCCCCCCACGGGCCCAAGGCTATAGCACACCGCCCCCGCCCCCTGTTTCGCGCCATGCGCCGATGGGCCAGAAGCACTATTTTAGGGCAAGCCTCTGGCCGCGGCGACCCACAGGCCCCCCGACGGGCCCTCGAAAAGACTGGACCCCTTTCCGACAGCCCGACTAGCCGAACCCCCCTCCCCACCACCCACGGGCCCACGGCTATAGCACACCGCCCCCGCCCCCTCTTTCGCGCCTTGAGCCGCTGGGGCAGAAGCACTATTTTAGGGTAAGCCTCTGGCCGCGGCCTCCCACAGGCCCCCCGAGGGCCCTCGAAAAGACTGGACCCCTTTCCGACAGCCCGACTGCCCGAACCCCCCTCCCCACTACCCACGGACCAATGGTTATAGCACACCGCCCCCGCCCCCTGTTTCGCGCCTTGCGCCGCTGGGGCAGAAGCACTATTTTAGGGCAGGCCTCTGGCCGCGGCCTCCCACAGGCCCCCCGAGGGCTCTCGAAAGGACTGGACCCCTTTCAGACCGCCCGACTGGCCGAACCCCCCTCACCGCCACCCACGGGCCCAAGGCTATAGCACACCGCCCCCACTCTTTTGGCGCCTTGCAGGAGCGAAGCACTATTTTAGGCAAGCCTCTGGCGCGGCCTCCCAGCCCCAGGGCTCAGCTGGACCCCTTTCTGACAGACCGACGGGCCGAACCCCCTCCCACTCGCATCAAGGCTGCCTTTTACCCCGCCCCCTCTTTCGCGCCATGAGTCGCTGCACCAGAAGCACTATTTTTGGGCAAGCCTCTGGCCGCGGCCTTCCACAGCCCCCTTGAGGGCCCTGGAAAAGACTGGACCCCTTTCCGACAGGCCGACTGGTCGAACCCCCTCCCCACCCCCTACGGGCCCAAGCCTATAGCACACCGTCCCCGCCCCCTCTTTCGCGCCTTGCGTCGTTGGGCCAGAAGCACTATTTTAGGGCAAGCCTCTGGCCGCGGCCTCCCACAGGCCCCCCGAGGGCCCTCGACAAGACTGGACCCCTTTCCGACAGCCCGACTGGCCGAACCCACAAATCCCACCACCCACGGGCCCAAGGCTATAGCACACCGCCCCCGCCCCCTCTTTCGCGGCTTGCGCCGCTGCGCCAGAAGCACTATTTTAGGGCAAGCCTCTGGCCGCGGCCTACCACAGGCCCCCCGAGGGCCCTCGAAAAGACTGGACCCCTTTCCGACAGCCCGACTGCCCGAACCCCTATCCCCACCACCCACGGACCAATGGTTATAGCACACTGCCCCGGCCCCCGCTTTCGCGCCTTGCGCCGCTGGGCCAGAAGCACTATTTTAGGGAAGGCCTCTGGCCGTGGCCTCCCACAGGCCCCCCGAGGGCCCTCGAAAAGACTGGACCCCTTTCCGACAGCCCGACTGGCTGAACCCCCCACCCCACCCCCACGGGCCCAAGGCTATAGCACACCGCCCCCGCCCCCTGTTTCGCGCCTTGCGCCGCTGGGCCAGAAGCACTAATTTAGGGCAACCTCTGGCCGCGGCCTCCAACAGGCCCTCCGAGGGCCCTCGAAAAGACTGGACCCCTTTCCGACAGCCCGACTAGCTGAACCCCCCTCCCCACAACCCACGGGCCCAAGGCTATAGCACACCGCCCCCGCCCCCTCTTTCGCGCCTTGAGCCGCTGGGCCAGAAGCACTATTTTAGGGTTAGCCTCTGGTCGTGGCCTCCCACAGGCCCCTCGAGGGCCCTCGAACAGACTGGACCCCTTTCCGACAGCCCGACTGGCCGAACCCCCCTCCCCACCCCCTACGCGTCCAAGGCTATAGCACACCGCCCCCGCCCCCTCTTTCGCGCCTTGAGCCGCTGCACCAGAAGCACTATTTTTGGGCAAGCCTCTGGCCGCGGCCTCCCACAGCCCCCTTGAGGGCCCTCGAAAAGACTGGACCCCTTTCCGACAGGCCGACTGGTCGAACCCCCTCCCCACCCCCTACGGGCCCAAGCCTATAGCACACCGTCCCCGCCCCCTCTTTCGCGCCTTGCGTCGTTGGGCCAGAAGCACTATTTTAGGGCAAGCCTCTGGCGGACCTCCCCTGCGAGCCCCGAGGGGCCCTCGACAAGGCGGACCCCTTTCCAGCCCGTGGCGAACCCCGTCCCACCATCCACGGGCCCAGGCTAACCGCCCGCCCCTGTTTCGCGCCTTGCGCCCTGGGCAAGCACTATTTTAAGGCGGGGCCTCGCGCTGACCTCCCCAGGCCCCAAGGGGCTCTCGAAAGGACTGGACCCCTTTCAGACCGCCCGACTGGCCGAACCCCCCTCACCGCCACCCACAAGCCCAAGGCTATAGCACACCGCCCCCACCCCCGCTTTCGCGCCTTGCGCCGCTGGGGCAGAAGCACTATTTTAGGGCAAGCCTCACAGCCGCCTGACCAGGCTATGCTACGCCACCCCGCTTTCGCGCCTTGCGCCTTGGCACTATTTAGGGCAAGCCTCGGCGCCTTGCCTCCCACAGGCCTCAGGGCCTCAGAATATTGGACCCCTTCGGCGGAGACCGACGGGCGAACCCCCTCCCCACCCCACAAGCCCAGGCTGCTTTTCGCCCCCACCCCTCTTGCGCCTTGCCTTGTGGGCGAAGCACTATTTTAGGGCAAGCCTCGCGCGGCCTCCCAAAACCCCAGGGGCCCTCTAAAAGCGGACCCCTTCGGACAACCCGGTGGCGAACCCCCTCCCACCCCACGGGCCCAAGCCTATAACACGTCCCGCCCCTCTTTCGCCTTGCGTCGTTGGGCCGAAGCACTATTTTAGGGCAAGCCTCGCGCGGCCTCCACAGGCCCCGAGGGCCCTCGACAAGCTGGACCCCTTTCCGACAGCCCGGTGGCGAACCCCACAAATCCCACCATCCACGGGCCCCAAGGCTGCTTACCGCCCGCCCCTGTTTGCGCCTTGCGCGGCGGCGAAAAACTATTTTAGGCGAGGCCTCTGCGCGGCCTCCCTGAGGCCCAGGCTCTCGAGGCTGGACCACTTTCAGAACCCCGTGGCGAACCCCCTCACGCCACCCACAAGCCCAAGGCTGCTTTCGCCCCACCCCCGCTTTCGCGCCTTGCTGGGGCAGAAGCACTATTTTAGGGCAAGCCTCGGCCCTTGCAGGACCAAGGCTACTTTTCGCCCGCCCCGCTTTCGCGCCTTGCGCGGGGCGAAAGCACTATTTTAGGCAAGCCTCTGGGCGCAGCCTCCCAGACCTCAAGGCCCTCGAATAACTGGACCCCTTTCGACGAACCCGTGGGCGAACCCCCTCCCACCCCTACAGCGTCCAAGGCTGCTTTACCGCCCCGCCCCTCTTTCGCGCCGAGCGCTGCACCAGCACTATTTTGAGGCAAGCCTCTGCGCGGCCTCCCAACCCCGAGGGGCCTCGAAAAAAGCTGGACCCCTTTCCGACAGGCCGGTGGTGAACCCCTCCCCACCCCTACAGGCCCAAGCCTATAGCACACCGTCCCCGCCCCCTCTTTCGCGCCTTGCGTCGTTGGGCCAGAAGCACTATTTTAGGGCAAGCCTCTGGCCGCGGCCTCCCGCAAGCCCCAGGGGCCTCGACAAGGCTGGACCCCTTTCGACAGCCCGGTGGCGAACCACAATCCCACCATCCACGGGCCCAAGGCTGTAACCGCCCGCCTGTTTGGCGCCTTGTTGGTGCTATTTTAGGCGGGCCTCAGCGACCTCGCAGAGCCCCAGAGGCTCTCGAAAAGGACCCCTTTCGGACCGCCCGGTGGCGAACCCCTCACCGCCACCCACGGGCCCAAGGCTATGCCACCGCCCCACCCCTCTTTCGCGCCTTGCTGTTGGGCAAGCACTATTTTAGGGCAAGCCTCACAGCCCGCCTGAACAGGCTTCTGCTTTACGCCCGCCCCGCTTCGCGCCTTGCGCCCTGGGCGAAAGCACTATTTTGGGCAAGCCTCTGCGGGCGACTCTCACAGGCCTCATCGGAATAACTGGACCCCTTTCGGCAGACCGTGGGCGAACCCCCTCCTTTCCACAAGCCCAAGGCTGCTAACACCGCCCCACACCCCTCTTCGCGCCTTGCGCCGCTTGAAAGCCTACTATTTTAGGGCAAGCCTCGGCGCGGCCTCCCAAAAGGCCCCGAGGCCCTCTAAGGCGGACCCCGGACAACCAGTTGGCGAACCCCCTCCCCACCCCCAGGCCCAGGCTGCTTTACCGCCCCCCGCCCCTGTTTGAGCCTTGCCGTGGGCGAAAGCACTATTTTAAGGCAAGCCTCTGGCGGCCTCCATGAACCCGAGGGCCCTTGACAAAGGCTGGACCCCTTTCGAGCAGCCCGGTGGCTAACCCCGTCCACGCCCACGGGCCCCATGGTACTGCACCGCCCCGCCCTCTTTGTGACTTCGCTCTTGACGCTATTTTGCAAAGCCTCTGGCGCTGGCCTACAGAGCCCAGGGCCCTCGAAAAGCTGGACCCCTTTCCGACAGACCCCGAACCCATCCATCGCACCCCACGGACCAATGGTTTGCCAACACCTGCCCGGCCCCGCTTCGCGCCTTGTTGGGCGGAAGCTTATTTGAAGGCCTCTGGCGCGTGGCCTCCCACAGGCCCCCGAGGGCCTCGAAAACGGACCCTTTCGAGCCCGTGGTGAACCCCCACCCCAGACCCAAGGCTATAGCTTTCGCCCGCCCCTGTTTGGCGCCTTGCGCCCGGGCGAAAGCACTAATTTAGAGCAACCTCTGCGCGACCTCCCACCAGGCCCTCAGGGGCCTCGAAAGACTGGACCTTCAGCAGCCATTGGTGAACCCCCTCCCAGGACCCACAGACTGCCCAAGGCTGCTAGCACCGCCCGCCCCTCTTTCGGCGCTGGGCGGCTGGGCAGGCTTACTATTTAGGGTTAGCCTCTGGTCGTGGCCTCCCACAGGCCCTCGAGGGCCTCGAACAATGGACCCCTTTCAGGCAAGCCCGTGGCGAACCCCCTCCAGCCCCTACCCGTCCAAGGCTATAACACACCGCCCCGCCCCTCTTCGCGCCTTGAGGCGCTGCACGGAAGCACTATTTTGGGCAAGCCTCTGGCGCGGCCTCCCAACGCAGGGGGCCCTCGAAAAAGGCTGGACCCCTTCAAGGCAGGCCGGTGGTGAACCTCCCCACCCTCTGGGCCAAACTATAGCACCATAGTCCGCCCCTCTTTCGCCTTGCGTCGTTGGGCCAGAAGCACTATTTTAGGGCAAAGCTCTGACCCGCGGCCTCCCACAGGCCCCCAGGGGCCCTCGACAAGGCTGGACCCCTTTCAGGCAGCCCATTGGCGAACCCGCAAATCCACCACCCGGGCCCCAAGGCTGTGCCTTGCCCCGCCCCTGTTTGGCGCCTTGCGCGGCTGAAATGACACTATTTTAGGCAGTGGCCTCGGCGTGACCTCCGCAGGCCCCGAGGGGCTCTCGAAAAGGCTGGACCCCTTTCGGACCATGTGGCGAACCCCCTCACCCGCCACCCACCGGGCCCCAGGCTATAACACCCCGCCCCCACCCCTCTTCGCGTCTTGCGGCTGGGCGAAGCACTATTTTAGGGCAAACCTCACAGGCCCACCACAGGCCCCAATTATAGCACACGCCCGCCCCGCTTTGGCGCCTTGCGCGGCTGGGCGAAGCACTATTTTAGGCAAGCCTGCAGGCCTTGACCTCCACGGGGCCTCCGAGCCCTCGAATAAGTGGACCCCTTCCGACGACCGGCGGGCGAACCCCCTCCCCACCCCCCATAGGCCCCAAGCACCGCCCCATCCCTCTTCCTTGCGCGTGAAGCACTATTTTAGGGCAAGCCTCTGGCGCAGCCTCCCAAAAGGCCCCCGAGGGCCCTCTAAAGACTGGACCCCTTTAGGACAGCCCGGTGGCGAACCCCCTCCACCCCCACAGGCCCAGGCTGCACCGCCGCCCCTGTTTGAGCCTTGGCGGCGGGCGGAAGCACTATTTTAGGGTAGCCAGCTGGGCCTTGACCTCCACCGGGGCCTCAGGAGGGCCCTCGAAAAAGACTGGACCCCTTTCCGACAGGCCGGTGGTGAACCCTCCCCACCCCCTCTCGGGCCCCAAGCTTCTGCTTCCGCCCCGACCCTGTTTCGCGCCTTGCGTCGTTGGGCCAGAAGCACTTTTTTAGGGCAAGCCTCTGGCTGCGGCCTCCCCAGGCCCCGAGGGCCCTCGACAAAGCTGGACCCCTTCAGAAAGCCCATTGTGGCGAACCGCTAAATCCCACCACCCCACGGGCCCAAGGCTGCTTTGCACACCGCCCGCCCCTCTTTCGCGCCTTGAGCGGCTGGGCGGCGGCTTATTTTAGGGCAAGCCTCTGGCCGCGGCCTCCGACAGGCCCCCCGACGGCCCTCGAAAGGACTTGACCCCTTTCCGACAGCCCGACTGCCCGAACCCCCCTCCCCACCACCCACGGACCCATGGTTATAGAACACTGCCCCCGCCCCCGCTTCGCCTTGCGCGGCCGGGCGGGCTTTATTTAGAAGTCCTCAGCGGCCTCCCGAGCCCGAGGGCCCTCAAAAGACTGGACCCCATTCAGACAGCCCGGTAGCTTAACCCCCTCCCACCCCGAGGCCCAGGCTATAGCGAACCGCCCCCGCCCCCTGTTTCGCGCCTTGAGGCGCATTGGGTCAACACTATTTTGGGCAAGCCTCTGCAGCGCGGCCTCCCGCGGGCCCCAAGCGGCCCTCGAAGGACTTGACCCCCTTCCATTTCAACCATTGCCCGAACCCCCCTCCCCACCACCCACGGACCCATGGTTATAGAACCTTGCCCCGCCCCGCTTCGCACCTTGCGTGGGCGAGCACTATTTTAGGGAAGTCCTGCGGCGCGGCCTCCGCACAGCCCCGAGGGCCTCAAAAGCCCGGACCCCATTCGACAGCCGTGGCTTAACCTTCCCCTCCCACCCCCACGGGCCCAAGGCTGCCATGAACCGCCCGCCCCTGTTTGGCGCCTTGCGGCGGGCGAGCACTATTTTAGGGCAAGCCTGCAGGCCTTGACCTCCCACGAAGCCTCCAGGGGCCACAGGAAAGGCTGGACCCTTCCGACAGCCCGGTGGCGAACCCCCCTTCACCCACCACGGGCCCAAGGCTGATACCGCCCCGCCCCGCTTCGCGCCTTGCGCGCTGAAGCAGAAAGCTTATATTTTAGGGCAAGCCTCTGGCCGCGGCCTCCGAGCCCCGAGGGCCTCGAAAAGGCGGACCCATTCCGACAGCCCGGTGGTGAACTCCCCTCCCACCCCACGGGCCCAGGATATAGCACACCGCCCGCCCCTCTTTCGCGCCTTGCGCGCTGGGCCAAAGCACCATTTAAGGGCAAGCCTCTGGGCCTTGACCTCCATGGGGCCTCAGGGCCCTCGGAATGGCCACTGGACCCCTTCGGCAGACCGGCCGGGCGAACCCCCTCCCACCCCCCAGGCCCAAGGCTGTAAACCGCCCCCGCCCCTGTTTGAGCCTTAGCAGCTGGGCCAAGCACTATTTTAGGGTAGCCACTGCGCAGCCTCCACAGGGCCTCAGGGCCCTCGAAAAGCTGGACCCCTTTCCGACAGGCCCGGCGGGTGAACCCCTCCCACCCCCTACGGGCCCAAGCTGCTTTTCGCCGCCCCGCCCTCTTTCGCGCCTTGCGTCGTTGGGCGAAGCACTATTTTGGGGCAAGCCTCTGCGCGGACCTCCCACTGAGCCCCAGGGGCCCTCGACAAGACTGGACCCCTTTCCGACAGCCCGACTGGCCGAACCCACAAATCCCACCACCCACGGGCCCAAGGCTATAGCACACCGCCCCCGCCCCCTCTTTCGCGCCTTGAGCCGCTGGGGCAGAAGCACTATTTTAGGGCAAGCCTCTGGCCGCGGCCTCCTCAGAGCCCCGAGGCCCTCGAAAAAGGGACCCCTTTCCGACAGCCCCGGTGCCGAACCCCCTCCCCCCCGGGCCCAGGCCTGCTATAACACCGCCCCGCCCTCTTTCGCGCCTTGCGTGGTTGGGCGGAAAGCACTATTTTAGGGCAAAGCCTCTGGCTGACCTCCCAGGCCCAGGGCCCTCGACAAGGCTGGACCCGTTCCGACAGCCGGTGGCAGACCCACAAATCCACCACCCACGGGCCCCAGGCACCCGCCCCTCTTTCGCGCCTTAGGGCAAGCCTCTGGCATGACCTCAAGCGAGCCCCAGCGGCCCTCGAAAGGACTTGACCCTTTCGGACAGCCGACTGCCCGAACCCCCTCCGCCACCACGGACCCATGGTTATAAGCGCCCCGCCCGCTTCGCACCTTGCGTGGCGAAGCACTATTTTAGGGAAGTCCTCTGCGCGGCCTCCACCCCGAGGCCCTCGAAGCGGACCCCATTCAGGCAGCCCGGTAACCCCCTCCCACCCCCACGGGCCCAAGGCTGCTTACCGCCCGCCCCTGTTTCGCGCCTTGCGCCGCTGGGTCAGAAGCACTATTTTTGGGTAAGCCTCTGGCCGCGGCCTCCCACAGGCCCCCCGAGGGCCCTCGAAAGGACTGGACCGCTTTCGGACAGTCGGACTGGCGAACCCCTCCCCAGGCCCCAGGCTATAGCACCCCGCCCCGCCCCTGTTTCGCGCCTTGCGCCGCTGGGGCAGAAGCACTATTTTAGGGCAAGCCTGCTGGGCCTTGACCTCCCAGAACCTCAGAGGCCACAGGAAAAGCTGGAACCCTTTTCCGACAGCCCGACTGGCCGAACCCCCCTTCCGACCCACCACAGGCCCAAGGCTATAGCACACCGCCCCCGCCCCCGCTTTCGCGCCTTGCGCCGCTGGGGCAGAAGCACTATTTTAGGGCAAGCCTCTGGCCGCGGCCTCCCACAGGCCCCCCGAGGGCCCTCGAAAAGACTGGACCCATTTCCGACAGCCCGACTGGCTGAACTCCCCTCCCCACCCCCCACGGGCCCAAGGATATAGCACACCGCCCCCGCCCCCTCTTTCGCGCCTTGCGCGCTGGGCGAAGCACCATTTTAGGGCAAGCCTGCAGGCGCAGCCTCCCTTAGGGGAACCTCCGAGGGCCCTCGGAATAGCTGGACCCCTTTCGGCAGGCCGGCGGGCGAACCCCTCCACCCCCGGGCCCAAAGGCTGCTGTAAGCCGCCCCGCCCCCTGTTTCGAGCCTTGCGCCGCTGGGCCAGAAGCACTATTTTAGGGTAGCCACTGCACGCAGCCTCCCACAGGGCCTCCGAGGGCCCTCGGAATGACTGGACCCCTTTCGGCGGACCGTGGGCGAACCCCCTCCCGCCCCCACGGGCCCAGGCTGTAAACCGCCCCGCCCCTGTTTGAGCCTTGCGCCGCTGGGCGAAAGCACTATTTTAGGGCAAGCCTGCGCGGCCTCCCCAGCCCCCCCGAGGGACCTCGAAAAGACTGGGCCCTTTTCCGACAGCCCGACTGGCCGAACCCCCTCCCACCCCCACGGTCCCAAGGCTGCTTTACCGCCCCGCCGCCTCTTTCGCGCCTTGCGCTGGGCAGCACTATTTTAGGGCAAACCTATGGTGTGACCTCATACAGGCCCCAGGGGCCCTCGAAAAGACTGGACCCCTTTCCGAGCAGCCCGGCGCTAACCCCCTCCTCCCGGGCCCAAGGCTATAGCACACCGCCCTCGCCCCCTCTTTCGCGCCTTGCGCCGCTGGGCCAGAAACACTATTCTAGGGTAATCCTCTGGCTGCGGCCTCCCACAGGCCCCCCGAGGGCCCTCGAAAAGACTGGACCCCTTTCCCATAGCCTGATTGGCCGAACCCCCCTCCCCACCCCCCTACGGGCCCAAGGCTATAGCACACCACCCCCGCCGCCTCATTCGCGCCTTGCGCCGCTGGGCCAGAAGCACTATTTTAGGGCAAACCTCTGGTCGCGGCCTCCAACAGGCCCCCCGAGGGCCCTCAAAAAGACTGGACCCCTTTCCGACAGCCGACGGCGAACCCCCTCCCGCCCACGGGCCCCAAGTCTTACCGCCCCGCCCTCTGTTTCACGCGCCGATGGGCGGAAGCACTATTTTGAGGCAAGCCCAGCCGCGGCCTCCCAAAAGGCCCCGAGGGCCCTCGAATGGACTGGACCCCTTTCCGACAGCCCGGCGAACCCGCCACCCGCCCAGACCCCAAGGCTATAGCACAGCGCCCCCGCCCCTTGTGTAGGGCCTTGCGCGCTGGGCAATTATTTTAAGGCAAGCCTCTGGCTGCGGCCTCGCACAGGCCCCAGGGGCCTCAAGCGGACCCCTTTCCAGAACAACCCGGTGGCGAACCCGCTCACCATCCCCCACGGGCCCGATTAGGTCAAGCCTCTGGCGGCCTCGTCTGAGCCCCCAGGGACCCTCGAAAAATGGACCCCTTTCCAGGCAGCCCGGTGGCGAAACCCCATCCCGTCCCCCAGGCACAAGGCTATAACACCGCCCCGCCCCTCTTTCGCGCCTTGTGTTGGGCCAGGCACTATTTTAGGGCAAGCCTCTGGCCGGCATCCCGCGAGCCCCTAGGGCCTCGAAAAGGCTGGACCCCTTTCCGACAGCCCGACTGGCGAACCCCCATCCACCCCAGACCCAAGGCTATCCTCTCGACCCTCTTTCGCGCCTTGCAGCCTGGGCAGAAGCACTATTTTAGGGCAAGCCTCAGCTGACCTCGTCTGAGCCCCACTGGGGCCCTCAGAACTGGACCCCTTTCCGACGGCCCGGTGGCCGAACCGCCTCCCCCAGGGTCCCAAGGCTATAGCACAGCGCCTCCGCCCCGTCTTTCGCGCCTTGCGCCGTTGGGCCAGAAGCACTATTTTAGTGCAAGCCTCGGGCGACCTCCAGAGCCCCCCTAGGGCCCTCGAAAAATGGACCCTTTCCACAGCCCGTGGCGAACCCCCCCCCTTGCTGGCCCAGGCTACCTTTACGCCCCGCCCCTCTTTGTGATCGCGGGCGAGCACTATTTTAAGGGCCAGCCTCTGGCCGCAGCCTCCCACAGCCCCCCCGAGGGTCCTCAAAAAGAATGGAACCCTTTCCGACCCGACTGGCGAACCCGCGCCCGCCCCCTACGGGCCCCAAGGCTATAACTGACCCGCCCCTGTTTCGAACCTTGCGCCGTTAGGCCAGAAGCACTATTTTAGGGCAAGGCTCTGGCCGCGGCCTCCTACAGGCCCCCCGAGGGACCTCGAAAGGACTGGACCCCATTCCGGCAGCCCGACAGGCCGAACTCCCCTCCCCACCCCCCACGGGCCCAAGGCATTAGCACACCGCCCCCGTCGCCTCTTTCGCGCCTTGCGCCGCTGGGCCAGAAGCACTATTTTAGCGCAAACCTCTGGCCGCGGCCTGGCATAGGCCCCCCGAGGGCCCTCGAAAAGACTGGACCCGTTTCCGACAGCAACTGGCGAACCCCCTCCACCCCCAGGCCCAGGCTGCTTTTGCCCGCCACCTTTTTCGCGCCTTACGCAGCTTGGCCAGAAGCACTATTTTAGGGCAAACCTCTGATCGCGGCCTCATACAGGCCCCCCGAGGGCCCTCGAAAAGACTGGACCCCTTTCACAGTGCATTTGGAAGAACCGCCTCCCACCCACAGGCCCAGGCTATAACACGCCCGCCCCTCTTTCGCGCCTTGCCGTTGGGCCAAGCACTATTTTAGGTCAAGCCTCTGGCGCTGACCTCCCAGGCCCCCTAGGGCCTCGAAAATCTGGACCCCTTTCCGGCAGCCCGGTGGCGAACCCCATCCCCCTTGGCGGCCCCAGGCTGCTTGCCCCGCCCCTCTTTCGCGCCATCGCGCTGGGCGAAGCACTATTTTAGGGCAAGCCTCTGGCGCGACCTCCCAGCCCCGAGGGTCCTCGAAAGAATGGAACCCTTTCCGACAGCCCGGTAGCGAACCCGCTCCCACCCGCCACGGGCCCAAGGCTGCTTTGCCCCGCCCTCTTTCGAACCTTGCGCCCGTTGAGAAGCACTATTTTAGGGCAAGGCTCTGGCGCGGCCTCCTGACAAACCTCGAGGACCTTGGAAAGCGGACCCCATTCCGGCAGCCCGTGGCGAACCCCCTCCGCCCCAGGCCCAAGGCTATGTCCGCCCCGCCCGCCTCTTTCGCGCCTTGCGCGCTGGGCCGAAGCACTATTTTAAGCGCCAAACCTCTGATCGCGGCCTCATACAGGCCCCAGGAGGTCTCGAAAAGCTGGACCCGTTTCACAACCGACTGGCGAAACCCCATCCCATCCCCGGGCACAAGGCTATCCACGCCCCGCCCTCTTCGCGCCTTCGCTGTTGGGCGGAAGCACTATTTTAGGGCAAGCCTCTGGCGCGGCATCCTGAGCCCCAGGGCCCTCGAAAAGCTGGACCCTTTCCGACAGCCCGGTGGCGAACCCCCCATCCCACCCCAGGCCCAAGGCTATAGCACACCTCTCGGCCCCTCTTTCGCGCCTTGCGCGTGGGCCAGCACTATTTTAGGGCAAGCCTCTGGCGTGACCTCGTGAGCCCCCAGGGCCCTCGAAAGACTGGACCCCTTTCCGACCCGGTGGCGAACCCGCCTCCACCCCACGGGCCCAAGGCTATAGCACGCCCCGCCCCCTCTTTCGCGCCTTGCGCCCGTTGGGCGAAGCACTATTTTAAGTGCAAGCCTCTGGCATGACCTCCCCAGGCCCCAGGGCCCTCGAAAGACTGGACCCCTTTCCGACAGCCCGGTGGCAGACCCCCCATCCAGCCCAGCTGGCCCAGGCTGCTTTGCCCGCCCCCTCTTTGCGCGATCGCTGGGCCGAAGCACTATTTTAGGGCAAACCTCTGGCGCAGCCTCCCCAGCCCCAGGGTCCTCGAAAGAATGGAACCCTTTCCGACAGCCCGGTGGCGAACCCAGCGCCCGCCCCTGCGGGCCCAAGGCTATAACTACCTGGCCCGCCCCTGTTTCGAACCTTGCGCCGTTAGGCCAGAAGCACTATTTTAGGGCAAGGCTCTGGCCGCGGCCTCCTACAGGCCCCCCGAGGGACCTCGAAAGGACTGGACCCCATTCCGGCAGCCCGACAGGCCGAACCCCCCTCCCCACCCCCCACGGGCCCAAGGCATTAGCACACCGCCCCCGTCGCCTCTTTCGCGCCTTGCGCCGCTGGGCCAGAAGCACTATTTTAGCGCAAACCTCTGATCGCGGCCTCATACAGGCCCCCCGAGGGTCCTCGAAAAGACTGGACCCGTTTCCGACAGCCCGACTGGCCGAACCCCCCTCCCCACCCCCCACGGGCCCAAGGCTATAGCACACCGCCCCGCCGCCTTTTTCGCGCCTTACGCCGCTTGGCCAGAAGCACTATTTTAGGGCAAACCTCTGATCGCGGCCTCATACAGGCCCCCCGAGGGCCCTCGAAAAGACTGGACCCCTTTCCGACAGCGGTATGTTGGAAGAACCGCCTCCCACCCCCACGGGCCCAGGCTATAACACCGCCCCGCCCCGCCCTCTTTGCTTGGCAAGCCTCTGGCCGGCCTCCCACAGGCCCCCCAACCCTCAATCTTGGACCCCTTTCAGCCCGGTGGCGAACCCCCCCCCCCACTGGCCCAAGGCTATAGCACACCGCCCCCGCCCCCTCTTTCGCGCCATGCGCCGCTAGGCCAGAAGCACTATTTTAGGGCAAGCCTCTGGCCGCGGCCTCCCACAGCCCCCCCGAGGGTCCTCAAAAAGAATGGAACCCTTTCCGACAGCCCGGTGGCGAACCCGCTCCCGCCCCCACGGGCCCAGGCTGCTTTGACCCCGCCCTGTTTGAACCTTGCGCGTTGGGCGGAAGCACTATTTTAGGGCAAGCCTCTGGCCGCGGCCTCCTACAGGCCCCCCGAGGGACCTCGAAAAGACTGGACCCCTTTCCGGCAGCCCGACTGGCCGAACCCCCCTCCCCACCCCCCACGGGCCCAAGGCTATAGCACACCGCCCCCGCCGCCTCTTTCGCGCCTTGCGCCGCTGGGCCAGAAGCACTATTTTAGCGCAAACCTCTGATCGCGGCCTCATACAGGCCCCCCGAGGGTCCTCGAAAAGACTGGACCCGTTTCCGACAGCCCGACTGGCCGAAACCCCCATCCCCATCCCCAGGGCCTAAGGCTGCTTTTCGCCCCGCCCCTCTTTCGCGACTTGCGCGTTGGGCCAGAAGCACTATTTTAGGGCAAACCTCTGGTCGCGGACCTCATCGGGCACCCAGGGGCCCTCGAAAGACTGGACCCCTTTCCAGGCAGCCGGTGGCGAACCCCTCCATCCCCCACGGGCCCAGGCTGTAGCACCGCCCCGCCCCTCTTCGCGCCTTGCGCCCGCTGGGCCAGGCACTATTTTGGGCAAGCCTCAGCGCGGCCTCCACTGAGCCCCAGGGCCTCGAAAAGACTGGACCCCTTTCGACAGCCGGCTGGCGAACCCCCTCCCATCCCCTCAGGGCCCACGGCTATGCTTTACACGCCCCCGCCCGCCTCTTTATGCGCTTGCTGGGCGAAGCACTATTTTAGGGCAAACCTCTGGTGTGACCTCGCAGGCCCCAGGGGCCCTCGAAAAGCTGGACCCCTTTCCGAGCAGCCCACAGGCAGACCTCCTCCCCACCCCTACGGGCCCAGGCTATAGCCACCGCCCTGCACACCTGTTGGCGCCTTGAGCCGTTGGGCCGGCACTATTTTAGGGCAAGCCTCTCGGCCGCGGCCTCCCATGAGCCCCCAGGGCCTCGAAAACTGGACCCCTTTCAGGCAGCCCTGGCGAACCCCCATCCCCACCCCACGGGCCCGAGGCTATAACACACCCGCCCCTGTTTGGCGCATTGCGCCCGATGGGCCGAAGCACTATTTTAGGGCATGCCTCAGCCCGGCCTCCCGCGGGCCCCAGGGCCTCGAATGGACTGGACCCCTTTCCGATAGCCCGACTGGCCGAACCCGCCTCCCCACCCCCCACGGGCCCAAGGCTATAGCACACCGCCCCCGCCCCCTGTTTCGCGTCTAGCGCCGCTGGGCCAGAAGCACTATTTTAGGGCAAGCCTCTGGCCGCAACTTCCACAGGTCCCCAGAGGGCCTTCGAAAAGACTGGACTCCTTTCCGACAGCCCGACTGGCCGAACTACCCTCCCCACCCCCCACGGGCCCAAGGCTATAGCACACCGCCGTCGCCCCCTCTGTCGCGCCTTGCGCCGCTGGGCCAGAAGCACTATTTTAGGGCAAGCCTCTGGCTGCGGCCTCCCACAGGCCCCCCGAGGACCCTCGAAAGGACTGGACCCCTTTCCGACAGCCCGGTGGCGAACTACCCTCCCACCCCCACTGGGCCCCAAGGCTGCTTTTGCACACCGCCCTCGCCCCTGCGCCTTGCGACGCTGGGCCGGAAGCACTATTTTATGGCAAGCCTCGGGCCACGGCCTCCCAGGCCCCGAGGGCCCTCAAAAATCTTGGACCCCTTTGAGCACCCCAGGTGGCGAACCCCTCCATCCCTACTCTGGGCCCAAGGCCACACCGACCCGCTCCCTGTTCACGCCTTGCGCTCTGGGCAGCCTATTTTGGGCAACCCTCTGGCCTGACCTCCCAGCCCCAGGGCCTCGAAAAGGCTGGACCCCTTTCCGACAGCCCGACTGGCCGAACCCCCCTCTCCACCCCCTACGGGCCCATGGCTATAGCACACCGCCCCGCCGCTTCTTTCGCGCATTGCGCCGATGGGCCAGTAGCACTATTTTAGGGCATGCCTCTGGCCACGGCCTCCCACAGCGGGCCCAGGGGCCTTAGATGGGCTGGACCCCTTTCGACAGCGGTGGCCGAACCCGCCTCCCACCCCCACGCCCCAAAGGCTATAGCACCCCGCTCCCGCCCCTGTTTAAGCCTTATGCGTGGGCGGAAGCATTATTTTAGGGCAAGCCTCGCTGCGGCCTCCCGCGGGCCCCAGGGCCCTCAGCTGGACCCCTTTCCGACAACCCGGTGGCGAACCCCTCCCGTCCCCCCAGGCCCAGGCTATAACACGCTCCGACCGCCTTTTCGCGCCTTGCGCCTGGGCCAGGCACTATTTTAGGGCAAGCCTCGGCCTTGACCTCTGACCCCACAGGGCCGTCGAAAAAGCTGGACCCCTTTCCAATGGCGGCGAACCCCATCCCACCCCCACGGGCCCCAAGGCTATAACCGCCCCACCCCTCTTTCGCGCTCGCGCCCGTTGGGCCGAAGCACTATTTAGGGCAAGCCTCTGGCGCTGGCCTCCCACAGGCCCCCAGGTGCCCTCGAAAAGACTGGACCCCTTTCCGACAACCCGGTGGCGAACCCCGTCCCCACCTCACGGGCCCCAAGGCTATAACTTTACCGCCCCGGCCTCTTCGCGCCATCGCGTGGGCGGAAAGCACTATTTTAGGGCAAGCCTCTGGCATGACCTCCCACTTTCCCAGGGGCCTCGAAAAGCGGAACCCTTTCCGACAGTCCATTGGCCGAACCCGCTCCCCGCCCCAGGCCCCAAGGCTATAACACCGGCCCGCCCTTCGCTTGCGCCGATGGGCGGAAGCACTATTTTAGGGCAAGCCTCTGGCCGCTGACCTCCTGAGCCCCAGGGACCTCGAAAAAGCGGACCCCTTTGCAGCCGGTGGCGAACCGCCTCCCGCCCCCCAGGCCCAGGCTATAGCACCGCCCCTTGCCCGCCTCTTCGCGCCTTAGGGCCAAGCACTATTTTAGGGCAAACCTCTGATCGTGACTCATCGGGCCCAGGCCTCGAGGCGGACCCCTTTCAGGCAGCGGCGAACCCCCTCCGTCCCCCCCCGGGCCCAAGGCTAGAGCACACCGCCCCCGCCCCCTCTTTCGCGCCTTGCTCCGCTGGGCCAGAAGCACTATTCTAGGGTAAGCCTCTGGCTGCGGCCTCCCACCCCAGGGCCTCGAAAAAGGACCCCTTTCCCGCTTTGATTGGCGAACCCCCTCCCCCGGGCCCAAGGTTATATGCAATCTGTTGTAGAATAGATTTATGGTGGCAGTGTCGATCCACGAGGAGGTTGATTTTAATTGTGTGCGAATTAATTTTCTTTAATTGGGTTTGTTGGATTGTGATGAAATTGATTTAAACTATGCTAAATTTAAATTGAAATGGCGGGGAATAACCAAAGCTGAGCTATTGAAATAAAGCACTTGGATATCGGATCTGCATCAACATGCTCCATGGGCTAAATATTCTATATTAATACCAATTAAATCATGAAGTTCCACCTCGCGAACCACGCTCGAATAAGTATGGTGCTAAGGGCTTATCGTGCCGAATAATAATAACCTTGTACTTAGTGTGCGGTTTAACGGGCGGTATCTGAACAAGACTATTATTATTGTCGAAAAGTCAAAACAACCACAAATATTAGAGGGGAAAATAAATTTACCAAATAAAGCCCATGGAACATGTTGAGACTTCACCTTGACCAAGCTTAAAGTAAATTAGCTACTCATCATATTTGAACTAGGGGTAAAATAGAATTTATTAAAATATAGAAAATACAAGAAAGAAGGAATTACAAAAATCTAAGCTTAGAAATGAATTCGAGGATATCAAATTGAGAAGCCCCTTTTATAAATACATTGAGTGAATCATGACCATCGGATTAAAAGCAGTTTGGGCGCTCGAGTTGTGCCCGTCGTGATCAAGCGATCGGCATGACCACTATTTGAGCGATATACTATTTGCCACGATTCACGGTTTGACCACTATTTTACCTCGATAAACCGATTTTTGCACGTAATACTATTTACGCGATTCACCGGTTTGACCATTATTTTACGATGGCCGGTTTTTGTGAGCGGTGACATTTTCCTTTATGCTCCTCTACAGGTTTTCGATCGTCCACGAGTTCAAATGTGGCGTCCGTTTTCTTTGTCGATCACCCGTTCATTGTGAAATGATCGTGATACCCCTAAAATACATAAAATAACTAATTATAATGAAACACGTAATTAAATAACAAAATACTTAAATAAATAAAAATAGCAATGTTAGTGAGACTTGAAGTGTAAAATGGCGATTTTCTCCTTTATAAATATACACTTTCTAACACTCACACCCCAACAACTTATTGCTGGTCCACTAGCAAATAAGCGAGATAAAATTCAAAACCAATTTTTTTTTTAAACACACGTGTTTATTCAATCGAGTTAATGATAGCAATCAAAGAAAAGTACAAGTATTATCTCGATCTAAAGAAATATCACAACCATCAACAATCCACATGCATTAGTCCGATAGAACTATAGTAATCAGGCCACTTTCAAGAATAACATGTCAAACCCCAAAATCTCACGGTGGTAGTGACACTCTCACGAAATTAAACCCAATAAAATTGTCACTGATGAATGGTGAATTGAGAGAAAATAATATTGAAATACCACACTCTCACGAGATGAAAAAAATATGCCTGACTTAGAAATAATCGACCTCAAATAAATTACTAGTCAACCCAATTTATTCTTGTTTTTTTTTTTAATAAATGCATCACTACGTCTTAAAAGCCCGTATAACTAGCTTTTACTTGGACTATAGTTCTCAAATCAAGAAGGACTTTTATTAGGACGTAACGTAGGCTAGGGACATGGCTTAACAAGGAAAGGAAAATAGGAAAAAAATATATGTTTGAGAAAAATTTCAAGAACTTGAAAATTACAAGATCGTTTTGCTTATTTATTGCTGTGTATATCCTTTTTTCTCTTTTTTTTTTTTTTCTTTTTGAAATTTTTTTTTTATAAGTCAATACTTTATTGAACAAAATTATTATTTATCCTTTTTCTCAAAAATGAATAGGTTATGGAACTTGTTTTATATCGGGTAATACTCAAAATTGGTGTGGGTCAGGATGATAAGTTAACAAAGAAAAGCTTTTTTAATTTATTTATTTAGGCTCAAAATGGCTAACTATGGATATTTTACAATAGGGATGGCTTGAAAGGCTCAAGCGGATCAAAGATGGCCTTCATCGTCTCTTGAAACTCTAAATAATCTTAGTATCTACTAGTTAGGTGGGCACTAGATGCTGACAACACACTTTTTTTTAAAGGGTTGACTTAAAGGAAATCTAGGATCATGTATAAAATAATAAAGCTGCTAATAATGGGCAAAAGGGTTACTCTCAAGAAAAATTAATAGGCTAAAAACTCACTTGGAATTTATTATGACATGTGCATTCCTTCAAACAACTCATATTTGTCCCCAACATCAACATGTAGAATAGTAAACATGGTGTAACATCCTCGAGACCAAAGATAATACAAATACTAAAATTGAAAGTCATCATATCATCAATATTCACAAAATTACCAAATATTTTATTTTATTTTTATTTTTTTTTTCTGAAATTCTACCACATAAAAGAAAACATACATGTAGAAAAATTAAAGAAAAATGTACGAATTTTTTTTTTTTTTAAAAAGATCGTTCTAGAGTAACTACACTCCATATTCAGCCATCTTGACTCAAAAAGCGTGAAAATGTATATTTATAAAGGAGAAGTCAAAGAAAAGTTAAGAAAAACAATTTTTTAAATCGTCAGTTTTTTACTAAGAAGATGCGTTTCTAAATACACTCCGTATTCAGCCATCTTCTCGAAATGGTTGGTTCTACAACAAAAATTAGTAAAAACTTAACCAATATTCCACATTGTCAACTATTCCTCCCGACACAGATGAAACATTGTCTCGATGTTTGAAAGGAAAAAGTAGAGTTTAGAAGACATCACTGGGTAGTGCAACCGAGAAGAAAATATTTACAAGCGGAGAGTTAAATCTAATTTGTACTTCTTCTGCATTCTTTGTTACCATCGTTATTTGAACATTCCAACTACATGATCCAG
This sequence comes from Citropsis articulata, assembly GCA_030449925.1. Taxonomy (NCBI): domain Eukaryota; kingdom Viridiplantae; phylum Streptophyta; class Magnoliopsida; order Sapindales; family Rutaceae; genus Citropsis; species Citropsis articulata. The sequence continues at coordinate 374,409 of JASUUH010000044.1, read as the reverse complement.
GATCATTTACGATTGATAAACATAGCGGATCAAGTAGCTCATTAGCGGTATGTGCACAAATAAAGATTTTTAAGCGAGGAAGGAATGAAATAGTTTTTATTGCATGGTTGAAATGCGATAAACCATCATAAAAATTATTGACATTTAACAAACCGATGGGTTTCGGTGGATGTTCGGATGGGCCCGAGATGCTAATGTGATTAGTGCCTCTGGGGTTGCAAGATCTCACGGAAGGAAAATAAAAAGCATCGGCGTGATTTAGCATTCGGTTATTCGTTCTTGCATACAGAGACAACTAACTCTTCTCCAGGTTGATGAGTTAGACAAAGCATTGAGGTTTTAGGATTGTTGGGATGATGCCTAACACTTGGCTCCTCGACATAAGCGACACGAGACCATTTTGGATAACCCTCGGTCACCTCCTCCATACACCAAGTGCAGTTTTCTCTGCTTATTCTTGACCAAGATCTATGGCTGCCAGACTCTTTATGTTTGCCATAATTAAATCCGAGCACACAAATGTTCTTGAATTGTTTTCTTTGGGGTAGGCGCCATTGGGATCTTGCTAAAAAACAACTTGTGAGTGCGCAACAACAAAAAATTATATTTAAGAACCTTGGTGACAATGGGTCACAGCTGTGTATGAGGCATTATGTCAATGTCAATTAACACTAAGGCACATGGCTCGAGAGTCAAGAAAGCGATTAAAGGAAAAGCAAAACAATGATAACAAGCAAAAAAAAAAAAAATTATTACAAGCAATAATGCGAATGGTAAAACAACAGTGAAATAAAACAACAGTAAAGTAAAAGGATATTCACAGGTAGTTGTGACTATGGCTCACATCTTCCTCTGGTTTCGATCGAAGCGGCAGCAGCCCTACATGGGTCGAGATAGGCTTCCCGTCCGGTTTTCTTACAAGCGGCAAGCGAGTCGTTTATAGTCGATTCGAGGCATATCGTACCGTTCTTTCTCGAATAATGGCCGTAAGCGGAGAATCGCTCTTTATGCGTATCCCGGGATGCGTTTCAAAAAACAAAGGATATTATCAATGACTCTTTATTCAAGCCATCCACAATGAATTTAATCTTATCTTCCTGTTATCGAGACACCATTCTAAAGAACATGGTTTTTTTATTGCATATCGTTACGGCACACTTATGACAACGAAAGTCTTTTGCTTCGTTGTTTCTCGCATAATTTCCTTTACCACAACCAGGCATGTATGCAATAAATTTGGGAGGCAACTCACCTGCCAAGCGTGCTTTGGCCTCGATTAACCGGCGGATGTCGGCGGGTATGCCATTCTTAAGCAATCGCATGCGTTCGGATCGGGCTTTATAGATTGAAGGAGTGCATTCTGAGGAAGCGAAGGGAATCGTTTGTGAAGCTTTGCTAAAATCTCATCTCTGTCCATGCCTTCGTCTCAGAATATCAGTTATTGTGGGAAACTGAAGTAACCGACTTGATTGTCACGGTCCGTTATCCGCCTCTTCGGGTGACAAACTTAAACACACAAAGCAAACTAAAACACACAAACAGAAAAATAAATTAAAACACACAAAACAAATTAAATCGTCCTCTTATTGAATTTACCTCGAGCTCCGGTAGGTGTTGTGAATACTTATCCTCAATCTACGAGTTGTCTTTACAAATCCTCAGCGTGGCGACTAACTCTGGTGGTTCTGGGATTTTACAAAATTGTATCTGTTTTCTAGATGAGTTCGGATAGGTTGAAATGTTCTAAGCATGTACAAGAGGTATTGTCTCGTGATTAAAATGATAAAGAAGCGTAATGGTGAACAAACACACTTACACAAAAAAATAATTTCAATGAGCAAAAGAATAATGAAGAAATAAATCAAATCAAATCACGAAAAGAAAAGAAAAGCCTTAATTTAAACTTAGTGGGTCACTCAGTTTATTTATTTATCCTCTCCAGTATGGTTGGTACTCTAAATATGGCTTTAATCTTTGACCATTAACTTTAAAAGTGGCAGCTCTTTGGATCATAATTTTAATTGCCCGTGTGAAAAAGCGATGTGAACAATAAATGGGCGGACCATGAGCGTAACTTACCTGGAAATAGGTGCAAGCGAGAATTGAATAAAAGCACTTTCTGACCTAGAGTGAAAGATTTTCTCATAATTTGCTTGTCGTGAAAGACTTTCATTCGTTGCTTGTAAATCTTGGCATTTTCATGCAGCGTCATTCAATTTCTTGAGTTACGCGGTTGTAATCTTCTTTATGAGCCAGCTTGCTGCATGTCATAATTGAATTTCTTGATGGCCCAGTACGCACGATGCTCGCGTTTCGGTGGTGATTCTGCTGATGGGCTGAGTTTCTTTTTTTATGGCACTAGTTGTTCAACTCTTGACTTGAATTTGTTGTGTCCATGGATGGTCTTTGAGTCAAGTAGTGCATTGACCTCATCGATTGATCTGTCAATGTCAAAATCCAAATCAAAGTGAGTTAAACATGTTTGTAAAGGATCATCACTAATGTGATTATTATCAACTAATGTTTCTATTAAATCCACATCAACAATTTCATCATCTGCATTATGAGGTTGTTTGGCAATGTTGAAGATGTTGAGTTCCATGGTCATATTGCCAAAGGACAACTGCATATTTCCAGTCCTGCATTGAATGTGAGCATCAGCAGTTGCCAAGAAAGGTTGGCCTAGGATAATGGGGATGTGCTTCTTTGAATCGTATGCGGTTGAGTGTCGATTACAATGAAATCAAGGAAAATAAAACTTGTCTACGAATAAGCACGTCCTCCACAATACCGAGGATTTTGTGGACCCGATCTGGTAACACTGGCGGGTTGGGTGTAATTCTCCAGTCCAAGTTTCGCCGTCTGAGTAAGCATGATTTACACTAGCTCTAAATCAACAAAGCATTCTCAATTGTGGTTCCTATTCTACATGAGATAGTGGGGGCTGGATCTTTAATTTTAGAGGCATTTTATGTTGGAGTATAGAACTAACATTTTACATTAAAAAAGCCTTTTACGAACATGAATATTTCTCTTTTTTTGGTGCATAGATCTTTAAGAAACTTGGCATGATGGCACTTGTTTTATAACTTCAGCGGAGGATGTTAATACTTTTTCAAAATCTCACACTGTGGATTTTCCTTTGTTCCCTTTAACCTCACGAGAAATGGGGCTTTAGGAACATATTCTCGCGGGTTGGTTTCCTCTTTCTCCTTTGGTGATGAATCCTCAACATTCACAGGTACAATCTGAGTTGATTTTGGCATCTCCACTTTGTTATCGATTTCTTTCCCTTTTCGTAAGGTCATGATAGCTTTGACCTCTCCATGATGCTGTGGTGAACTGGTACTTGCTTCATGCACTGCTTTAGGATTAGGCACTGGTTGACTTGGGAATTTACCTTTTTCAACGGTCATGGCCAAAGTTTGAACTGAAGAAGCAAGTTGTCCCACCATTTTCTCGAGATTTGAAATTGATTGGGCTTGTGAGTTGAAGCCTGCCCTCATCTCATTTCGCAGTTCATCAATGGTGCGGTTCTGTTGATCGATTCTGGAATTAGTGAGATTTTTCATATTTTGGAACATATCCTCCCATGGTCTGGGTTGAGAGTGGTTTGGGTTTTGATTGTATGGTCTAAATGGTGGCTGAGAGGCTTGAGAAATTTGAGGAATTGGTGGAGGTGGAGCTGTTGGTTCATTTTGTTGGAATCCTTGAGACCATGAAAAATTGGGGTGATCTCTCCATCCAGGGTTGTATGTGTTGGAGTATGGGTTGTAATTTGATGGTTTTCTCATGACTCCTATGGCATTGACTTGATCTGAATATGAGTCATGGTCATGTGGTTCTATTGAGTTGGTATCGTTAATGATGCTTGTTAGGTAGAAAGGCCTTGACCATCTCTTTGACTTCTTTAATTCACGAGCTTGACTCGACGTGAACCTCATTAACTCCCTTAATTCTCCACAGGTATTTACGGTGATCGACTCTGTTGTTGGGAATTATCCGATTGTGACTGGAAGAATTCCCAAATCTCGATCAGCTTTTGGACATTAACTCTCCTCCATTTGGTGCGCCATTAGCCATTCTTGCACATGTGGCAATAATCCTCAAAAGTATTGGCATTGGTGCCATTTCGTACCCGTGATGTGGACACTTCAAGAGTAGCCCATTGAATCGCTCCGTGCTTGAAAAATTGCTCGTCGTCTCTTTGGGTAAATTCAAATTTCCTGCGAATAGCATTGGTTTTATAAGCTGGGTAATATTTATTTAAAAATTTTGTTACCATTTGTTCACATGATGTAATGCTATTAGCGAGGCAATGTATTAAACCATGAGCAGGCTCTATCCTTTAAAGAAAATGGGAATAATCTAAGTTTAACATCATCATCGAAAAATTCTCATATTTAAAGTCGGCGGATAGCATGGAAATCATTGAGATGATTATATGGGTCCTCGTTTTCTAGGCCGTAAAATGTAGGGAGACAATTTAGCACACTAGGTTTTAATTCAAAACTCTAGCATTACATTTGGTGTCGATGCATGATGTGCTCAAATTTGCTAAGGGACTAAAATAGTCCTTAAATGGCCTCTCTTGTGGTTACGGTTGTTGATTTTGCAAATCCATGTCAATTTTATTTTAAAGAAATGTATTTTTGTGTGCGAAGTGTTTTCTAATTCAAGGTCTAAAGGCTCAAGATTAGGTGATAATGACCTTGACCATGCATGCAAGAATAAAATAAATAAAAGCAAAACAAAAATAAAGAAGAAGGAGAAATTACGATACTAACCTTGGCGTTGTTACTGATCTTAATATGAAAATACACTCAATTGCTATAAGAAAAGAAATTCGTGAAACAAATATTAACTAAAATTAAAATAAATTACAAAGAAAGATAACAAGATAAACAAAATTAAATTACAAAGAAAAATAATAGGAAAGTTAAATTACACAAATTTAAAGAAGAGAAAAAAAAAAGAAATTCTAAACTTAATTTAAAATTTTTTTTTTGTTTAAATGAGAAAAGGAGAAAAATAAAATTACAAGAAAATAACTAAAAAAAATTAATTCTATGAATTAAAATACTTACCTCCCCGGCAACGGCGCCAAAAACTTGTTGTGCAAATTTTATTGAACTCGCAAGCGCACGAATCTATTGTAGAATAGATTTATGGTGTGATGTCGATCCACGAGGAGGTTGATTTTAATTGTGTGCAATTAATTTTCTTTAATTGGGTTTGTTGGATTTGTGATGAAATTGATTTAAACTATGCTAGAATTTAAATTGAAATGGCGAGAATAACCAAGCTGAAACTATTGAAATAAAGCACTTGGATATCCAGGATCTGCATCAACGTACTCCATGGGCTAAATATTCTATATTAATACCAATTAAATCGTGAGGGGATTCCACCTCATGAACCACCTTCAAATAAGTATGGTGCTAAGGGCTTATCGTGCCAAATAATAATAACCTTGTACTAGTGTCTTGGGTTTAACCGGTGGTATCTGAACAAGACTATTATTGTTGTCGACGAAAAATCAAAACAACCACAAATATTAGAGGAAAGAAAATAAATTTACAAATAAAGCCCATGGAACATGTTGAGACTTCACCTTGACCCGCTTAAAAGTAAATTAGCTACTCATATTTGAACTAGGGTAAAATGGGAATTTATTAAAATACGTAGAAAATACAAGAAAGAAGAATTACAAAAATCTAAGCTTAGAAATGAATTCAGGATATCAAATTAGAAGCCCCTTTTTATAAATACATTAGTGAATCATGACCATCGGATTAAAAGCAGTTTGGGCGCTCAAGATTGCGCCACGTCATCGGATCAACGTCAACAGCCACTATTTGAAGCGGTAACACTATTTACCACGATTCACGGTTTGACCACTATTTACCGATAAACGGTTTTGCCGATAATACTATTTATGCAGTATGTCATGAAACGATCTTATCGTATGAATAGTTCGTATATGTGAGCATGACATTTTTCCTTTTATGCTCCTTCAGGTTTTCGATCGTCACGAGTTCAAATGTGCGTCCGTTTTGTCTGATCACCCGTTCATTGTGAAATGATCGTGATACCCCTAAAATATATAAAATAACTAATTATAATGAAACACATGTAATTAAATAACAAAATACTTAAATAAATAAAAATAGCAATGTTAGTGAGACTTGAAGTGTAAAATGACGATTTTCTCCTTTATAAATATACACTTTCTAACACTCAACAGCCCCCAGAGGGCCCTCGAAAAGCGGACCCCTTCAGCCCGTGGCGAACCCCTCCACTTGCGGGCCCAAGGCTATAACACCGCCCCACCCTCCTTTCACGCCTTGCCTGGGAAGCACTATTTTATGGCAAGCCTCTGGCCAAGACCTCCCAGGCCCCAGGGGCCCTCGAAAAAAGCTGGACCCCTTTCCAAGCCCGGTGGCGAACCCCCCCCCCTACAGGCCCAAGGCTATCACCGCCCCGCCCCTCTTCGCGCCTTGCGCCATTGGGCCAGAAGCACTATTTTAGGACAAGCCTCTGGCGCGGCCTCCCCAAGCCCCAGGGTCCTCGAAAAGCGGACACCTTCGACAGCCGTGGCTGAACCCCATCCCACCCCGGGCCCAAGGTTATAACACCGCCCTGCCTCTGTTTCGCGCCTTCGCCGATGGGCGGAAGCACTATTTTAGGGCAAGCCCAGGCGCGGCCTCCAAAAGGCCCCAAGGGCCCTCAGGGACCCCTTCGACAGCCCGGCCGGCGAACCCCTCCCATCCCCCACGGGCCCAAGGCTATAGCACACCGCCCCCGGCCCCTGTTTCGCGCCTTGCGCCGATGGGCCAGAAGCACTATTTTAGGGCAAGCCTCTGGCGCTGACCTCCAGAGCCCAGGGGCCCTCGAAAACTGGACCCCTTTAGGCAGCCCCATTGCCGAACCCCCTCCCCCCCCCGTGCCCAAGGCTATAGCACACCGCCCCCGCCCCCGCCCCCTCTTTCGCGCCTTGCGCAGCTGGGCCAGAAGCACTATTTTAGGGCAAGCCTCTGGCCGCGGCCTCCCACAGGCCCCCCGAGGGCTCTCGAAAAGACTGGACCGCTTTTCGACACCCCGACTGGCCGAACTCCCCTCCCCACCCCCTACGGGCCCAAGCCTACAGCACACCGCCCCCGCCCCCTGTTTCGCGCCTTGCGCTGTTGGGCCAGAAGCACTATTTTAGAGCAAGCCTCCGGCCGTGGCCTCCAGGCCCCAGGGGCCCTCGAAAACTGGACCCCTTCGACAGCCCGGCTGGCGAACCCCCTCCCGTCCCACGGCCCCAGGCTGCCTTTGCACCGCCTTCGCGGCTTGCGCTGGGCTAAACACTATTTTAGGGCAAACCTCTGGTCGCGGACCTCCCGGGCCCAGGGCCCTCGACAAGACAGGACCCCTTCGGCAGGATGGCGAACCCCCTCCCCCAGGCCCAAGCGATAGCTTACACCTCCCATTGCCTCTTTCAAGCCTTGCGTGACTGGGCGAAAGCACTATTTTAGGGCAAACATCTGGTGTGACCTCCAGAGCCCAGGGCCCTCGAAAAAGGACCCCTTTAGCCCGACCGGCAGAACCCCTCCCACCCCCAGGCCCAGGCTGCTTCGCCCGCCCCTGTTTCGCGCCTTGCCGATGGGCCAAGCACTATTTTAGGGCAAGCCTCGCGCGGCCTCCACAGGCCCCAGGGCCCTCGAAAAAGCTGGACCCCTTGCAGCCCGGTGGCGAACCCCCTCCCCCCCTGGGCCCAAGGCTATAGCTCCCCGCCCCTGTTGAGCCTTGCGCTGGGCAGAGCACTTTTTTAGGGCAAGCCTCTGGACGCGGCCTCCCACTGAAGCCCCAGGGCCCTCAGCTGGACCCTTTCCGGCGGGTGGCGAACCCCTTCCAACCCCAGAACAAGGCTATAGCATACCGCCCCGCCCCTCTTTTCGCGTTGCGCCTCTGAGCGAAGCACTATTTTAAGCGCAAGCCTCTGGTCATGACCTCCACAGGCCCCACAGGGGCCCTTGAAAAAGCTGGACCCCTTTCGACAGCCCGGTGGTGAACCACCCCCCACGGGCCCAAGGATATAGCACACCGCCCCCACCCTCTGTTTCGCGCCTTGCGCCGATGGGCCGGAAGCACTATTTAAGAGCAACCCTCTGGCCGTGGCCTCCCACAGGCCCCCCGAGGGGCCTCGAAAATACTGGACCCCTTTCCGACAGCCCGACAGGCCGAACCCTCCTCCCCACAGGCCCAAGGTTATAACCTTGCCCCCTTGGCCCTCTTTCGCGCCATGCGCAGAAGCACTATTTTAGGGCAAGCCTCTGGCGCGGCCTCCCCACAACCCAGGGCCCTCGAAAAACTGGACCCCTTTCAAGCCCGGTGGGTGAACCCCATCCCCCACAGGCCCAAGGCTAAAACGCCGCCGCGCCCCCTGTTTTGCGTCTTGCGCCGATGGGCCAGAAGCACTATTTTAGGCTAAGCCTCTGGCCGCAGCCTCCCACAGGCCCCCCGAGGGCCCTCGAAAAGACTGGAGCCTTTTCCGATAGCCCAGTGGCGAATCCCCTCCCACCCCACGGGCCCAAGGCTATAGTTCATTGCCCGCCCCTCTTTCGCGCCTTGCCCGCTGGGAAAGCACTATTTTAGGGCAAGCCTCATGCGGCCTCCAGCCCCGAGGGCCCTCGAAAAACTGGACCACTTTCGACATCCAGGCTATCGAACCCCCTCCCACCCACCACCCCAAGGCTATAGCTTTACCGCCCCGCCCCCTCTTTGGGCGTTGCGCGGCGGAAGCACTATTTTAGGGCAAGCCTCTGGCGGCGGCCTCGCACGGGCCCCTGAGGGCCCTCGAAAAAGCGGACCCCTTTCAGGCAGCCCGTGGCGAACCCCCTCCCACCCCCACAGGCCCAGGCTATAGCCCACCCCCGCCCTGTTCGCGTCTTGCTGGGTGAAGCACTATTTTAGGGCAAGCCTCTGGCATGACCTCCTGAGCCCCAGCGGCCCTTGAAAAGGCGGACCCCTTTTACCGACAGCCCGGCCAAACCCCCTCCCACCCCCAGGGGCCCAGGCTATGCCGCCCGCCCCTGTTTGAGCTTTCGCGTGGGCGAAGCACTATTTTAAAGCAAGCCTCTGGCCCCGGCCTCGCACAGGCCCCCCAAGCCTCGAAAAAACTGGACCCCTTGAGCAGCCAGATGGTGAACCCCCTCCCACCCCCCAGGCCCAAGGCTATGCCGCCCCCGCCCCGCATTTGGCCTTGCTGGGCCAGCACTATTTTAGAAACAAGCCTTTGGCGCGGCCTCCCATGCCCCCTAGGGCCCTCGAAAATCTTGGACCCCTTTCCGACAGCCCAGATGGCGAACCCCCTCCTCACCCACCACGGGCCCAGGCTGCTTTACGCCCGCTCCGCCCGCGCTTCGATCTTTGGGCGGAAGCACTATTTTAGCGCAAGCCTCAGCGCGGCCTCCAGGCCCCAGGGCCCTCGAAAATGGACCCCTTTCCGACAGCCCGGTGGCGAACCCCCTCCCCACCGCCCACGGGCCCAAGGTTATAACCCACCGCCCCGCCCTTTATTTGCGTGTTCGCAGCTTGGCTAGCCCTCTGGCGCGGCCTCCACGAGCCCGAGGGGCCCTCAAAAAGCTGGACCCCTTTCAGGCAGCCCGACTGGCGAACCCCCTCCAACCCCCACGGGCCCAGGCTATAGCTTCCGCCGCCCTGTCTTTGTCCGCCTTGCAGCCGTGGGCAGCACTATTTTAGGACAACCCTCGCGCGGCCTCCGCGAGCCCGGAGCCTCGAAAAATCTGGACCCCTTTCAGTGGCTAACCCCCTCCCCACCCCCAGGCCCAAGGCTATATAGCACGCGCCCGCCCTCTTTCGCGCCTTGCGCGGCGGGGAAGCACTATTTTAGGGCAAGCCTCAGCCCCGACCTCCCGAGCCCCGAGGGCCCTCGAGCAATGGACCCCTTTAGATGGCGTGGCTGAACCCCCTCCCCACCCCCACAGGACCCAGCAGGCCCAGGCTACTCTTACCGCCCCGACCCTGTTTTGCCTTGCGCCCTTGGGGCGGTTAGGGCAAGCCTCTGGCGCGGCCTCCCTAACCCAGGGACCTCGAAAAAGCGGATCACTTTCGGACATCGGTGGCGAACCCCCTCCCACCCCCAGGCCCAAGGCTATATGCACCGCCCCGCCCCTCTTTCGTGCGTTGGCGGCGGGCGGAAAGCACTATTTTAGGGCAAGCCTCTGGCGGCCTCCCAGAGCCGAGGGCCCTCGAGAGGCGGACCCCTTTCAGGCAGCCCGGTGGCCAAACCCCCTCCCACCCCACGGGCCCAAGGCTATAGCTTCCGCCCGCCCTGTTTGGCCTTGCGCCGGGCAGCACAATTTTAGGGCACGCCTCTGGCGCGGCCTCTCTGAGCCCACGAGGGCCCTCGAAAAACTGGACCCCTTCCAGGCAGCCCAGCGCACCCGCTCCCACCCCCAGGCCCAGGCTATATACACCGCCCCGCCCTATTTAGTGCCTTGCGCTGGGCGGAAGCACTATTTTAAGGCAAGCCTCGCTGACCTCACGAGCCCAGGGGCCTCAAACTGGACCCCTTCAGGCCGCCCGTGGCGAACCCCGCTCCGCACCCCAATGGCCCAGGCTATAGCACCGCCCGGCCCCTGTTTCGCTTTGCCTGTGCTGGGAAAAGCACTATTTTAGGGCATGCCTCTGCGGCCTCCCAGGCCCAGGGGCCCTCGAAAAGCGGACCCCTTTCAGGCAGCCCATTGGCGAACCCCCTCCCCACCTTGCCAGGCCCAAGGCTATAGCACCTGACCCCAGCGCCTTTGTTTGCAGCGTTGCGGCCAGGCGGAAGAACCATTTAGGACAAGCCTCGGCGCGGCCTCCCAGGCCCCAGAGCCCTCAAAGGCTGGACCCCTTTCCAGAGCCCGTGGCGAACCCCTCCCTACCCCCACGGGCCCAAGGCTGCTTTGCCCGCCCGCATTTCGTGCCTTGCAGTGGGCGGAAAGCACTATTATAGGGAAGTCACTGGCCACGGCCTCCCACAGGCCCCCCGAGGGCCCTCGAAAAGCCTGGACCCCTTTCCGACCGCCCGTGGGCAGAACCCCCTCCCACCCACCACGGGCCCAAGGCTATAGCACCACGGCCCGCCCCTGTTTCACCTTGCAGTGGGCGGAAGCACTATTTTACAGAGCAAGCCAGCTGGCGGCAGCCTCCCAGGCCCAGGGCCCTCAGCTGAACCCCTCCGACAGCCCGGTGGCGAACCCCTCCCACCCCCACGGGCCCAAGGCTATAGCACCCGCCCGCCCCTCTTTCGTGAGTTGCGCCGCTGGGCGAGCACTATTTTAGACAAGCCTCTGGCGGCGGTCTCCCAGGCCCCCAGGGCCTCGAAAAGCTGGACCCCTTTCAGCAGCCCGACTGGCGAACCCTCTCAACCCCCACGGGGGCTATAGCACCGCCCCGGCCCCTTTTGCGCCTTACGCCGTTGGGCGAAGCACTATTTTAAGGCAAGCCTCTGGCGGCCTCCCCGGCCCGAGGGACCTCGAAAAGACTGGATCACTTTCAGACATCCCGTGGCGAACCCCCTCCCACCCCCACGGGCCCCAAGGCTATAGCCCGCCCCGCCCCTCTTTCGTCGTTGCGGCATTTGGGCAAGTACTATTTTAGGGCAAGCCTCTGGCGGCCTCCCAAAAGCCCGAGGCCCTCGAAGAGCTGGACCCCTTTCCGACAGCCCAGTGGCCGACCCCCACCCACCCCCAGGCCCAAGGCTGCTTCCGCCCGCCCCTGTTTAGCGCTTTGCGCGGTGCAAAGCACTATTTTAGAGCAAACCTCTGACACGCCGGCTCCACAGGCCCCGAGGCCCTTTAAAGCTGGAACCCTTTCAGGCAACCCGGTGGCGGCCCGTCCCCACCCCCAGGGCCCAAGGCTATACGCCCGCCACCTGTTTGCCTTGCGCGCTGGGCAGAAGCACAATTTTAGGGACGCCTCAGGCGCGGCCTCTCTGAACCAGCTGAGGGCCCTCGAAAAGCTGGACCCCTTCCGGCCGGTGGCGAACCCGCTCCCCCACCCCCAGGGCCAGGCTATATAATACCGCCCCGCCCCTGTTCGTGCCTTGCGCGATGGGCGAAGCACTATTTTAGGGCAATCCTCGCGCGGCCTCCCGAGCCCAGGGCCTCGAAAACTGGACCCCTTTCCGACCGCCCGTGGCGAACCCGCTCCCCACCCCCAGGCCCCAAGGCTATATAGCACCACCCGGCCCCTGTTCGCGCTTTACGCTGGGAAGAAGCATTATTTTAGGGCAAGCCTCTGGCGCGGACCTCCCGCCAGGGCCCTCGAATAGCATGGACCCCTTTCCTACCGCCCATTGGGCAGAACCCCCCTCCCCAGCCCCAGGCCCAAGGCTACTCTTTACCCCGCCCGCCCTGTTTCGTGCCTTGCGCAGGCTGGGCGGAAAGCACTATTTTAGAGCAAGCCGGCGTGACGGCCTCAGCGAGCCCAGGGGCCTCAGCCTGAACCCCTTTCCGAGCAGCCCGACTGGCGAACCCCTCCCACCCCCACGGGCCCAAGGCTGCTTTGCCCCGCCCCTGTTTCGGCTTGCGGCAGCTCGGACTAAGCACTATTTTGAGGGCAAGCCCAGCTGGCGGCCTCCGGGCCCCAGGGCCCTCGAAAACCTGAACCCCTTTCCGACAGCCCGGTGGCAGAACCTCCCCCCCCAGGCCCAGGCTATAGCACACCGCCCTCGCCCCTGTTTGGCGCTTGGCGGCAGCTCGGACAAAGCCTTTATTTTAGGGCAAGCCTCTGGCGCGGCTTCCCACATCCCCAGGGGACCTCGAAAAGCAGACCACTTTCGACATCCCGTGGCGAACCCCCTCCCACCCCCACGGGCCCAGGCTATAGTACACCACCCGACCCTGACTTTGCGCCTTGCGCGGGCGAAGCACTATTTTAGGGCAAGCCTCTGGCGCGGCCTCCTGAGCCCAGGGCCTCGAAAGCCTGGACCCCTTTCCGACCGCCCATTGGGCGAACCCCTCCCACCCCCACGGGCCCAAGGCTGCTGTTACCCCGCCCCTGTTTCTGCCTTGGTGGGCGGAAAGCACTATTTTAGGAGCAAGCCGGCTGGCGGCCTCCCAGGCCCCAGGGGCCTCAGCCTGAACCCCTTTCCGGCAGCCCGGCGAACCCCCTCCCGCCCCACAGGCCCAGGCTATATACCGCCCCGCCCTTGTTTCGTGCCAGCGGGGGCAAAGCACTATTTTAGGGCAAGCCTCTGGCCGCGGCTTCCCACATCCCCCCGAGGGACCTCGAAAAGACTGGACCACTTTCTGACATCCCGACTGGCCGAACCCCCCTCCCCACCCCCCACGGGCCCAAGGCTATAGTACACCACCCCGACCCCTGTTTTGCGCCTTGCGCCGCTGGGCCAGAAGCACTATTTTAGGGCAAGCCTCTGGCCGCGGCCTCCCACAGGCCCCCCGAGGGACCTCGAAAAGATTGGACCACTTTCTGACATCCCGACTGGCCGAACCCCCCTCCCCACCCCCTACGGGCCCGAGGCTATATTGCACACCGCCCCCGCCCCCTCTTTCGCGCCTTGCGCCGCTGGGACAGAAGCACTATTTTAGGGCATGCCTCTGGCCGCGGCCTCCTACATGCCCCGCGAGGGCCCTCGAAAAGACGGGACCCGTTTCTGATAGCCCGAGTGGCTGAACCCCTCAGCCCACCCCCACGGGCCCAAGGCTATAGCACACCGCCCCCGCCCCTTGTTTCGCGCCTTGCGCCGCTGGGCCAGAAGCACTATTTTAGGGCAAGCCTCTGGCCGTGGCCTCCTACAGGCCCCGCGAGGGCCCTCGAAATGACCGGACCCGTTTCTGACAGCCGGAGTAGGTGAACCCTTCTCCCCGCCCCAGGCCCAAGCTGCTTTACGCCCCGCCCTTGTTTGGCGCGGCGGGCCAGAAGCACTATTTTGGGGCAAGCCTCTGGCCGTTGCCTCCTACAGGCCCCGCGAGGGCCCTTGAAATGACTGCACTGTTTCCGATAGCCCGAGTGGCTAAACCCCCCTCCCCACCCCCCACGGGCCCACGGCTATAGCACACCGCCCCCAGCCCCTGTTTCGCGCCTTATGCCGCTGGGCCAGAGGCACTATTTTAGGGCAAGCCTCTGGCCGTGGCCTCCTACAGGCCCCGCGAGGGCCCTCGAAATGACTGGACCCATTTCCGACAACCCGAGTAACTGAACCCCTCTCGCCACGCCCCACGGGCCGAAGGCTATAGCACACCGCCCCCGCCCCTTGTTTCGTGCCTTGCGCCGCTGGGCCAGAAGCACTATTTTAGGGCAAGCCTCTGGCCGTGGGCCCCGACAGCCCCCGCGAGGGCCCTTGAAATGACCGGACCCGTTTCCGACAGACCGAGTAGCTAAACCCGTCTCCCCACCCCCCACGGGCCAAAGGCTATAGCACACCGCCCCCGCCCCTTGTTTCGCGCCTTACGCCGCTGGGCAGAAGCACTATTTTAGGGCAAGCCTATGGCCGTGGCCTCCTACAGGCCCCGCGAGGGCCCTCGAAATGATTGGACCTATTTCCGACAGCCCGAGTAGCTGAACCCCTCTCCCCACCCCCCACGGGCCCAAGGCTAGAGTACATCGCCCCTGCCACTTGTTTCGCGCCTTGCACCGCTGGGCCAGAAGCACTATTTTAGGGCAAGCCTCTGGCCGTCGCCTCCTACAGGCCCCGCGAGGGCCCTTGAAATGACTAGACCTGTTTCCGACAGCCGGTGGTGAACCCCTCCCCCAGGCCCAAGGCTATAGCTTTGCCCCGGCCTGTTTCGCTTGCGGCGTGAGCAGGCACTATTTAGGGCAAGCCTCTGGCCGGGGCCTCCTACAGGCCCTGCGAGCTCCCTCGAAATGATTCGACCAGTTTCCGACGGTACGAGTGGCTGAACCCCCCTCCCCACCCCCCATGGGCCCAAGGCTATAGCACATCGCCACCGCCCCCTGTTTCGCGCCTTGCGCCGCTGGGCCTGATGCACTATTTTAGGGCAACCGTCTGGCCGCGGCCTCCAACAAGCCCCGCGAGGACCCTCGAAAAGACGGGACCCGTTTCTGATAGCCCGAGTGGCTGAACCCCTCAGCCCACCCCCCACGGGCCCAAGGCTATAGCACACCGCCCCCGCCCTTTGTTTCGCGACTTGCGCCGCTGGGCCAGAAGCACTATTTTATGCCAAGCCTCTGGCCGCGGCCTCCTACAAGACCCTCGAGGGCCCTCGAAATGACTGGACCTGTTTCCGACAGCCGGAGTGGCTGAACCCCCCTCCCCACCCCCACGGGCCAAAGGCTATAGCACACCGCCCCCGCCACCTGTTTCGTGCCTTGCGATGCTGGACCAGAAGCACTATTTTAGGGCAAGCCTCTGGCTGCGGTCTCCTACAGTCCCCGCGAGGGCCCTCAAAAAGATTGGACCCGTTTCCTACAGCCGGAGTGGCTGAACCCCCCTCCCCACCCCCCACGGGCCCAAAGCTATAGGACACCGCCCCCGCCCCCAGTTTTGCGCCTACGACCGCTGGGCCAAAAGCACTACTTTAGAAAAAACCTCTGGCCGCGGCCTCCTACAGGCCCCGCGAGGGTCCTCGTAATGACTGTACCTATTTCCGACAGTCGGAGTGGCTGAACCCCCCTCCCCACCCCCCATGGGCCTAAGGCTATAGCACACCGCCCCCGCCCCCTGTTTCGCGCCTTGCGCCACTGGGCCAGAAGGACTATCTTAAGGCAAGCCTCTAGTCACGGCCTCCTACAGGCCCCTGGAGGGACCTTGAAATGACTGGACCCATTTCCGACAGCCGGAGTGGCTGAACCCCCCTCCCCACACCCCATGGGCCCAAGGCTATAACACACCGCCCCCGTCCCTTGTTTCGTGCCTTGCGCCGCTGGGCCAGAAGCACTATTTTAGGGCAAGCCTCTGGCCGCAGCCTCCTACAGTCCCCGCGAGGACCCTCGAAATAGCCGGACCCATTTTCGACAGCAGGAGTGGCTGAACCCCCCTCTCCACCCCCCACGGGCCCAAGGCTATAGCTCACCGCCCCCGCCACCTGATTCGCGCCTTGTGCCGCTAGGCCAGAAGCACTATTTTAAGGCAAGCCTCTGGCCGCGGCGTCCCTGGCCAACGCTCTCGAAATATTTGGACTGTTTCCGAAGCGGTAGAGTGGTGAACCCCCTCCCTTCCCAGGCCAGGCTATAGCTCACCGCCCTCGCCACCTAATTCGCGCCTTGCGCCGCTAGGCCAGAAGCACTATTTTAAGGCAAGCCTCTGGCCGCGGCCTCCCACCAGCCCCGCGAGGGCCCTCGAAATGTCTGGACCCGTTTCTGACAGCGGGTGTGGCTGAACCCTCCTCCCCGCCCCCTGTTTCGCGTCTTGCGCCGCTGGCCCAGAAGCACTATTTTAAGGCAAGCCTTTGGCTGCAGACCTCACTCTGAGGCCCGAGGCCTAGACTTGTTTGCGATGGCGGTGGCTGAACCCCATCACCACCCCGGGCCTAAGCTGCTTGCCCGCCCCTTGTTTGGCGCCTTGTGCCGCTGGGCCAGAAGTACTATTTTAGGGCAAGCCTCTGGCCGCGGCCTCCTACAGGCCCCGCGTGGGCCCTTGAAATGACTGGACCCATTTCCGACAGCCGAAGTGGCTGAACCCCCCTCCCCACCCCCCACGGGCCCAAGGCTATAGCACACCGCCCCCGCCACCTGTTTCGTGCCTTGCGATGCTAGGCTAGAACCACTATTTTATGTCAAGCCTCTGGCTGCGGCCTCCTACGGGCCCCACGAGGGACCTCGAAAAGACTGGACCCGTTTCCGACAGCCCGAGTGGCTGAACCCCCATCCCCACCACCCACGGGGCCATGGCCGCCTTTACCGCCCCGCCCCTGTTTCGCGCCTTGCTCTTTGGACCGAAGCACTATTTTAGGGCAAGCCTCGCTGCCTGACCTCCTGAGCCCGCTCTCGAAAAAAGCCGGACCCGTTTCCGACAGTAGAGTGGTGAACCCCCTCCCGACCCCATGGGCCCAAAGCTATAGGACACCGCCCCCTGTTTCGCGCCTACCACCGCTGGGCCAGAAGAACTACTTTAGGGCAAACCTCTGGTCGCGGCCTCCTACAGGCCCTGTGAGGGCCCTCGTAATGACTGGACCTATTTGCGACAGTCGGAGTGGCTGAACCCCCCCTCCCACGGGCCTGGGCTATAACACAGCCCTGTTTGGCGCCTTGCAGCGGCCAGGCTTATTTTAAGGCAAGCCTTTGGCTGCAGCCTCCTACAGGCCCCGCGAGGGCCCTCGAGAAGACTAGACTTGTTTGCGATAGCCCGAGTGACTGAACCCCCATCACCACCCCCGCGGGCCTAAGGCTATAGCACACCGCCCCCGCCCCTTGTTTGGCACCTTGTGCCGCTGGGCCAGAAGTACTATTTTAGGGCAAGCCCCTGGCCGCGGCCTACTACCGGCCCCGCGTGGGCCCTTGAAAAGACTGGACCCGTTTCTGATAGCGGGAGTGGCTGAACCCCCCTCCCCACCGCCACGAGCCTAAGGCGATAGTAGACCGCCGCCGCCCCCTGTTTCGCGACTTGCTGGTGAAGCACCATTTTATGCAAGCCTCGGAGGCCTCCTACGACCAGCGAGTAATGAAATTTCTTGGACCATTTCGACAAGCTGGGTGGTGAATCCTCCTCCCAGGGCCCAGGCTATACACCGCCCGCCACTGTTTCGTGCCTTGCGATGCTGGGCCAGAACCACTATTTTATGTCAAGCCTCTGCTGCGGCCTCCTCTGGGCCCCGAGGACCTCGAAAAGCCCAGACCCGTTTGAAGCGGCCAGTGGGTGAACCCCATCCCACCCACGGGCCCATCGCCGCCCGCCCCGCCCTGTTTGCCTTGCGGCTGCTGGACCGAAAGCACTATTTTAGGGCAAGCCTGCAGCTGCGGCCTCCCTGAGCCCGCTAGTCCTCGAAAAAGCTGGACCCGTTTCAAGCCAGCGGTGGCTGAACCCCTCCCGACCCCGGGCCCCAGTAGCTAGGACACCGCCCACTGTTTGCCTTTACCAGGCGGAAGAACTACTTTAGGGGCAAACCTCAGTCGCGGCCTCCCTACAGGCCTGTGAGGCCTCGTAATGTTGGACTATTTGCGGCGGTCGGGTGAACCCCACGGGCTAAGGCTATGCGCCCAGCCCCTGTTTGTAGCCACTAGGCCAGAAGCACTATTTTAAGGCAAGCCTTTGGCTTCAACCTCCTACAGGCCCCGCGAGGGCCCTCTAGACTCGTTTCACGATGGCCAGTGGTGAACCCCATCACCACCCCATGGGCCTAAGGCTATAACTTGCCCTTGTTTGGCTCCTTGTGCCTCTGGGCCAGAAGTACTATTTTAGGGCAAGCCCCTGGCCGCGGCCTACTACAGGCCCCGCGTGGGCCCTTGAAAAGACTGGACCCGTTTCTGATAGCGGGAGTGGCTGAACCCCCCTCCCCACCGCCACGAGCCTAAGGCTATAGTAGACCGCCGCCGCCCCCTGTTTCGCGACTTGCGCGGCGGAAGCGACCATTTATGCCAAACCTCGGAGGCCTCCCTACGAACCAGCGAGAATCCTTGAAATTCTTGGACCATTTCGACAAGCGGGTGGCTGAATCCCTCCCACCCCACGGGCCCAGGCTATAACTTTACGCCCCCGCCTCTTGCCTCGCGCCTTGCGCCGCGGGCCAGAAGCACTATTTTAGGGCAAGCCTCTGGCCGTGGCCTCCTGAGCCCAGCAGTCTCGAAATGACGGACCCATTTCGACAGCCCAGTGGTGAACCCTCTCCCCAGGCCCCAATCCTATAACCACCGCCCGCCCACCCTGTTTGTGCGCCTTGCACCGCTGGGCCATAAGCACTATTTTAGGGCAAGCCTCTGGCCGCGGCCTCCTACAGGGTTTCCGAGGGCCCTTGAATTGACGGGACCCATTTCCTACGGTCGGAGTAACTGAACCCCCCTCCCCACCCCCCACGGGCCTAAGGCTGTAGCACACCGCCCCCGCCCCCTGTTTCGGCCTTGCGCCACTGGGCCGGAAGCACTATTTTTGGGCAAGCCTATGGCCGCGGCCTCCTACAGGCCCCGGGACGGACTTTGAAATGACTGGACCCATTTCCGACAGCCGGAGTGGCTGAACCCCCCTCCCCGCCCCCACGGGCCCAAAGCTATAGCACAACGCCCTCGCCCCCTGTTTCGCGCCTTGCGCCACTGGCCCAGAAGCACTATTTTTAGGCAAGCCTTTGGCTGCAACCTCCTACAGACCCCGCGAGGGCCCTCGAGAAGACTAGACTCGTTTACGATAGCCGGAGTGGCTGAACCCCCCTCCCCACCGCCACGAGCCTAAGGCGATAGTAGACCGCCGCCGCCCCCTGTTTCGCGACTTGCGCCGCTGGGCCAGAAGCACCATTTTATGCCAAGCCTCTGACCGAGGCCTCCTACAGGCCCCGCGAGGGCCCGCTCTTGGACCCATTTCGAATCGCGGTAGCTGAACCCTCCCCCCCACCCCACGGCCCCAGGCTGCTTTACCGCCCCCGCCCCTTGTTTTGCGCCTTGCGCCGCTGGGCCAGAAGCACTATTTTATGGCAAAGCTCTGGCCGTGGCCTCCTACAGGCCCCGTGAGGGCCCTCGAAATGACTGGACTCATTTCCGACAGCCGGAGTGGCTGAATCCCCCTCCCCACCCCCCACGGCCCCAAGGCTATAGCACACCGCCCCCGCGCCTTGTTTTGCGCCTTGCGCCGTTGGGCCAGAAGCACTATTTTATGGCAAAGCTCTGGCCGTGGCCTCCTACAGGCCCCGTGAGGGCCCTCGAAATGACTGGACTCATTTCCGACCGGCGAATGGTCTGAATCCCTCCCGCTTCACGGCCCCATTTACCATACCGCCCGCCGTTTTAGCGCGGGCGCCGCGGCAATCACTCACTATTTTAGGGCAAGCCTCTGGCCATGGCCTCCTACAGGCCCAGCGCTCGAAATGGCGGACCCGTTTACGGCGGCGGTGCAGAACCCCTTACCACCCCCAGGCCCAGGCTATAGCGCCCCCGCATTTGGCGCCTTGCGCCGAGGGCAAGCCTCTGGCCGTGGCCTCCTACAGCCCCCGCGAGGGCCCTTAAAATGACCGGACCCATTTCTGACAGCTCAAGTAGCTGAACCCCTCTCCCCACCCCCCACGGGCCCAAGGCTATAGCTCACCGCGCCCGGCCCTTGTTTCGCGCCTTGCGCCGCTGGGCCAGAAGCACTATTTTAGGGCAAGCCTCTAGCTGCAGCCTCTTACAGGCCCAGCGAGGGCCCTCGAAATGACTGGACCCATTTCTGACAGCCCGAGTACCTGAACCCCTCTCCCCACCCCCTACGGGCGCAAGGCTATAACACACCGCCCCCGCCCCTTGTTTCGCGCCTTGCGCCGCTGGGCCAGAAGCACTATTTTAGGGCAAGCCCATGGCCGTGGCCTCCTACAGGCCCCGCGAGGGCCCTTCAAATGACTGAACCCATTTGCCACAGCCCGAGTGGCTGAACCCCCCTCCCCACCCCCCGCGGGCCCAAGGCAATAGCACACCGGCCTCGCCCCCTTTTTTGCGCCTTGCGCCGCTGGTCCAAAAGCACTATTTTAGGGCAAGCCTATGGTCGTGGCCTCCTACAGGCCCCGCGAGGGCCTCGAAATGACTGGTCCCATTTCCGACAGCCCGAGTAGCTGAACCCCTCTCCCCACCCCCCACGGGCCCAAGGCTATAGCACACCGCCCCCAGCCCGTGTTTCACGCCGTCTTGTGGGCGGAAGCACTATTTTAGGACAAGCCTCTATCTGCGGCCTCCTACAGGCCCCACGAGGGCCCTCGAAAAGACTGGACCCGTTTCCGATAGCCGGACTGGCCGAACCCCCCTTCCCACCCCCACCGGCCCAAGGCTGTAGCACCACCCGCCACTGTTTCACGCCTGCGCTTCGTGAAGCACTATTTTAGGGCAAGCCTCTGGTCGCGGCCTCGTACAGGTCCCGCGAGGGCCCTCGACATGACTGGGCCCATTTCCGACAGCCCGAGTGGTTGAACCCCCCTCCTCACCCCCCACGGGCCCATGCCAATAACACACCGGCCACGCCCCCTGTTTTCCGCCTTGCGCCGCTGGTCCAGAAGCACTATTTTAGGGCAAGCCTATGGTCGTGCCCTCCTACAGGCCCCGCGAGGGCCCTTGAAATGACCGGACCCGTTTCCGACAGCACGAGTAGCTGAACCCCTCTCCCCACCCCCCAGGGGCCCATGGCTATAGCACACCGCCCCCGCCCCCCGTTTCGCACCTTGCGGCGCTGGGCCAGAAGCACTATTTTAGGGCAAGCCTCTGGCTGTGGCCTCCTACAGGCCCCGTGAGGGCCGTTGAAATGACTGGACCCGTTTCTGACACCCCGAGTAGCTGAACCCCTCTCCCCACCCCCCACGGGCCCAAGGCTACAGCACACCGCCCCCGCTCATTTTTTTGCGCCTTGCGCCGCTGGGCCAGAAGCACTATTTTATGGCAAGCCTCTGGTCGTGGCCTCCTACAGGCCCCGTGAGGGCCCTCGAAATGACCGGACCCATTTCCGACAGCCGGAGTGGCTGAACCCCCCTCCCCACCCCCCCCGGCCCCAAGGCTATCGCACACCGCCCCCGCCCCTTGTTTTGCGCCTTGCGCCGCTGGGCCAGAATCACTATTTTAGGGCAAGCCTCTGGCCATGGCCTCCTACAGGCCCCGCGAGGGCGCTTGAAATGACTGGACCCGTTTCCGACAGCCCGAGTGCCTGAACCCCCCTTACCACCCCCACGGGCCCAAGGCTATAGCACACCGCCCCCGGCCCCTGTTTCGCGCCTTGCGCCGCTGGGCCAAAAGCACTATTTTAGGGCAAGCCTCTGGCCGTGGCCTCCTATAGGCCCCGCGAGGGCCCTTGAAATGACTGGACCCGTTTCCGACAGCCCGTGTGGCTGAACCCCCCTCCCCACCCCCCATGGGCCCAAGGCAATAGCACACCGCCCCCAATCCCTGTTTCGCGCCTTGCGCCGCTGGGCCAGAAGCACTATTTTAGGGCAAGTCTCTGGCTGCGGCCTCCTACAAGCCTCACGAGGGCCCTCGAAATGACTGGACCCATTTCCGACAGGCCGAATGGCTGAACCCCCCTCCTCACCCAAGGCAATAGCACGGCCCGCCCCCTGCGCCTTGCGCGGGCCGATTTAGGGCAAGCCACTAGCGTGGCCTCTAAAAGGCCCAGCGAGGGTCTCGAAATGACGGACCCATTTCCGACAAGCCCAGTGGCTGAACCTCTCCCCACCCCCACGGGCCCAAGGCTATGCTTTACGCCCGCCCCTTGTTTGGCGCCTTGCGCGTGGGCGAAGCACTATCTTAGGGCAAGCCTCGTGGCCTCTCTGAGCCCAGCGAGGTCTCCTAAAATGACTGGACCCATTTCCGACAGGCCGAATGGCGGAACCCCCCTCCTCACCCCCCACGGGCCCAAGGCAATAGCACACCGGCCCCGTCCCCTGTTTTGCGCCTTGCGCCGCTGGGCCAGAAGCACTATTTTAATGAAATCCTCTGGCCGTGGCCTCCTACGAACCCGAGGGCCTCGAAATAACGGACCTGTTTCGACAGCCAGTGGTGAACCCCTCTCCCGCCCCAGGCCCAATCCCACCTGCGCCCCGCCCGCCCTTGTTTCGTGCCTTGCGCGTGGGCGAAGCACTATCTTAGGGCAAGCCTCTGGCTGTGGCCTCCTACAGGCCCATGCGACTCGAAATGACCCGGACCCATTTTCGACAGCCGATGGCTGAACCCGCTCCCCGCCGCACGGGCCCAAGTCTATAGCACACCTCCCGCCCAGTGTTTCGCGCCTTGCGCGGTGGGCGAAGCACTATTTTAGAGCAAGCCTCGGCGTGGCCTCCTGAGACCGAGGGCCTCGAAAAGACTGGACCCGTTTTCCACAGCCGAGTAGCTGAACCCCTCTGCCCACCCCCCACGGGCCCCAGGCCGCCTTTGTGACCCGCCCACTTGTTTTGGCGCCTTGCTGCTAGGCCGGCTCTATTTCGGAAAGCCTCTGGCGTGGCCTCCTACAGGCCCAGTGTGAAAAATGACCGGACCCATTTCCGACAGCCCGAGTAGCTGAACCCCTCTCCCCACCCTCCACGGCCCCAAGGCTATAGCACACCGCCCCCGTCCTTGTTTCGCGCCTTGCGCCGCTGGGCCAGAAGCACTATTTTACGGGAAGCCTCTGGCCGTGGCCTCCTACAGGCCCCGCGAGGGGCCTTGAAATGACCAAACCCGTTTCCGACAGCCCGAGTAGCCGAACCTCTCTCCCCACCCCCCACGAGCCCAAGGAAATAGCACACAGCCCCTGCTCCTTGTTTCGCACCTTGCGCCGCTGGGCCAGAAACACTATTTTATGGCAAGCCTCTGGCCGTGGCCTTCTACAGGCCCCGGGAGGGCCCTTGAAATGACTGGACCTGTTTCCGATAGCCCGAGTGGATGTACCCCCCCTCCCCAACCCCAGAGGCACTGTTTTAGGGCAAGCCTCTGGCTGGGTACTCCTACAGGCCCTGCGAGCGGCCTCGAAGTGACTGGACCAGTTTCGGACAGCCCGAGTTGCTAAACCCCCCTCCCCACCCCCCACGGGCCCAAGGCTATAGCACACCGCCCCCGCCCCCTGTTTCACGCCTTGCGCCGCTGGGCCTGAACCTCTATTTTAGGGCAAGCCTCTGCAGCGTGACCTCCTCTGAGGCCCTTGTCCTCGAAATAGCTGGACCCATTTCCGACAGCCGAATAATTTGAACCCACCCTCCTCACTTCCCCCACAGGACTGCTATAGCACCGGCCCCTCTTCTTGTTTCGCTCCTTGTGCCGCTGGGCCAGAATCACTATTTTAGGGCAAGCCTGCGGCGTGGCCTCCTCTGAGGCCCAGGGCTCTCGAAATATTTGGACCCATTTCGGCAGCTGAGCATTGAACCCTCTCCCACGCCCAGGCCCAAGGCCTGTACACCACCCGCCCTGTTTCACGCCTTGGCGCTGGGCAGTACTATTTTAGGGCAAGCCTCGGCGGGGCCTCTCTGAGAGCCTGCGGCGGCCTCGAAATAAGTGGACCCGTTTCCAACAGCCGGTGGCTGAACCCCCTCCGCCCCACATGGGCCCAGGCTGCTTACACCGCCCCGCCCCTGTTTCGCGCCTTGCGACGTGGGTTCTGAAGCACTATTTTAGGGCAAGCCTCTGGCCGCCTCCTGAGGCCCAGGGCTCCTCAAAAAGGCTGGACCCGTTTACTGGTAGCCAGTGGCTGAACCCCCTCCCCGCCCCAGGCCCAATCCTACCGCCCCGCCCCTGTTTCGCGCCTTGCGCCGCTGGGCCAGAATCACTATTTTAGGGCAAGCCTCTGGCCGTGGCCTCCTACAGGCCCCGCGAAGGCCCTCGAAATATGGACCCATTTCGAGCTGAGGTGAACCCTCTCCCACACCCACAGGCCCAAAAGGCTATAGCACCACCCCGCCCCTGTTTCACGCAGGTACTATTTTAGGAAAGCCTCTGGCGGGGCCTCTCTGAGCTGCTGCGGCCTCGAAATGAGTGGACCCGTTTCCAACAGCCCGAGTGGCTGAACCCCCCCGCCCCACCACAGACCCAGGCTATAACTTCGCCCGCCCCTGTTTCGCGCCTTGCGCTGAAGCACTATTTTAGGGCAAGCCTCTGGCGGCGGCCTCCCTGAGCCCGAGGGCCCTCAAAAGCTGGACCCGTTTACGGTAGCCAGTGGCTGAACCCCCTCCCGCGCCCCAGGCCCCAATCACATAGCACACCGCCCGCCCGCATTTCGCGCCTTGCGGCCCAGGCGAATCACTATTTTAGGGCAAGCCTCTGGCCGTGGCCTCCCCCAGGCCCATGAAGGCCCTCGAAATAGCTGGACCCATTTCGACCAGCTGGCAGTGAACCCCTCTCCCGCCCAGGCTGAGGCTATAGCATACCGCCCGCCGTTTGTTTTGCGCCTTGTGGGCAACTATTTATGGCAAGCCTCTGGTGGCCTCCTCTGAGCCCCGACCTCGAAATGACTGGACCCATTTCCGACACCCCGAGTAGCTGAACCCCTGTCCCCACCCCCCACGGGCCCAAGGCTATAGCACGCCGCCCCCGCCCCTTGTTTTCCTCCTTGCGCCGCTGGGCCAGAAGCACTATTTTATGGCAAACCTCTGGCTGTGGCCTCCTACAGCCCGAGACCAGCAAATAATGGACCCATTTCCGGCCAGTAGTGGTGAACCCCCCCCACCCCACAGGCCCCAAGGCTATGCCCCGCCCCGTGTTTTGCGCCTTGCGCCGCGGGGCCAGAAGCACTATTTTATGGAAAGCCTCTGGCCGTGGCCTCCTACAGGCCCCGCGAGGGCCCTTGAAATGACTGGACCCATTTCCGACAACCGGAATGGCTGAACCCCCCTCCCCACCCCCAGACTGAGGCTGTGCACCGCCCCGCCCGTGTTTTGCGCCTTACGCCGCTGGGCCAGAAGCACTATTTTAGGGCAAGCCTTTGGCCGCGGCACCCACCGGTACCCACCGGCACCGCGAGGGCCCTCGAAATGACTTGACCTGTTTCCGATAGTCGGAGTGGCTGAACTACCCTCCCCACCCCCCACGGGCCCAAGGCTATAGCACACCTCCCCGCCCCTGTTTTCGCCGTGCTTTGGGCGAGCATATTTTAGGGCAAACCTCATGGCTGTGGACTCACTGCAGGCCGCGAAACTCTCGAAAAGCTGGACCAGTTTCGACAGGCTGAACCCCAAGGCTATAACAACGCCCCGCCCTTGTTTTCGCGCACTGGGCGAAGCACTATTTTAGGGCAAGCCTCTGGCGTGGCCCTTCTGAGACCTGAGGGCCTAGAAAAATGGACCCGTTTAGAAGCCCAGTGGGTGAACCCTATCCCACCCCCCGGGCCAAAGGCTATAGCACATCGCCCCCGCCGCTTGTTTCGCGCCTGTCTTGTGGGCGAAAGCACTATTTAGAAGGCAAGCCTCTGGTTGGGGCCTCCCACCCCGGCCCAGTCCTCAAAAGCTGGACCGATTTCGACAGCCAGTCATTTGAACCCCTACCACCCCAGGCCCAAGGCTATAGCCCGCCCACTGTTTGCGCCTTGTCTTTGGGCGGAGCACTATTTAGGGCAAGCCAGCGTAGCCCCTGACCCCTTGAGAACCCTCGAAAAAATGAACCTGTTTCGGCGGTCGGTGGTCGAACCCCCTCCCCCCCAGACCCAGGCTATAGCACCGCCCCGCCCCCTCTTTCGCACCTGTGCCGGCGGAAGAGATATTTTAGGAAAGCCTCGGCGGGGCCTCCACAGGCCCAGGGGCCCTCGATAAAGGCGGACCCCTTTCACAGCCCGACTGGCGAATCCCCCTCCCCACGGGCCCCCAGGCACACGCCCGCCCCTCTCTTTCGCGCCATGTGCCGATGGGCGGAAGCACTATTTTAGGGCAAGCCTCTGGCGCTGACCTCAACAGCCCCAGGGCCTCGAAATAGGCCCCTTTCCGGCGACTGGCGAACCCCTATTCACATCCCACGGGCCCCAAGGCTATAACCGCCAGCGCCCCTCTTTCGGCGCCTTGCGGCTGGGCGGAAGCACTATTTTAGGGCAAGCCTGCGCCTCGCGGGCTCCACAGGCCCCCCGAGGTCCCTCGAAGTGACCGGACCATTTCCGACAGCCCGGTGGCCAAACCCCCTCCCACCCCCACGGGCCCAAGCTTATAGCCCCGCGCCTTAGCCGTGGGCGAAGCCTATTTTAGGGCAAGCCTCTGGCATGACCTCCCAGGACCCAGGCCCTCGAAAAAACTGGACCAGTTTCCGACAGCTGGACTGGCTGAATCCCCTCCCCACCCCCCCAGGGCCCAGGTTATACACCCCCAGCGCCTTTTTGCCTTGCGCCAGGCAGAAGCACTTTTTTAGGGCAAGCCTCTGGCCGCGGCCTCCACCCAGGGCCTCGAAAATGGACCCCTTTCCGGCAGCCCGGACTGGCTAAACCCCCTCCCCCCCCCCCACGGGCCAAGGCGAAAGCCCGCCCCTGTTTGGCGCCCGATCATGAAGCACTATTTTAGGCAAGCCTCACGGCCTCCCACGGGCCCCAGGGCCCTCGAAAGCGGAACCCTTTCCGATGGCCCGACTGGCGAACCTCCTCCTCTTTCACCCCCCCCGGGCCCCTGCTTTCGCCCGCCTTGGGCGCGGGGCAGCACTATTTTAGGGTAAGCTTTGGCGCGGCCTCCACGAGGCCCCGAGGGCCTCGAAAGACTGGACCCCTTTCCGACAGCCCGGGTAAACCCCCTCCCCACCCCGGGCGAGGCTATAGCACCGCCCGCCCCTGTTTGGCACCTTGCGCCCGATCGCCAAAGCACTATTTTAGGAAAGCCTCGGCGGCTCCCAGGCCCCAGGGCCCTCGAAAAGCCCGGACCCGTTTCAAGCAACTGGCTGAACCTCCTCCCTCCCGCCAGACCCAAGGCTATAACTTTACCGCCCCGCCCCTCTTTCGCGCCTTACCATGGGTCGAGCACTATTTTGAGCAAGCCTCTTGCGCGGCATCCACAGCCCCGACAGCGGGCCTCGAAAAGCGGACCCCTTCAAACAATTTGGACCCCCCTCCCGCCCCATGGGCCCCAAGCCTGCTTTACCGCCCGCTTTCGCTCTTTCCGCCTTACGCGCTGGGTCAGAAGCACTATTTAAAGGCGAAGCCTCTTCTACCTCCCACAGGCCCCAGCGGCCCTCGAAAGGCTGGACCCCTTTCCTGACCTTGTTGGCGAACCCCCTCCTCACCCCATGGGCCCCAACTTATGCACACCGCCCCGCCCATGCTTTCGCGCCTTGCGCCGCTGGGCCAAAGCCTATTTTGGGGCAAGCCTCTGTGCATGACCTCACGCCCAGGGCGCCGAGGGCCTCGAAAGGCTGGACCCCTTTCCGACAGCCCGACTAGCGAACCGCCCTCCCGCCCCCACGGGCCCAAGGTTATAACACCACCCCGTCCCCTCTTTTCGCCTTGCGCCGTGCGGGCGAAGCACTATTTTAAGGCAAGCCTCTGGCAGCGCGGCCTCCACAGCCCCCGAGGCCCTCGAGAGCTGGACCCCTTTCTGACAGCCCGAGTGGCTAAACCCCCCGCCCCCCCCAGGCCCAAGCCTATAACTTGCCCCGCCCGTCTTTCGCGCCTTGCGCGGTTGGGCGAAGTACTATTTAGGGCAAGCCTCGCGCATGACCTCACTGAGCCCCGAGGGGCCCTCGGACTGGACCCCTTTCCACAGCCCGGTGGCGAGACCCCCTCGGCTATTTCGCTGATTCGCGCTGAAATTTATTATTGCCATTTTAGGGCAGGCCTCTGACCGTAGGTTCCAACTGAGCACACGAGGGCCCTCAAAAAGACTGGACCCTATTTCCGGCCTTGTGCACCGAACCCGCCTCCCCCAAGCCCCACGCGGACCAAAGGCCTATAGCCCAAGCCATGGCGACTATTTCACGATCTGCCCGCTGTGTTTCTTGCCATTTTAGTTGGAGGCTTCGGCCGTAGCCTCAGCGGGCACCTCAAAGACTAGACCCATTTCCGGCGGGCCCCGAACCCCCTCCCGGCCCGCGGACCAAAGGCTATAGCCCATCGGCCTCGGCGACTCTTTCACGCACTGTGCCGCTGGGCATTTCTTGCCATTTTAGGACAGGCCTTTGAACGTAGCCTCCCACTGGGCACACGAGGCCCCTCAAAAAGACTGACCCATTTCCGACACCCAGAGCCCCGGAACCCCCCTCCTCAACCCCCGCGGACCAAAGGCTATAGCCCACCGGCCTCGGTGACTATTTCGCGCGCTGTGCGGCTGGGCATTTCATGCCATTTTAGGGCAGGCCTCTGACTGTAGCCTCCCACTGGGCACACGAGGACCGTCAAAATGACTGGACCCATTTCTGACACCCAGAGGCCACGAACCCCCCTCCCCAACCCCCGCGGAACAGACACTATAGCCCACCGGCCTCGGCGGCCTTTTTGCCTTGTATGCAGGCATTCTTGCCATTTAGGTATCCCTCGACCGTAGCCTCAGCTGGGCACAGGGACCCTCAAAAGACTAGACACATTTCCAATGCAGGCCCCAGAACCCCCTCCCAACCCCCACGGACAAAAGGCTATAGCCCACCTCGGCGACTATTTGTGCTCGCTGGGCATTTCTGGTCATTTAGGCAGGCCTCTGACCGTAGCCTTCCACTGGGCACACGAGGCCCCTCAAAAAGACTGGACCCATTTCCGACACCAGAGCCCCCGAACCCCCCTCCCCAACCCCCGCGGAACAGATGCTATAGCCCACCGGACTCGGAGACTATTTTGCGTGCTGCTCCGCGGGGTATTTCTTGCCTTTTTAGGGCAGGCATCTGACCGTAGCCTCCCACTGGGCACACGAGGACCCTCGAAAAGATTATACCCATTTCCTACGCCCAGAGCCCCCGAACCTTCCTCCCCAACCCCCACGGACCAAAGGATATAGACCACCGGCCTCGGTGACTATTTCGCGCCCTGCGCCGCTGGGCATTTCTTGGCATTTTAGGGCAGGCCTCTAACCGTAGCCTCCCACTGGGCACACGAGGACCCTCAAAAAAATTGTACCCATTTCCTATGCCCAGAGCCCACGAACCCCCCTCCCCAACCCCCGCGGACCAAAGCCTGTAGCCCACCGGCCTCGGCGACTATTTCGCGTACTGGGCATTTCTGGTCATTTTGAGGGGCCTCGACCGTAGTAGTCTCCCAGGCTGCAGGTCCCCTCAAAAAGACTGGACCCATTTCCAACACCAGAGGCCACGAACCCCCCTCCCCAACCCCCGCGGAACAGACGCTATAGCCCACCGGCCTCGGCGGCTATTGTATTCGCTTTTAGGGTATCCCTCGTAGTAGCCTCCAACTGGGCACCAGGCCCTCAAAGACTAGACACATTTCCAACGCCCAGGCCCCAGACCCCCTTGACCCCCGTGGACCAAAGGCTATAGCCCACCGGCCTCAGCGACCATTTTGCGCGCTGCTCCGCGGGGTATTTCTTGCGTTTTTAGGGCAGGCATCTGACTGTAGTCTCCCACTGGGCACACGGGGCCCCTCAAAAAGACTGGACCCATTTCCGTCGCCCATAGTCCCCGAACACCCCTCTCCAACCCCCGCGGACCAAATGTTATAGACCACCGGCCTCGGTGACTATTTCGCGTGCTGCGCCTCCGGGCATTTCTTGCCATTTTAGGGCAGGCCTCTAACCGTAGTCTCCCACTGGGCACAAGTGGACCCTCGAAAAGATTGTACCCACTTCCTACGGTCAGATCCCCCGAACCCCCCTCCCCAACCCCCGCGGACAAAAGGCTATAGCCCACCGGCCTCGGCGACTATTTCGCGCGCTGCGTCGCTGGGCATTTCTGGTCATTTTAGGGCAGGCCTCTGACCGTAGCCTTCCAGGCTCACAGGCCTCAGCTGGACCCATTTCCGACACGAGTCCCGAACCCCCTCCCAACCCCAGCGGCAGATCTGTAGCCCACGGACTCGGAGACTATTTTGCGTCTTTGCTCAGCGAGTATTCTTGCCTTTTAGGGGCATCTGACCGTAGTCTCCCACCCAGGCTGCGAGGACCCTCGAAAAGATTATACCATTTCCTCGCCCGAGCCCCGAACCTTCCTCCCAGCCCCACGGACCAAGGATATAGACCACCGGCCTCGGTGACTATTAGCGCCCTAACGCCCTTGTTGGGCATTCTTGGCATTTAGGGCAGGCCTCTGTAGTAGCCTCCCACTGGGCACAGGGACCCTCAAAAAAAATTGTACCCATTTCCTATGCCCGAGCCACGAACCCCCTCCCAGCCCCGCGGACCAAGCACCAGCCCACCGGCCTCGGCGACTATTTCCTTGTATTCTTGGGCATTTCTGGTCATTTAGGGCAGGCCTCGACCGTAGTCTCCCAGGCACCACAGGTCCCCTAAAAGACTGGACCCATTTCCGACACGAGTCCCGAACCCCCTCCCCACCCCAGCGAGCAGACAATATAGCCACGGACTCGGAGACTATTTGTATTTGCTCATGAGGTATTTCTTGCCTTTTTAGGGCAGGCATCTGACCGTAGTCTCCCAATGGGCACACGAGGCCCCTCAAAAAGACTGGACCCATTTCCGACGCCCATAGTCCCCGGACACCCGCGCGGACCAAAGGCTATAGACCACCGGCCTGGGCGACTATTTCCCGCCCTGCGTGAGCATTTCTTAACATTCTGGCGGGCCTCTAACCGTAGCCTCCCCAGGCTACGAGGACCCTCGAAAAGATTGTACCCATTTCCTATGCCCAGAACACCCGAACCCTCCTCCCCAACCCCCGCGGACCAAAGGCTATAGCCCACCAACCTCGGCGACTATTTCGCGCGCTGCGCCGCTGGGCATTTCTTGCCATTTTAGGGCAGGCCTCTAACCGTAGCCTCCCACTGGGCACACGAGGACCCTCAAAAAGATTGTACCCATTTCCTATGCCCAGAGCCCACGAACCCCCCTCCCCAACCCCCGCGGACCAAAGGCTATAGCCCACGGTCTCGGCGACTATTCCTTGACTGCGCTTGGCTGAGCATTCTGGTCATTTTGGGCAGGCCTCGGCCGTAGCCTCCCA
Source organism: Citropsis articulata (assembly GCA_030449925.1). Classification (NCBI taxonomy): domain Eukaryota; kingdom Viridiplantae; phylum Streptophyta; class Magnoliopsida; order Sapindales; family Rutaceae; genus Citropsis; species Citropsis articulata. The sequence continues at coordinate 342,798 of JASUUH010000044.1, read as the reverse complement.
GTGGGCTACAGGTCCCTCAAAAGACTGGACCCATTTCCGATACGAGTCCCAGAACCCCCTCCCAGCCCAGCGGAACAGACAATATAGCCCACCGGACTCGGAGACTATTTGTGTTGCTCCGTGTTCTTGCCTTTTAGGGCGGGGCATCGGCCGTAGTCTCCCAGGCACCACAGGCCCTCAAAAAGACTGGACCCATTTCCGACGCCCATAGTCCCCGGACACCCGCGCGGACCAAAGGCTATAGACCACCGGCCTGGGCGACTATTTCCCGCCCTGCGTCGCTGGGCATTTCTTGCCATTTTAGGGCAGGCCTCTGACCGTAGCCTCCCACTGGGCACACGAGGACCCTCGAAAAGATTGTACCCATTTCCTACACCCAGAGACCCAGAACCCCCCTCCCCAACCCTCGCGGACCAAAGGCTATAGCCCACCGGCCTCGGCGACTATTTCGCGTGCTCCGCCGCTGGGAATTTCTTGCCATATTAGGGCAGGGCTCGGTAGTAACCTCCACCGGGCACGAGGCTCCTCACAAGACTGGACCCATTTCCGGCCTTGAGTCCCGAACCCCCTCCCAGCCCCCGCGGACCGCGCTGTGCCCGCGGCCTCGGCGACTATTCGCGCTCTGCGCCGCTTGGCATTTCTTTCCATTTTAGGGCAGGCCTCGTAGCCTCTCCAGGCTGCGAGGCCCCTGACGTCTGGACCCATTTCCGCGCCCATGGTCCCCGGACACCAGCGGACCAGGCTATAGACCACCGGCTGGGCATTATTTCCCGCCTGCGTCGGTGGGCATTTCTTGGCATTTAGGGCAGGCCACTAACCGTAGCCTCCTCGGCTACGAGGACCCTCGAAAGAGGTTGTTCCATTTCCTGCAGAACACGAACCCCCCTCCCAGCCCCAGCGGACCAAGGCTATAGCCCACCGACCTCGGCGGCTATTTGTGACTGCGCGGCCCAGGCATTTCTTGCCATTTTATTGGAGGCGTCTGTAGTAGCCTCCTACTGGGCACACGAGGACCCTCGAAAAGATTGTACCCATTTCCTATGCCCAGAACACCCGAACCCCCCTCCCCAACCCCCGCGGACCAAAGGCTATAGCCCACCGGACTCGGAGACTATTTCTCGCACTGCGCCGAGGGGTATTTCATGCCTTTTTAGGGCAGGCATCTGACCGTAGTCTCCCACTGCGCACACGAGGGCCCTCAAAAAGACTGGACCCATTTCTAATGCCCAGAGCCCCCGAACCCCCCTCCCCAACCCCCGCGGACCAAAGGTTATAGCCCACCGGCCTCGGCGAGTATTTCGCGCGCTGTGCCGCTGGGCATTTCTTACCATTTTAGGGCAGGCTTCTGACCGTAGCCTCCCACTAGGCACACGAGGACCGTCAAAATGACTGGACCCATTTCCGACACCCAGAGGCTACGAACCCCCTCGACCCACAGCGGGCAGACGCTTTAGCCCACCGGCCTCGGCGACTATTGCCCGCGCTGCGCCGCTGGGCATTTCTTGCCATTTTAGGGTATCCCTCTGACCGTAGCCTCCAACTGGGCACACCAGGCCCCTCAAAAAGACTAGACACATTTCCAACGCCCAGAGCCCCCGAACCCCCCTTCCCAACCCCCGTGGACGAAAGGCTATAGCCCACCATCCTCGGCGACCATTTTGCGCGCTGCTCCGCAAGGTATTTCTTGCGTTTTTAGGGCAGGCATCTGACCGTAGCCTCCCACTGGGCACACGGGGCCCCTCAAAAAGACTGGACCCATTTCCGTCGCCTATAGTCCCCGAACACCCCTCTCCAACCCCCGCGGACCAAATGCTATAGACCACCGGCCTCGGTGACTATTTCGCGCGCTGCGCCGCTAGGTATTTCTTGCCATTTTAAGGTAGGCGTCTGACCGTAGCCTCTCACTGGGCACACGAGGTCCCACAAAATGTCTGGACCCATTTCCGACACCCAGATTCCCCGAACCCCCCTCCCCAACCCCCGCGGAACAGACGCTATAGCCCGCCGGACTCGGCGACAATTTCGCGCACTGTGCCGCTGGGCATTTCTTGCCATTTAGGGTGGGCTTCGGCCGTAGCCTCAGCCCAGGCACACGAGGCCCCTCCAAAAGACTAGACCCATTTCCGATGCCCAGAGCCCCCGAACCCCCCTCCCACCCCCGCGGACCAAAGGCTATAGCCCACCGGCCTCGGCGACTATTTCGCGCGCTGTGCCGCTGGGCATTTGTTACCATTTTAGGGCAGGCCTCTGACCGTAGCCTCCCACTGGGCACACGAGGACCGTCAAAAAGAATGGACCCATTTCTGTCACCCAAAGTCCCCGAACCCCCCTCGCCAACCCCCGCAGAACAGACGCTATTGCCCACCGGACTCGGAGACTATTTCAAGCGCTGCGCCGCGGGGTATTTCTTGCCTTTTTAGGGCAGGCATCTGCCCGTAGTTTCGCACTGGGCACACGAGGCCCGTTGAAAAGATTGGACCCGTTTTCGTCGCCCATAGTCCCCGAACACCCCTCCCCAACTCCCGTGGGCCAAAGGCTATAGACCACCGGCCTCGGTGACTATTTCGCGCGATGCACCGTGTGGTATTTCTTGCCTTTTTAGGTCAGGCATCTGACCATAGTCTCGCACTGGGCACACGAGGCCCCTTGAAAAGACTGGACCCATTTCCGTCCCCCATAGTCCCCGAACCCCCCTCCCCACCCCCGCGTACCAAAGGCTATAACCCACCGGCCTCGGCGACTATTTCGCGCGCTGCGCCGCTTGGCATTTCTTTCCATTTTAGGGCAGGCCTCTGACCGTAGCCTCTCACTGGGCACACGAGGCCCCACAAAACGTCTGGACCCATTTCTGACACCCATAGTCCCCGAACCCACCACCCCAACCCAGTGAGCAGGCCTATAGCCCACCGGACTCGATGACTATTTCTCGCGCTGCGCCGCGGGGTATTTCATGCCTTTTTAGGGCAGGCCTCTGACCGTAGTCTCCCACTGCGTGCGAGGCCCTCAAAGGCGGACCCATTTCGATGCCAGGCCCCGAGACCCCCTCCCGACCCCAGCGGACCAGTTTATAGCCCACCGGCCTCGGCGGTATTTCGCCTTGTGCGCTGGGCATTTCTTACCATTTAGGGCGGGCTTCGGACCGTAAGCCTCCCCAGGCACGAGGCCCTCAAAGACTAGACCCATTTCGGCCCCAGTCCCGAACCCCCCTCCCCAACCCCCGCGGAACAAAGGCTATAGCCCACCGGCCTCGGTGACTATTTCGCGTGCTGTGCCGCTGGGCATTTCTTGCCATTTTAGGGCAGGCTTCTGACCGTAGCCTCCCATTGGGCACACGAGGACCGTCAAAAAGACTGGACCCATTTCCGTCACCCAAAGTCCCCGAACCCCCCTCCCCAACCCCCGTAGAACAGACGCTATAGCCCAACGGACTCGGAGACTATTTCAAGCGCTGCGCCGCGGGGTATTTCTTGCCTTTTTAGGGCAGGCATCTGACCGTAGCCTCCCATTGGGAACATGAGGACCCACAAAAAGACTGTACCGATTTCCGACACCCAGCGCCCCGGAACTCCCTCCCCATTTCCGACGCCCAGATCCCCCAACTCCCCTCCCCAACCCCCGCTGACCAAAGGCTATAGGCCGGCCTTGGCGACTATTTTGCACGCTGCGCCGCTGGGCATTTCTTGCCATTTTAGGGCAGGGTTCTGACCGATTCCATCCCACTGGGCACACTAGGCCCCTCAAAAAGACTAGACCCATTTCCGACGCCCAAAGCCCTCGGACCCCCCTCCCCAACCACCGCGGCCCAAAGGCTATAGCCCACCGGCCTCGGCGACTATCTCGCGCGCTGCGCCGCTGGGAATTTCTTGCCATTTTAGGGCAGGCCTCTGACCGTAGCCTCCCACTGGGAACATGAGGACCAACAAAAAGACTGTACCCATTTCCGGCTTGAGCCGGAACCCCTCCCAACCCGGCCCGGCCAAAAGCAGCCAGCGGCCTTGGCGACTATTTTACCTTGCGCGCTGGGAAATTCTTGGCATTTAGGGCAGGCTTACCGTAGCCTCCAGGGAACATGAGGACCAACAAAAAGACTGTACCCATTTCCGACGCCCGGGCCGGAACCCCTCCCGACCCCGCTGACCAAAGCCTATAGCCCACCGGCCTTGGCGACTATTTCGCGCGCTGCGCCACTGGGGATTTCTTGGCATTTTAGGGCAGGCTTCTGACCGTACCCTCCCACTGGGCACACTAGGCCCCTCAAAAAGACTAGACCCATTTCCAATGCCCAAAGCCCCCGAACCACCCCCCTCCCCAACCCCCGCGGACCAATGGCTATAGCCCACCGGCCTCGGGGACTATTTCGCGCGCTGCGCCGCTGGGCATTTCTTGCCATTTTAGGGCAGGCCTGTTACCGTAGCTTCCCATTGGGCACACGAGGACCCTAGAAAAGACTGTACCCATTTCCGAAGCCCAGAGCCCCCGAACCCCCCTCCCCAACCCCCGCGGACCAAAGGCTATAGCACACCAGTCTCGGCGACTATTTCGCGCGCTGCGCCGCTGGGCATTTCATGCCATTTTAGGGCAGGCCTCTGAACGTACCCTCCCACAGGGCACACTAGGCCCCTCAAAAAGACTAGACCCATTTCCGACGCCCAGAGCCCCCGAACACCCCTCCCCAACCCCCGCGGACCAAAGGCTATAGCCGACCAGTCTCGGCGATTATTTCACGCGCTGTGCCGCTGGGTATTTCTTGCCATTTTAAGGCAGGGCTCAGACCGTAGCCTCCCACTGTGCACACGAGGACTCTCAAAAAGATTGTACCCATTTCTGTCACCCAAAGTCCCCGAACCCCCTCGACCCAGCAGAATAGACGCTATTGCCCACCGGACTCGGAGACTATTTCAAGCGCTGCGCCGCGGGGTATTTCTTGCCTTTTTAGGGCAGGCATCTGCCCGTAGTTTCGCACTGGGCACACGAGGCCCGTTGAAAAGATTGGACCCGTTTTCGTCGCCCATAGTCCCCGAACACCCCTCCCCAACTCCCGTGGGCCAAAGGCTATAGACCACCTCGGTGACTATTCGCGATGCACCGTGTGGTATTTCTTGCCTTTTGGGTCAGGCATCTGACCGTAGTCTGCTTGGGCACCACGAGGCCCCTTGAAAAGGCGGACCCATTTCCGTCCCCATGGTCCCGAACCCCCTCCCGCCCCAGCGTACCGAGGCTATAACCCACGGCCTCGGCGACTATTTGTGCGCTGCGCGCTTGGCATTCTTTCCATTTTAGGCGGGCCTCGACCGTAGCCTCTCCGGCTACAGGCCCCACAAAACGTCTGGACCCATTTCTGACACCCATAGTCCCCGAACCCACCACCCCAACCCCCAGCGGAACAGACGCTATAGCCCACCGGACTCGATGACTATTTCTCGCGCTGCGCCGCGGGGTATTTCATGCCTTTTTAGGGCAGGCATGTGACCGTAGTCTCCCACTGCGTGCGAGGCCCTCAAAAGCTGGACCCATTCTGATGCCCAGGCCCCGAACCCCCTCCCGACCCCGGACCAAAGTTTATAGCCCACCGGCCTCGGCGAGTATTTCGCGCACTGTGCCGCTGGGCATTTCTTGCCATTTTAGGGCAGGCTTCTGACCGTAGTCTCCCACTGGGCACAAGTGGACCCTCGAAAAGATTGTACCCACTTCCTACGCCCAGATCCCCCGAACCCCCCTCCCCAACCCCCGCGGACAAAAGGCTATAGCCCACCGGCCTCGGCGACTATTTCGCGCGCTGCGTCGCTGGGCATTTCTGGTCATTTTAGGGCAGGCCTCTGACCGTAGCCTTCCACTGGGCACACGAGGCCCCTCAAAAAGACTGGACCCATTTCCGACACCAGAGTCCCCGAACCCCCCTCCCAGCCCAGCGGAGCAGATCTTGTAGCCCACGGACTCGGAGACTATTTTGCGTCTTGCTCATGCGGTATTCTTGCCTTTTTAGGGCAGGCATCTGACCGTAGTCTCCCACTGGGCACACGAGGACCCTCGAAAAGATTATACCCATTTCCTACGCCCAGAGCCCCCGAACCTTCCTCCCCAACCCCCACGGACCAAAGGATATAGACCACCGGCCTCGGTGACTATTTCGCGCCCTGCGCCGCTGGGCATTTCTTGGCATTTTAGGGCAGGCCTCTAACCGTAGCCTCCCACTGGGCACACGAGGACCCTCAAAAAAATTGTACCCATTTCCTATGCCCAGAGCCCACGAACCCCCCTCCCCAACCCCCGCGGACCCAAGCACATGTGCACCGGCCTCGGCGACTATTTGCCATTCGGGCATTTCTGGTCATTTAGGGCAGGCCTCGGCGTGGTCTCCCTGGGCTACAGGTCCCTAAAAGACTGGACCCATTTCCGACACGAGTCCCCGAACCCCTCCCGAGCCCATGAGCAGACAATATAGCCACGGACTCGGAGACTATTCCTTGTGCTCCAGCGAGGTATTTCTTGCCTTTTAGGGCGGGCATCGGCCGTAGTCTCCCAATGGGCTACAGGCCCTCAAAAGACTGGACCCATTTCCGACGCCCATAGTCGCCGGACACCGCGGACGAAGGCTATAGACCACCGGCACAGGCTATTTCCCATCCTGCGCCCAGGCATTTCTTGGCATTCTGGCGGGGCCTCTAACGTAGCCTCCCCAGGGCACGAGGACCCTCGAAAAGATTGTACCCATTTCCTATGCCCGAACACCAGAACCCTCCTCCCAGCCCCCGGACCCAGGCTAGCCCACCTGACCTCGGCGACTATTTGGCCGCTGCGCTTGTTGGGCATTCTTGCCATTTTAGGCGAGCCTCTAACCGTAGCCTCCCACTTGGGCTGCGAGGACCCTCAAAGATTGTACCCATTTCCCTATGCAGGCCACGAACCCCCTCGGCCCCAGCGGACCAAGGCTATAGCCCACCGGTCCTCGGCGACTATTCCTTGTGTTGTGCCTTTGGGCATTTCTGGTCATTTTAGGGCAGCCTCGACCGTAGCCTCACCCAGGCTACACAGGTCCCCTCAAAAGCTGGACCCATTTCCGACACGAGTCCCGAACCCCCTCCCACCCCATGGGCAGACAATATAGCCCACGGACTCGGAGACTATTTGTTGCTCCATGGTATTTCTTGCCTTTTAGGGCGGGCATCGACCGTAGTCTCCCCAGGCTGCAGGCCTCAAAGACTGGACCCATTTCCGGCCCATGGTCCCCGGACACCAGCGGACGAAAGGCTATAGACCACCGGCTGGGCGACTATTTCCATACTGCGTCGTGGGCATTTCTTGCCATTTTAGGGCGGGCCTCGGCCGTAGCCTCCCCAGGCACCGAGACCCTCGAGATTGTGCCATTTCCTACACCCAGAGACCCAGAACCCCCCTCCCCAACCCCCGCGGACCAAAGGCTATAGCCCACCGGCCTCGGCGACTATTTCGCGTGCTGCGCCGCTGGGAATTTCTTGCCATATTAGGGCAGGGCTCTGATCGTAGCCTCCCACCGGGCACACGAGGCTCCTCACAAAGACTGGACCCATTTCCGACGCCCAGAGTCCCCGAACCCCCCTCCCCAACCCCCGCGGACCAAACGCTATTGCCCACCGGCCTCGGCGACTATTTCGCGCGCTGCGCCGCTTGGCATTTCTTTCCATTTTAGGGCAGGCCTCTGACCGTAGCCTCTCACTGGGCACACGAGGCCCCACAAAACGTCTGGACCCATTTCCGACGCCCATAGTCCCCGGACACCCGCGCGGACCAAAGGCTATAGACCACCGGCCTGGGCGACTATTTCCCGCCCTGCGTCGCTGGGCATTTCTTGGCATTTTAGGGCAGGCCTCTAACCGTAGCCTCCTACTGGGCACACGAGGACCCTCGAAAAGATTGTACCCATTTCCTATGCCCAGAACACCCGAACCCCCCTCCCCAACCCCCGCGGACCAAAGGCTATAGCCCACCGACCTCGGCGACTATTTCGCGCGCTGCGCCGCTGAGCATTTCTTGCCATTTTAGGGCAGGCCTCTAACCGTAGCCTCCTACTGGGCACACGAGGACCCTCGAAAAGATTGTACCCATTTCCTATGCGGAACACCGAACCCCCTCCCAGCCCCCCGGACCAAAGGCTATAGCCACCGGACTCGAGACTATTTCTCACTTGCGAGGGTATTCATGCCTTTTTTGGGCAGGCATCGGCCGTAGTCTCCCCTGCTGCACCGAGGGCCCTCAGGCTGGACCCATTTCTGATGCCCAGGCCCCGAACCCCCTCCCAGGCCCCGCGGACCAAGGTTATAGCCCACGGCCTCGGCGAGTATTTGGCCTTGTGCGCTGGGCATTTCTTACCATTTAGGGCGGGCTTGACCGTAGCCTCAGCTGGGCACACGAGTCCCCTCAAAAAGACTGGACCCATTTCCAACACCAGAGGCCACGAACCCCCCTCCCCAACCCCCGCGGAACAGACGCTATAGCCCACCGGCCTCGGCGGCCTTTTGCGCGCGCTGCGCCGCTGGGCATTTCTTGCCATTTTAGGGTATCCCTCTGACCGTAGCCTCCAACTGGGCACACCAGGCCCCTCAAAAAGACTAGACACATTTCCAACGCCCAGAGCCCCCGAACCCCCCTTCCCAACCCCCGTGGACGAAAGGCTATAGCCCACCATCCTCGGCGACCATTTTGCGCGCTGCTCCGCAGGGTATTTCTTGCGTTTTTAGGGCAGGCATCTGACCGTAGCCTCCCACTGGGCACACGGGGCCCCTCAAAAAGACTGGACCCATTTCCGTCGCCTATAGTCCCCGAACACCCCTCTCCAACCCCCGCGGACCAAATGCTATAGACCACCGGCCTCGGTGACTATTTCGCGCGCTGCGCCGCTAGGTATTTCTTGCCATTTTAAGGTAGGCGTCTGACCGTAGCCTCTCACTGGGCACACGAGGTCCCACAAAATGTCTGGACCCATTTCCGACACCCAGATTCCCCGAACCCCCCTCCCCAACCCCCGCGGAACAGACGCTATAGCCCGCCGGACTCGGCGACAATTTCGCGCACTGTGCCGCTGGGCATTTCTTGCCATTTTAGGGTAGGCTTCTGACCGTAGCCTCCAACTGGGCACACGAGGCCCCTCCAAAAGACTAGACCCATTTCCGATGCCCAGAGCCCCCGAACCCCCTCCACCCCAGCGGACCCAGGCTAGCCCACCGACCTCGGCGACTATTTCGCTGTGCAGCTGGGCATTGTTACCATTTAGGGCAGGCCTCGACCGTAGCCTCACCCAGGCACCACGAGGACCGTCAAAAGAATGGACCCATTACATCACCCAAAGTCCCGAACCCCCTCGCCGACCCCAGCGAGGCAGCTGTGCCCACGGACTCGGAGACTATTTCAGCGCTGCGCGGGTATTTCTTGCCTTTTAGGGCAGGCATCTGCCGTGGTTTACGCACTGGGCACAGGAGGCCCGTTGAAAGATTGGACCCGTTTTTAAGTGCGCCCATGGTCCCCGAACACCCCTCCCGACTCCGTGGGCCAGGCTATAGACCACCGGCCTCGGTGACTATTCGCGCGATGCACCGTGTGGTATTTCTTGCCTTTTAGGTCGAGGCATCTGACCATAGTCTATGCCAGGCACAGGCCCTTGAAAAATGGACCATTTCCATCCCCCATGGTCCCGAACCCCCTCCCACCCGCGTACCAAGGCTATAACCCCGGCCTCGGCGACTATTTGTGCTGCGCGCGCTTGGCATTTCTTTCCATTTTAGGGCGGGCCTCGACCGTAGCCTCTCCAGGCACCACGAGGCCCCTAAACGTCTGGACCCATTTCGACACCCATGGTCCCGAACCCACCACCCCAGCAGCGGAGACGCTATAGCCCACGGACTCGATGACTATTTCTCGCTGCGCGCGGGTATTTCATGCCTTTTGGGCAGGCATTTGACCGTAGTCTCCCCACTGCGTACCGAGGCCCTCAAAAGCGGACCCATTTCTGATGCCGAGTCCCGAACCCAGACCCCAGCGGACCAAAGTTTATAGCCCACCGGCCTCGGCGGTATTTCGCGCCTTTGTGCGCTGGGCATTTCTTGCCATTTAGGGCGAGCTTGACCGTAGCCTCACGGCACCACAGGCCCCTCAAGACTAGACCCATTTCGGCCCCGAATCCCAGAACCCCCTCCCAGCCCCAGCGGAACAAGGCTATAGCCCAGCCTCGGTGACTATTTCGCGTCTTTGTGCGCTGGGCATTTCTTGCCATTTAGGCAGGCTTCTGACCGTAGCCTCCCATTGGGCACACGAGGACCGTCAAAAAGACTGGACCCATTTCCGTCACCCAAAGTGCCCGAACCCCCTCCCCAACCCCGTAGAACAGGCCTTTATAGCCCAACGGACTCGGAGACTATTTCAAGCGCTGCGCCGCGGGGTATTTCTTGCCTTTTTAGGGCAGGCATCTGACCGTAGCCTCCCATTGGGAACATGAGGACCCACAAAAAGACTGTACCGATTTCCGACACCCAGCGCCCCGGAACCCCCTCCCCATTTCCGATGCCCAGATCCCCCGAACTCCCCTCCCCAACCCCCGCTGACCAAAGGCTATAGGCCGGCCTTGGCGACTATTTTGCCTGGCTGCGCGCTGAGCATTTCTTGCCATTTAGGGCGGGTTCTGACCGATTCCATCGCCTTTGGGCACACTAGGCCCCTCAAAAAGACTAGACCCATTTCCGCCGCCCAAAGCCCTCGGACCCCCTCCCCTGACCACATGGCCCAAAGGCTAGCCCCACCGGCCTCGGCGACTATCTCGCAGCTGCGCGCTTGCAGAATTCTTGCCATTTTAGGGCGGGCCTCGACCGTAACCTCCCAGCTGGGAACATGAGGACCAACAAAAGGCTGTACCCATTTCCGGCGCCCGAGCCGGAACCCCCTCCCCAACCCCCGCTGACCAAAGCCTATAGCCCACCGGCCTTGGCGACTATTTCGCGCGCTGCGCCGCTGGGAATTTCTTGGCATTTTAGGGCAGGCTTCTGACCGTACCCTCCCACTGGGCACACTAGGCCCCTCAAAAAGACTAGACCCATTTCCGACGCCCAAAGCCCTCGGACCCCCCTCCCCAACCACCGCTGACCAAAGGCTATAGCCCACCGGCCTCGGCGACTATCTCGCGCGCTGCGCATTGAATTTCTTGCCATTTAGGGCAGGCCTCGACCGTAGCCTCCCTGGGAACATGAGGACCAGCAAAAGACTGTACCCATTTCCGGCGCTTGAGCCGGAACCCCTCCCGACCCCGGCGGCCAAGCGCTGGCCCACGGCCTTGGCGACTATTTGCTGCCCTTTGAAATTTCTTGGCATTTTAGGGCAGGCTTCTGACCGTACCCTCCCACTGGGCACACTAGGCCCCTCAAAAAGACTAGACCCATTTCCAATGCCCAAAGCCCCCGAACCACCCCTCCCGACCCGCGGACCGGTATGGCTATAGCCCCGGCCTCGGGGACTATTCAGCAGCTGCGCTGGGTATTTCTTGCCATTTTAGGGCAGGCCTCTTACCGTAGCTTCCCCTTGGGCACACGAGGACCCTAGAAAAGACTGTACCCATTTCCGAAGCCCAGAGCCCCCGAACCCCCCTCCCCAACCCCCGCGGACCAAAGGCTATAGCACACCAGTCTCGGCGACTATTTCGCGGGCTGCGCCGCTGGGCATTTCATGCCATTTTCGGGCAGGCCTCTGAACGTACCCTCCACGGGGCACTAGGCCCTCAGACTAGACCCATTTCCGGCGCCCGAGCCCCGAACACCCTCCCGACCCCAGCGGACCAAGGCTATAGCCGACCAGTCTGGCGATTATTTCCTGTGTTGTGCGCTGGGTATTTCTTGCCATTTTAAGCGGGGCTCAGACCGTAGCCTCCACTGTGCGAGGACTCTCAAAATTGTACCCATTTCCGGCGCCCGGGCCCCGAACCCCCTCCCGGCCCCGCGGACCAAAGGCTATAGGCCACCCGGCTCGGAGAATATTTCGCGCGCTACGCCGCTCGGTATTTCTTGCCATTTTACTGCAGACCTCTAACCGTAGCCTCGCACTGGGCACATGAGGCCCTGAAATATTTGGACCCATTTCCGATGCGAGTCCCCGAACCCGTCCCGACCCCGCAGGCCAAAAGGCTATAGCCACCTGCTGGCGAATATTTGCTGTGGCTGTGTATTTCTTGCCATTTTAGGCGTGCCTCGATCGTAGCCTCCCCTTTGGGCACATGAGGCCCCTCGAAAAACCGGTGCACATATCGGCGCCCGCGCCCCGAACCCCCTGCCTAAACCCCCGGACCATAGGCTATAGCCCACCAGCCTCGGCGACTATTTCGCGCGCTGCGCCACTCGGCATTTGTTGCCATTTTAGGGCAGGCCTCTGACCGTAGAGTCCCACTGGGCACATGAGGCCCGTCGAAAAGACTGGACAATTTCCGACCCCCAGAGCCCCTGAACCCCCTTCTCGAACCCCCGCGGACCAAAGGTTATAGCCCACCGGCCTCGGTGACTATTTCGCGCGCTACGCCGCCGGGCATTTCTTACCATTTTAGGGCAGGCCTCTGACCGTAGCCTCCCACTGGCCACACGAGGCGCCTTGAAAAGACTGGACCAATTTCCGTCACCCAGAACCCCCGAATCCCCCTCCCCAACCCCCGCGGACAACAGGCTATAGCCCACCGGCCTAGGCGACTATTTCGCGCGCTGCGCCGCTGGTCATTTCTTGCCATTTTAGGGCAGGCCTCTAACAGTAGCCTCCCACTAGGCACACAAGGCCCGTTGAATAGACTGGACCCATTTCCAATGCCCATAGTCTCCGAACCCCCCTCCCCAACCCCTGCGGAACAGACGCTATAGCCCACCGGCCTCGGCGACTATTTCGCGCGCTGCGCCGCAGGGCATTTCTTGCTATTTTAGGGCAGCCCTCTGACCGCGGCCTCCCACTGGGCACACGAGCCCCCTCGAAAAGACTGGACCCATTTTCGTGCAGAACCCCGACGCCCTCCCGGCCCCGCGGACCACAGTGCTGGCCCACCGGGCTCAGAGACTATTTCGCGTGTTGTGCCGCGGGGTATTTCTTGCCATTTTAGGGCAGGCCTCTGACCGTAGCGTCCCACTGGTCACACGAGGACCCTCGAAAAGAGTGGACCAATTCCGACCCCCAGAGCCCCCGAACCCCCTTTCCCAACCCCCGCGGACCAAAGGCTATAGCCCACCGGCCTCGGCGACTATTTCGTGCGCTGCGCCGCTGGGCATTTCTTGCCATTTTAGGGCATGCCTCTAACCGTAGCCTCCCACTAGGCACACGAGGACCCTGGAAAAGACTGTACCCATTTCCGACCCCCAGAGCCCCCGAACCCCCCGCTTCTTGTGGACCAAAGGAGATAGCCCACCAGCCTCGGCGACTATTTCGCGAACTGCACCGCTGGGTATTTCTTGCCATTTTAGGGCAGGCCTCTGACCGTAGCCTCCCACTGGGTATACGAGGACCGTCCAAAAGACTGTACCCATTTCTGACACCCAGAGCCCCCGAACCCCCCTTCCCAACCCCCGCGGACCAAAGGCTATAGCCCACCGGCCTCAACGACTATTTCGCGCACTGCGCCGCTGGGCATTTCTTGTCATTTTAGGGCAGGCCTCTGACCGTAACGTCCCACTAGTCACACGAGGACCCTTGAAAAGAATGGACCAATTCCGACCCCCAGAGCCCCCGAACCCCCTTCCCCAACCCCCGCGGACCAAAGGCTATAACCCACCGGCCTCGGCGACTATTTCGCGCGCTGCGCTGCTGGGCATTTCTTGCCATTTTAGGGCATGCCTCTGACCGTAGCCTCCCACTGGGCACACGAGGACCCTTGAAAAGACTGTACCCATTTCCAACCCCCAGAGCCCCCGAATCCCCGCTTCTTCCCCGGACCAGGCTATAGCCCTGGCCTCGGTGACTATTCGCTTCATTGCGCCGCTGGGCATTTCTTGCCATTTTAGGGCAGGCCTTTAAACTGTAGCCTTCCACTGGGGACACGAGGCCCCTCTAAAAGAATGGACCCATTTCCGACGCCCAGAGCCCCCGAACCCCGCTGGCTAACCCCCGCGGACCAAAGGCTATAGCCCACCGGCATCGGCAACTATTTTGCGCACTGCGCCGCTGGGTATTTCTTGCCATTTTAGGGCAGGCCTCCGACCGTAGTCTCCCACTGGGCATATGAGGACCCTCAAAAAGGCTGTACCCATTTCTGACACCCAGAGCCCCCGAACCCCCACCCCAACCCCCGCGGACCAAAGGCTATAGCCCACCGGCCTCGGCGACTATTTCGCGCGCTGCGCCGCTAGGCATTTCTTGCCATTTTAGGGCAAGCCTCTGACCGTAGACTCACACTGGGCACATGAGGCCACTCAAAATGACTGGACCCATTTCCGACACCCAGAGCCCCCGAACCTCCCTCCCCAAACCCCTCGGACCAAAGGCTATAGCCCACCGGCCTCGACGACTTTTTCGCGTGCTACGCCGCTGGGCGTTTCTTGCCATTTTAGGGCAGGCCTATTACTTTAGCCTCCCACTGGGCACACGAGGACCCTCAAAAAGACTGTACCCATTTCCGACGCCCGGAGCACCCGAACCCCCCCCCCCCCAACCCCCGCGGACCAAAGGCTATAGCCCACCGGCCTCGCCGACGATTTCGCGCGCCGCGCCGCTGGGCATTTCTTGCCATTTTAGGGAAGGCTTCTGACCGTAGCCTCCCACTGGGCACACAAGGACCCTCGAAAAGACTGTACCCATTTCCGACGCCCAGAGCCCCCGAACCCCCCTCCCCAACCCCCGTGGATGAAAGGCTATAGCCCACAGGCCTCGCGGACTATTTCGCGCGCTGCGCCGCTGGGCATTTCCTGTCATTTTTTTGCAGGCCTCTGACCGTAGCTTCCCACTGCGCACATGAGGCCCCTCAAAAAGACTGGACCCATTTCCGATACCCAGAGCCCCCGAACCTCTCTCCCCAACCCCCGCGGACCAAAGGCTATAGCCCACCATCCTCGGCGACTAATTCTCGCGCTGTGCCGCTGTGTATTTCCCGCCATTTTATAGCAGCCCTCTGACCGTAGCCTCCCACCGGGCACACGAGGACCCTCTAAAAGACTAGACCCATTTCCGACGGCCAGAGCCCTCGAACCTCCCTCCCCAACCCCAGCGGACTAAAGACTATAGCCCACCGGCCTCGGCGACTATTTCATGCGTTGCGCCGCTGGGCATTTCTTGCCATTTTATGGAAGGCCTCTGATCGTAGCCTCCCACTGGGCACACGAGGACCCTCGAAACCGCTGTACCCATTTCCGAGACCCAGAGCCCCCGAACCCCCCCCAACCCCCGCTGACCAAAGGCTATAGCCCACCAGCCTCGGCGGCTATTTCGCGCGCTGCGCCGCTTGGTATTTCCTACCATTTTAGTGCAGGCCTCTGACCGTAGCCTCCCACTGGGCACACAAGACCCCTCGTAAAGACTGGACCCATTTCCAATACCCAGAGCCCCCGAACCTCTCTCCCCAACCCCCGCGGACCAAAGGCTATAGCCCACCGGCCTAAAGGACTATTTCGCGCGCCGCGCCGTTGGGTATTTCTTGCCATTTTAGGGCAGGCCTCTGACCGTAGCCTCCCACTGGCCACACGAGGACCCTAGAAAAGACTGTACCCATTTCCGACGCCCAGAACCCCCGAACGCCCCTCCCCAACCCCCGCAGACCAAAGGCTATAGCCCACCGGCATCGGTGACTATTTTGGGGGCTACGCCGCGGGGCATTTCTTGCAATTTTAACGAAGGCCTGTGACCGTAGCCTCCCACTGGGCACACGAGGACTCTCGAAAAGACTGGACCCATTTCCGACGCCCATCGTCCCCGAACATCCCTCCCCAACCCCCGCGGACCAAAGGCTATAACCCACCGGCGTCGGTGACTATTTCACGCGTTTCGCCGCTGGGTATTTCTTGTTATTTTTGGCAGGCCTCTGACCGTAGTCTCCCACTGGGCACACGAGGACCCTCGAAAAGACTGTACCCATTTCCGACGCCCAGAGCCCCCGAACCCCCCTCCCAAACCCCCGCGGACCAAAGGCTATAGCCCACCGGCCTCAGCGACTATTTCACGCACCGCGCCGTTGGGCATTTCTTGTCATTTTAGGGCAGGCCTCTGACCGTAACGTCCCACTAGTCACACGAGGACCCTTGAAAAGAATGGACCAATTCCGACCCCCAGAGCCCCCGAACCCCCTTCCCCAACCCCCGCGGACCAAAGGCTATAACCCACCGGCCTCGGCGACTATTTCGCGCGCTGCGCTGCTGGGCATTTCTTGCCATTTTAGGGCATGCCTCTGACCGTAGCCTCCCACTGGGCACACGAGGACCCTTGAAAAGACTGTACCCATTTCCAACCCCCAGAGCCCCCGAACCCCCCCGCCTAACCCCCGCGGACCAAAGGAGATAGCCCACCAGCCTCGGCGACTATTTCGCGCACTGCGCCGCTGGGTATTTCTTGCCATTTTAGGGCAGGCCTCTGACCGTAGCCTCCCACTGGGTATACGAGGACCGTCCAAAAGACTGTACCCATTTCTGACACCCAGAACCCCCGAACCCCCCTACCCAACCCCCGCGGACCAAAGGCTATAGCCCACTGGCCTCGGTGACTATTTCGCTCGCTGCGCCGCTGGGCATTTCTTGCCATTTTAGGGCAGGCCTTTAAACTGTAGCCTTCCACTGGGGACACGAGGCCCCTCTAAAAGAATGGACCCATTTCCGACGCCCAGAGCCCCCGAACCCCGCTGGCTAACCCCCGCGGACCAAAGGCTATAGCCCACCGGCATCGGCAACTATTTTGCGCACTGCGCCGCTGGGTATTTCTTGCCATTTTAGGGCAGGCCTCCGACCGTAGTCTCCCACTGGGCATATGAGGACCCTCAAAAAGGCTGTACCCATTTCTGACACCCAGAGCCCCCGAACCCCCACCCCAACCCCCGCGGACCAAAGGCTATAGCCCACCGGCCTCGGCGACTATTTCGCGCGCTGCGCGCCGACATTCTTGCCATTTAGGGCAAGCCTCTGACCGTGAACTCACCTTTTGGGCACATGAGCCACTCAAAATGACTGGACCCATTTCGACACAGGCCCCCAGACCTCCTCCCCAGACCCCTCGGACCAAGGCTATAGCCACCGGCCTCGGCGACTTTTTCGAGTGCTGCGCTGGGCGTTCTTGCCATTTAGGCAGGCCTATTACTGGCCTCCCACTGGGCACCGAGGACCCTCAAAAACTGTACCCATTTCCGACACCGGGCAGAACCCCAACCCGGACGAGGCTATAGCCCACCGGCCTCGCCGGCGATTTTCGCCCGCGCGCATTTCTTGCCATTTTAGGAAGGCTTCTGACGTAGCCTCCAGGCACACAAGGACCCTCGAAAAGACTGTACCCATTTCCGGCGAGGCCCCGAACCCCCTCCCAGCCCCGTGGATGAAGGCTATAGCCCACAGGCCTCGCCCGGACTATTTGTGGCGCTGCGCTGGGCATTTCCTGTCATTTTTGCAGGCCTCGACCGTAGCTTCCAGCTGCGCGCAGGGCCCTCAAAAGCTGGACCCATTTCCGATACCGAGGCCCCGAACCTCTCTCCCCGGCCCCCGGACCAAAGGCTATAGCCCACCATCCTCGGCGACTAATTCTCGCGCTGTGCCGCTGTGTATTTCCCGCCATTTTATAGCAGCCCTCTGACCGTAGCCTCCCACCGGGCACACGAGGACCCTCTAAAAGACTAGACCCATTTCCGGCGAGCCTCAGACCTCCTCCCAACCCCAGTGACTAAATACTATAGCCCACCGGCCTCGGCGACTATTTCATGCGTTGCGCCGCTGGGCATTTCTTGCCATTTTATGGAAGGCCTCTGACCGTAGCCTCCCACTGGGCACACGAGGACCCTCGAAACCGCTGTACCCATTTCCAAGGCCCAGAGCCCCCGAACCCCCCCCCAACCACCCCAGACCAAAGGCTATAGCCCACCAGCCTCGGCGGCTATTTCTCTCGCTGCGCCGCTTGGTATTTCCTACCATTTTAGGGCAGGCCTCTGACCGTAGCCTCCCACTGGGCACACAAGACTCCTCGTAAAGACTGGACCCATTTCCGATACCCAGTGCCCCCGAACCTCTCTCCCCAACCCCCGCGGACCAAAGGCTATAGCCCACCGGCCTAAACGACTATTTCGCGCGCCGCGCCGTTGGGTATTTCTTGCCATTTTAGGGCAGGCCTTTGACCGTAGCCTCCCACTGGCCACACGAGGACCCTAGAAAAGACTGTACCCATTTCCGACGCCCAGAACCCCCGAACGCCCCTCCCCAACCCCCGCAGACCAAAGGCTATAGCCCACCGGCATCGGTGACTATTTCGGGGGCTACGCCGCGGGGCATTTCTTGCCATTTTAACGAAGGCCTGTGACCGTAGCCTCCCACTGGGCACACGAGGACTCTCGAAAAGACTGGACCCATTTCCGACGCCCATAGTTCCCGAACATCCCTCCCCAACCCCCGCGGACCAGGCTATAGCCCACAGCGTCGGTGACTATTTCACGCGTTTCGCTGGGTATTTCTTGTTATTTTGGCGGGCCTCGACCGTAGTCTCTCCCAGGCTGAGACCCTCGAAAAGGACTGTACCCATTTCCGGCCTTGAGCCCCGAACCCCTCCCAAACCCCGCGGACCAAAAGGCTATAGCCCACCGGCCTCGGACTATTTCACGCACCGCCGTTGGTATTTCTTGCCATTTAGGGCGGGCCTCTGACCGTCGCCTCCAGCTTGATGCACGAGACCCTCGAAAAGCTGGACCCATTTCCGATGCGGGCCCCGAACCCCTCCGACCCCGGCGGACCGCTATAGCCACCGGCCTCGGTGACTATTTGCGCAACCGCGCTGGGTATTTCTTGCCATTTAGGGCGGGCCTCTGACCGTAACCTCCCCAGCCACGAGGGACCCTAGAAAGCTGTACCCATTCCGACACCCGAACCCCGAGCGCCCTCGGCCCGCGGACCAAAAGGCTATAGCCCACGGCATCGGTGACTATTTCGAAACTCGCGCGGGTATTTCTTGCCATTTGCGAGGCCTGTGACCGTAGCCTCCCACTGGGCACCGAGGGACTCTCGAAAAAGGACCCATTTCCGATGCAGGCCCCGGGCCCCTCCAGCCCCGCGGACAAAGGCTATAGCCACGGCGTCGGTGACTATTTAGCGCGCCGCGCTGGGTATTTCTTGCCATTTAGGGCAGGCCTCGACCGTAGTCTCCCCTGAGGCACGGGAGGACCCTCGAAAAAGGCGTACCCATTTCGGCGCCCCTGAACCCCCCTCCCCAACCCCCGCGGACCAAAGGCTATAGCCCACCGGCATCGGCGACTATTTCGGGCGCTGCGCCGTGGGGCATTTCTTGCCATTTTAGGGCAGGCCTGTGACCGTAGCCTCCCACTGGGCACAGGAGGACCCTCGAAAGGACTGGACTCATTTCCGACACCCATAGCCCCCGAACATCCCTCCCCAACCCCCGCGGACCAAAGGCTATAGCCCACCGGCGTCGGTGACTATTTCGCGAGCCTCGCCGCTGGGTATTTCTAGCCATTTTTGGGCAGGCCTCTGACCGTAGTCTCCCACTGGGCACACGAGGACCCTCGGAAAGACTGGACCCATTTCCGATGCCCATAGCCCCCGAACAACCCTCCCCAACCCCCGCGGACCAAAGGCTATAGCCCACCGGCGTCGGTGACTATTTCGCGCGCTTCGTCGCAGGGTATTTCTATCCATTTTTGGGCAGGCGTCGGACCGTAGTCTCCAGCGGGCACCGAGGACCATCAAAGACTGGACCCATTCCGATGCCCATGGCCCACCATCCCTCCCCGGCCCCAGCGGACCGATGGTATAGCCCACGGCGTCGGTGACTATTCGCGCTCTTAGCGCTTGGTTTTCTAGCCATTTTGGGCGGGCCTCGACCGTAGTCTCCCATTGGGCTGCGAGGAACCCTCGAAAAGGCTGTGCCATTTCCGACCCAGGCCCCTGACCCAGCGGACCAAATGGGTATAGCCCACGCGTCGGTGACTATTCGCGGCCGCGCTGGGTATTTCTTGCCACTTTTGGGGAGGCCTCGACGGTAGTCTCCCAGGCACCACGGGACCTTGAAAGACTGTACCCATTTCCGACACAGGCCCCGAACCATCCCTGCGAACCCGCGGACAAGGCTACAGCCGGCCTAAGCGACTATTTCGTGGCGCGCGTATATTCTTGCCATTTTAGGGCAGGCCTCTGACTGTAACCTTCCACTTTGGTCACCGAGAACCCTAGAAAAGACTGGCCATATTTCCGGCGGAGCCCCGACGCCCCTCCCAACCCCGCGGACCGGACTATAGCCCAGCCCGGCGACTATTTCAGGCTGCGCGCGGGTATTCTTGCCATTTAGGGCAGGCCTCTGACCGCAGCCTCACCCGGGCACCGAGACCCTCGAAAAGACTGGACCCATTTAGGCCCGCCCCGACCATCCCTCCCCAACCCCAGCGGCGGCTATAGCCCACAGCGTCGGTGACTATTTCTGAGCTTAGCTGGGTTTCTAGCCATTTTGTTCAGGCCTCTGACGTAGTCTCCCCTTTGGCGCCACGGGGACCCTCGAAAAACTGTACCCATTTCGGCGCCGAGCCCCGAACCCCCTACCGAACCCCCGCGGACCAAAGGCTATAGCCCACCGGCCTCAGCGACTATTTCGCGCGCCGCGCCGTAGGGTATTTCTTGCCATTTTAGGGCAGGCCTCTGTAAGCCTCCCCGGACACCACGAGAACCTAGAAAGACTGTACCCATTTCCGGCCCAGGCCCCGAGCGCCCTCCCAACCCCGCGGAACAAAGGCTGGCCCACGGCAACTATTTGGGCGCTGCGCGCGCGGGTATTCTTGCGATTTTAGGGCAGACCTGTGACGCAGCCTCCCGGGTACGAGGTCCCTCGAAGACTATGCCGAGCCCCGAACCCCCTCTCCCAGCCCCGTCGACCAAGGCTATACCTCACGGCCTTGGTGACTATTTCAGCGCTTTGCCCATTGCTTGCTATTTTAAAGCGAGCCTCGTAGTAGCCTCCCAGGCTACGAGGACCCTCGAAATGACTGTACATATTTCCGATGCAGGCCCCAGTCCCCTCCCCAACCCCCGCGGACCAAAGGCTATAGCCCACCGGCATCGGCGACTATTTCGCGCGCTGCGCCCCGGGGCATTTCTTGCCATTTTAGGGGAGGCCTGTGACCGTAGCCTACCACTGGGCATACGAGGACCCTCGACAAGACTGTACCCATTTCCGACGAGCTCAGGAACCCCCTCCCAGCCCCACGGACCAAGGCTATAGCCCACGGCCGGTGACTATTTGTGGCAACCGCGCTGGGTATTCGTGCTATTTTAGGGCAGGCCTCGTAGCCTCCCAGCACCACAGTACCCGCGAAATGACTGTACATCTTTCGGAAGCCCAGAGCCCCCGAACCCCCATCCCAAACCCCCCCGGACCAAAGACTATAGCCAACCGGCCTCGGTGACTGGTTCGCGCACTTCGCCGGTGGGCATTTCCTGCCATTTTAGGCAGGCACGTGACCGTAGCCTCCCCGCTGGTACGGGGTCTCTCGAAAAACTGGACCCATTTCGATGCCGGGCCCCGAACCCCCTCCCCGGCCCGTCGACCAAAGGCTATGGCTCACCGGCCTCGGTGACTATTTCTGTATTTGCGCCCGCGGGCATTTCTTTCTATTTTAGGGCAGGCCTCGACCGTAGCCTCCCAGCTGGGCACGAGGACCTTGAAATGACTGTACATATTTCAGTGCGAGCCCCAGAATCCCCCTCCCCACCCAGCGGACCAAGGCTATACCCCACCGGCAACAACGACTATTTCGCGCGGCGCTGCGCGCTTGAGGCATTCTTGCCATTTTAGGGCAGGCCTGTGGCCGTAGCCTCCCGGCGCATCGAGGACCCTCGACAAACTGTACCCATTTCCGGCCGCCCAGCCCCAGCCCCCTCCCAATCCCCACGGACCAAAGGCCGGCAGCGTCGGTGACTATTTCGCGCGCTTCACCGCTGGATATTTCGTGCTATTTTAGGGCAGGCCTCTGACCATAGCCTCCCACTGGGCACACGAGTACCCTCGAAATGACTGCACATATTTCCGATGGCCAGAGCCCCCGAACCCCTGTCCCCAACCCCCCCGGACCAAAGGCTATAGCCCACCGGCGTCGGTGACTAGTTCGCCAGCCGCCCGGTGGGCATTTCCTGCCATTTAGGCAGGCCTCGACCGTAGTCTCGGCTGGGCCGTGAGGACCCTCGACAAGACTGCCCATTTTCGACACCCGGTCCCGAACCCCTCCCCAACCCCAGCGGACCAAAGGCTATAGCCACGGCGTCAGGTGACTATTCGCGGCAGCCGCTCGGTTTTATTGCCATTTTGAGGCAGGCCTCGACCGTAACCTCCCACAGCCACCGAGGACCCTGAAAAGGCTGTACCCATATCCGATGCAGCGAGCACCCGAGCGCCCGTCCCCAACCACTGCGGACCAAGGCTATAGCCCACGGCATCGGCAAGCAATTTAGCGCTGCGCCCGGGCATTCTTGCCATTTTAGGGCAGGCCTCGACTTTAGCCTCCCGCTGTGCACGAGAACCCTATAAAAAATGTACCCATTCCGGCGCCCGAGCCTGAGCGCCCTCCCAGCCCCCGTGCAAAATATAGCCCCGGCCGGTGACTATT
Source organism: Citropsis articulata (assembly GCA_030449925.1). Taxonomy (NCBI): domain Eukaryota; kingdom Viridiplantae; phylum Streptophyta; class Magnoliopsida; order Sapindales; family Rutaceae; genus Citropsis; species Citropsis articulata. The sequence goes on along the minus strand of JASUUH010000044.1, from coordinate 320,042 downwards.
TAGCGCCCGTGGGATATTTCTTGCCATTTAGGGCGAGGCCTCTGGTAGCCTTCCGGTGACACGAGAACCCTAGAAAAGACTGTACCCATTTCCGGCGAGCCCCGAGCGCCCCTCCCAACCCCGCGGAACAAAAGGCTATAGCCCACGGCCGGCAACTATTTGGGCGGCTGCGCGCGGGTATTTCTTGCGATTTTTAGGGCAGACACAGTGACCGCACCTCCCCTGGTGCACGAGGTCCCTCGAGAAGACTATGCCCAGGCCCCGAACCCCCTGACCCCGTCGACCAAGGCTATACCTCGCACCGGCCTTGGTGGACTATTTCGCGCTGGCGGCGTTGCTTCTTATTTTAGTGAGCCTCGACCGTAGCCTCCCGGCTGGGCACGAGGACCCTCGAAATGACTGTACATATTTCCGATGCCCAGACCCCCGAATCCCCTCCCGGCCCCAGCGGACCGAGGCTATAGCCCACCGGCATCGGCGACTATTTGGCGCTGCGCGGGGCATTCTTGCCATTTTAGGGAGGCTGTGACCGTAGCCTACCCGGCATCTGAGGACCCTCGACAAGACTGCCATTTCCGGCGAGCTCCGAACCCCCTCCCAACCCCACGGACCGAGGCTATAGCCCACGGCAGGTGGACTATTCGTAACCGCGCTGGGTATTCGTGCTATTTTGGGCAGGCCTCGTAGCCTCCCAGGCACCACAGTACCCTCGAAATGACTGCATATTGAGCCCGGAGCCCCGAACCCCTTCCCAGACCCCACGGACCAAAGACTATAGCCCACCGGCGTCGGTGACTAGTTCGCGCGCCGCCCGATTGGGCATTTCCTGCCATTTTAGGCAGGCTGTGTGACCGTAGCCTCCCACTTTGGGTACGAGGTCTCTCGAAAAGGCTGGACCCATTTCCGATGCAGGCCCCGAACCCCCTCCCCGGCCCCGTCGACCAAAAGGCTATAGCGCACCGGCCTCGGTGACTATTTAAGCAGCTGCGCGGGCATTCTTTATTTTAAGGCGGGGCCTCGTAGCCTCCGCCAGGCACGAGGACCTTGAAATGACTACGTATTTCGATGCGAGCCCCGAATCCCCTCCAGCCCAGCGGACCAAGGCTATGCCCCACGGCAACAGCGACTATTTCGGCTGCGCGCGGCATTCTTGCCATTTTAGGCGGGCCTGTGCCGTAGCCTCCACGCCAGCATCGAGGACCCTCGACAGACTGTACCCATTTCCGCGCCCGGGCCCAGCCCCTCCCAGTCCCCGGACCAGGCTATAGCCCACCGGCGTCGGTGACTATTGTAGCGCTTCACTGGATATTTCGTGCTATTTTAGGCGAGCCTCGACCATAGCCTCCCCCAGGCTGCAGTACCCTCGAAATGACTGCACATATTTCCGATGGCGAGCCCCGAACCCCTTTCCCAGCCCCCACGGACAGGCTATAGCCCACCGGCCTCGGTGACGTTCGCGGCAACCGCCCGGTGGGCATTTCCTGCCATTTTGAGCAGGCCTCGACCGTAGTCTCTGGGCACGTGAGGACCCTCGACAGACTGTACCCATTTTCGACACCCAGTCCCGACCCCTCCCCCCCGCGGACCAAGGCTATAGCCCACCGGCGTCGGTGACTATTTCAGCGCGCCGCGCTCGGTGTTGTTGCCATTTTGGGGCAGGCCTCGACCGTAGCCTCCAGCCACGAGGGACCCTAGAAAATGTACCCGTATCCGATGCGGGCGCGAGCCGTCCCGACCTGCGGACCAAGGCTATAGCCCACGGCATCGGCAACAATTTGCGGCTGCGCTGCTGAGCATTCTTGCCATTTTAGGGCAGGCCTCTCATAGCCTCCCACCACGAGAACCCTATAAAAATGTACCCATTTCCGGCGAGCCCTGACGCCCCTCCCGAACCCCGGCGTGCCAAGGCTATAGCCCCGGCCTCGGCGACTATTTGTCGCGGCGCGTGGGTATTTCTTGCCATTTTAGGGCAGGCCTCATTGTAGCCTTCGCTGGTGACAGTACCCTAGAAAAGGCTGTACCATTTCGGCCAGGCCCCGACGCCTCCCGGCCCCGGAACAAAAGGCTATAGCCCACCGGGCCGGCAACTATTTGGGCGCTGCGCGCGGGTATTCTTCGCGATTTTAGGACACGGCCGTATGACCTCCCAGCGGGTACCACGAGGTCCTCGAAGACTATGCCCGGGCCCCGAACCCCCTCCCGACCCCGTCGACCAAGGCTATAGCCTCCTGGTGACTATTTCAAGCGCTGCCCAGCGTGTTGCTTTATTTTAAGGCAGCCTCGACCGTAGCCTCCTGGGCACGAGGACCCTCGAAATGACTGTACATATTTCCGATGCCCGGGCCCCGAATCCCGCCCACGGACCGGGCTATGGCCCGGCATCGGACTATTTCGCGCTGCGCCCAGGCATTCTTGCCATTTTAGGGGCTGTGACGTAGCCTACTGCTGGGCATACGAGGACCCTCGAGACTGTACCCATTTCCGAGCTCCGAACCTCCCAACCCCACGGACCGAGGCTATAGCCCAGCCCGGCGGTGACTATTGTGCCGCTGGGGTATTCGTGCTATTTTGGAGGCCTCTGACCGTAGCCTCCTGGGCACAGTACCCTCGAAAATGACTGTACATATTTGAGCCCAGGCCCCGAACCCCAAACCCGGACCAAAACTAGCCAACGGCCTCGGTGACTGGTTCGCGCCGCCGGTGGGCATTTCCTGCCATTTTGGGCTGTGGCCGTAGCCTCCCCAGGTACGAGGTCTCTCGAAAGACTGGACCATTTCCGTGCCGAGCCCCGAACCCCCCTCCCGGCCCCGTCGACCAAAGGCTATAGCTCACCGGCCTCGGTGACTATTGCTGCTGCGCGCGAGCATTCTATTCTATTTTAGGGGGCCTCGCCGTAGCCTCCCCAGGCACCGAGGACCTTGAAATGGATACATATTTCCGATGCCCAGGCCCCGAATCCCCTCCCGCCCCGGACCAAAGGCTATAGCCACGGCATCGACAACAATTTAGGCGCTGCGCCATGTGGGCATTCTTGCCATTTTAGGGCAGGCCTCTGGTAGCCTCCCCGCAGCCACCGAGAACCCTATAAAAAAATGTACCCATTTCCGGCGCGGGCCCTGACGCCCCTCCCGAACCCCCGTGCAAGGCTATGGCCCACGGCCTCGGCGACTATTTGGCGCCGCGCCGTAGGAGTATTCTTGCCATTTTAGGGCAGGCCTCATTGTAGCCTTCCGCGGTGACACGAGAACCCTAGAAAAGACTGTACATATTTCCGGCAGGCCCCGAGCGCCTCCCCAACCGCCGCGGACCAAAGACTATAGTCCACGGCATCGGCGACTATTTGGCGCTGCGCCCGCAGGGTATTCTTGCCATTTAGGCGGGCCTCGACCGCAGCCTCCCACTGGGCTGCGAGGAACCTCGAAAAGACTGACCCATTTCCGAGGCCCATGGCCCCGAACATCCCTCCCGACCCCAGCGACGAAGGCTATAGCCCACCGGCGGTGACTATTTCGCGCTTCGCTGGTGTATTTCGTGCTATTTTGGGCGGGCCTCGACCGTAGCCTCCAGCTGGCTGCACAGTACCCTCGAAATGACTGTACATATTTGGGCCAGGCCCTGAACCCCTTCCCCCCCCCCGGACCAAAGGCTATAGCCCAACGGCCTCGGTGACTGGTTCGCGCGCGTCGCCGGTGGGCATTTCATGCCATTTTGGGCGGGCACTGTGCCGTAGCCTCCCCGATGCAGAGGTCTCTCGAAAAATGGACCCATTTCCGATGCAGGCCCCGAATCCCCTCGGCCCCGTCGACCAAGGCTATAGCTCACGGCCTCGGTGACTATTTGCCTTCAGCTGCGCGTGAGCATTTCTTGCCATTTTAGGGCAGGGCCTCGGCGTAGCCTCCCCAGGCACCACGAGACCTTTGAAATGACTGTACATATTTCTGATGCAGGCCCCAGCCCCTCCCGACCCCAGCGGACCAAAGGCTATAGCCCACGGCATGGCGACTATTTCGCGGCGCTGCGCGGGCATTTCTTGCCATTATAGGCGGGCCTATGACCGTAGCCTCCACAGCATCTGAGGACCCTCGACAGAATGTACCCATTTCCGGCGATTGGCCCCGAACCCCTCGATCCCACGGACCAGGCTATAGCCACGGCGTCGGTGACTATTTGGCTTCCGCTGGATATTCGTGCTATTTTAGGCGGGCCTCGACCAGCCTCCCAGGCTGCAGTACCCTCGAAATGACTGCACATATTTCCGATGGCCATAGCCCCCGAACCCCTTTCCCAAACCCCCACGGACCAAAGGCTATAGCCCACCGGCCTCGGTGACTGGTTCGCGCGCTTCGCCGGTGGGTATTTCCTGCCATTTTAGGCGGGCCTCGACGTAGTCTCCCACTTTGGGCACGTGAGGACCTCGACAAGACTGTACCCATTTCGACACCCAGGTCCCGAACCCCCTCCCAACCCCAGCGGACCAAAGGCTATAGCCAGCGGTCGGTGACTATTCGGCGCCGCTCGGTATTGTTCCCATTTTGGGCGGGCCTCGACCGTAGCCTCCCAGCCACCACGAGGACCTAGAAAGACTGTACCCATATCCAGCGCCAGCGGGCACCCGACGCCCGTCCCGACTGCGGACCAAAGGCTATAGCCCACGGCATCGGCACAATTTGTGGCTGCCGGGCATTCTTGCCATTTTAGGGCGGCGTCTGACGTAGCCTCCCAGCCAGCCACGAGAACCCTATAAAAAAAATGTACCCATTTCCGTGCAGGCCCCGACGCCTCCCAAACCCAGCGTACCAAAGGCTATAGCCCCCGGCCTCGGCGACTATTTGCGCCCGGCGCGCGTGGAGTATTCTTGCCATTTAGGGCAGGCCTCTGTAGCCTTCCCTGGTGACACGAGAACCCTAGAAAAGACTGTACATATTTTTCGGCAGGCCCCGACGCCCCTCCCAACCGCCCGCGGACCAAAGGACTATAGTCCACGGCGCCGGCGACTATTTGGCGCTGCGCCCGGGGTATTTCTTGCCATTTTAGGGCGGGCCTCGACCGCGCCTCCAGCTGGGCACAGGAACCTCGAAAGACTGGACCCATTTCGAGGCCCGGCCCCGAACACCCCAACCCCATGCGAAGGCTATAGCCCACCGGCCGGTGACTATTTCGCGCCGCGCTGGTGTTCGTGCTATTTTTAGGGCGGGCCTCGACCGTAGCCTCCCAGCTGGGCACCAGTACCCTCGAAATGACTGTACATATTTGAGCCCAGGCCGAACCTTCCAGAAACCCCACGGACCAAAGGACTATAGCCAACGGCCTCGGTGACTGGTTAGCGCGCCGCGGTGGGCATTTCCTGCCATTTTGGGCAGGCCTGTGACGTAGCCTCCCAGGTACGAGGTCTCTCGAAAAGACTGGACCCATGTCCGATGCCCAGAGCCCCCGAACCCCCCTCCCCAACCCCCGTCGACCAAAGGCTATAGCTCACCGGCCTTGGTGACTATTTAACGCGCTGCGCCGCGGGGCATTTCTTTCTATTTTAGGGCAGGCCTCTGACCGTAGCCTCCCACTGGGCACGACGAGGACCTTCGAAATGACTGTACATATTTCGATGCCCAGGCCCCGAATCCCCCACCCCGGACCAAGGCTATAGCCCGGCAACGACTATTTGCCCGGCGCGCTCGCGCGGCATTTCTTGCCATTTAGGGCGGGCACTGTGACCGTAGCCTCCCGGCATCTGAGGACCCTCGACAAGGACTGTACCCATTTCCGGCGGGCCCCAAACCCCTCCCAATCCCCCGGACCAAAAGGCTATAGCCCACGGCGTCGGTGACTATTCGGCAACCGCGCTGGATATTTCGTGCTATTTTAGGGCAGGCCTCGACCGCGCCTCCCTTTGGGCTACAGTACCCTCGAAATGACTGCACATATTTCCGATGGCGGGCCGAACCCCTTTCCCAAACCCCCACGGACCAAGGCTATAGCCCGGCCTCGGTGGTGACTGGTTCATGGCAACCGCCGGTGGGTATTTCCTGCCATTTTAGGCAGGCCTCTCGACCGTAGTCTCCTTTGGGCGCGTGAGGACCCTCGACAAAACTGTGCCATTTTCGACACCCATAGTCCCCGAACCCCCCACCCCAACCCCCCCGGACCAAAGGCTATAGCCCACCGGCCGCGGTGACTAGTTAGCGCGCGTCGCCGCGCGGGATTTGTTACCAATTTTGGGCAGGCCTCAGACCGGAGCCTCCCATGCCAGAGGACCCTAGAAAAGACTGTACCCATATCCGACGCCCAGAGCACCCGAACGCCCGTCCCCAGCCACTGCAGACCAAAGGCTATAGCCCACCGGCATCGGCAACAATTTCGCGCGCTGCGCCGCTGGGCATTTCTTGCCATTTTAGGGCAGGCGTCTGACTGTAGCCTCCCATTTGGCCGCGAGAACCTATAAAAAATGTACCCATTTCGATGCCAGGCCCCGAACGCCCCTCCCAAACCCCCGCGTACCAAAGGCTATAGCCCCCCGGCCTCAGCGACTATTTCGAGCGCCGCGCCGTAGGATATTTCTTGCCATTTTAGGGCAGGCCTCTGACTGTAGCCTTCCACTGGTGACACGAGAACCCTAGAAAAGACTGTACATATTTTTGGCGCTTGAGCCCCGACGCCCCTCCCAACCGCCCGCGGACCAAGACTATAGCCCACCGGCATCGGCGACTATTTCGGGCGCTGCGCCACTGGGTATTTCTTGCCATTTTAGGGCAGGCCTCTGACCGCACCCTCAGCTGAACCGAGGAACCTCGAAAGACTGGACCCATTTCGGGGCCCATGGCCCCGAACACCCCACCCAGCGAGCGAGGCTATAGCCCACGGCCGGTGACTATTTGGCAACCCGCGCTGGGTATTTCGTGCTATTTTAGGGCAGGCCTCTGACCGTAGCCTCCCACTGGGCACACGAGTACCCTCGAAATGACTGTACATATTTCGGAAGCCCAGAGCCCCCGAACCCCCTTCCCAAACCCCCACGGACCAAAGACTATAGCCAACCGGCCTCGGTGACTGGTTCGCGCACTTCGCCGGTGGGCATTTCCTGCCAGTTTTGGGCGGCGGCTGTGACCGTAACCTCCCAGGGTACGAGGTCTCTCGAAAAGACTGGACCCATTTCCGATGCCCAGAGCCCCCGAACCCCCCTCCCCAACCCCCGTCGACCAAAGGCTATAGCTCACCGGCCTTGGTGACTATTTAACGCGCTGCGCCGCGGGGCATTTCTTTCTATTTTAGGGCAGGCCTCGGCGTAGCCTCCCAGGCACACGAACCTTCGAAATGACTGTACATATTTTGCGGGCCCCAGTCCCCTGCCCGGACCCCAGCGGACCAAGGCTATAGCCCACGGCAGCGACTATTTGCGCGCTGCGCGGCATTTCTTGCCATTTAGGGCAGGCCTGTGACCGTACCCTCCCGCCAGCATCTGAGGACCCTCGACAAACTGTACCCATTTCCGGCGCCCGAGCCCCAGAACCCCCTCCCCGTCCCCACGGACCAAAGGCTATAGCCCACGGCGTCGGTGACTATTTCGCCAGCGCCGCGCTGGATATTCGTGCTATTTTAGGGCGAGCCTCGACCGTAGCCTCCCAGGCACCACAGTACCCTCGAAATGACTGCACATATTTCCGATGGCGAGCCCCGAACCCTTCCCAAACCCCACCGGACCAAAAGCTATAACCCACGGCCTCGGTGTGACTGGTTCGCGCAACCGCCGGTGGGTATTTCCTGCCATTTAGGCGGGCCTCGACCGTAGTCTCCAGGCGCGTGAGGACCCTCGACAGATTGTACCCATTTGACACCCATGGTCCCGAACCCCCTCCCCAACCCCCGGACCAAGGCTATAGCCACGGCGTCGGTGACTATTTCGTAACCGCGCTCGGTATTTATTGCCATTTTGGGCGGGCCTCGGCCTCCAGCTGGCCACGAGGACCCTAGAAAAGCTGCCCATATCCGGCGAGGCACCGATCGCCCGTCCGGCTGACCAAAGGCTATAGCCCACGGCGCCATCGGCAACAATTTGTGGCGCTGCGCCGGCGCATTCTTGCCATTTAGGGCAGGCCTCTGACTAGCCTCCAGCCACGAGAACCCTATAAAAAAATGTACCCATTTCCGATGCAGGCCCCGACGCCCTCGAACCCCGTGCCAAAGGCTGGCCCGGCCTCGGCGACTATTTTGGCGCGCCGTGGTATTTCTTGCCATTTTAGGGCGGGCCTCGACCTAGCCTTCCCTGGTGACACGAGAACCCTAGAAAGACTGTACATATTTTCGGCTTGAGCCCCGAGCCTCCCCGACGCCCGCGGACCAAGACTATAGTCCACGGCATCGGCGACTATTTGAGCTGCGCCGGGGTATTTCTTGCCATTTAGGCAGGCCTCGACCGTAGCCTCCAGCGGGCACGAGGAACCTCGAAAGGACTGGACCCATTTCCGACCCTGGCCCCACCCACCCCGACCCCCATGAGCGAAGGCTATAGCCCACGGCCGGTGACTATTTTAACGCGCTGGGTATTTCGTGCTATTTTGGGCAGGCCTCGGACCGTAGCCTCCACTGGGCACAGTACCCTCGAAATGACTGTACATATTTGAGCCCAGGCCCCGAACCTTGAAACCCCACGGACCAAGACTATAGCCCTCGGTGACTGGTTCGCGCGCCGCGGTGGGCATTTCCTGCCATTTTTGGGCAGGCCTGTGACCGTAACCTCCCTGGGTACGAGGTCTCGAAAAAGGCGGACCCATTTCCGATGCCGAGCCCCGAACCCCCTCCCAACCCCGTCGACCAAGGCTATAGCTCACCGGCCTCGGTGACTATTTGCGCGCGCGCAGGCATTCTTCTATTTTAGGGCAGGCCTCTGACGTAGCCTCCCCAGGCACGGCGGGGAACCCTTGAAATGACTGTACATATTTCGATGCAGGCCCCGAATCCCCTCCCCAGCCCCGCGGACCAAAGGCTATAGCCACCGGCGCGACTATTTCGCGCTTCGCGAGGCATTTCTTGCCATTTTAGGGCAGGCACTGTGACCGTAGCCTCACTTGGCATCGAGGACCCTCGACAGACTGTACCCATTTCCGACGCCCAGAGCCCCAAACCCCGCTCCCCAATCCCCACGGACCAAAGGCTATAGCCCACCGGCGTCGGTGACTATTTCGCGCTATTCGTGCTATTTTGGGCAGGCCTCGACCGTAGCCTCCCAGCTGGGCACAGTACCCTCGAAATAACTGCACATATTTCCGATGGCGAGCCCCGAACCCCTCTCAAACCCCCACGGACCAAAGGCTGTAGCCACGGCCTCGGTGGACTGGTTCGCGTGCCGCGGTGGGCATTTCCTGCCATTTTAGGCGGGCCTCGACCGTAGTCTCCCAGCTGGGCACGTGAGGACCCTCGACAGACTGCCATTTCGACACCCATGGTCCCGAACCCCTCCCGACCCCGCGGACCGAGGCTATAGCCCACGGCGTCGGTGACTATTTAGCAAGCGCTTCGCCGCTCGGTATTGTTGCCATTTTGGGCGGGCCTCGACCGTAGCCTCCCAGCCACACAAGGACCCTAGAAAATTGTACCCATATCCGGCGCCCGAGCAGCCGTCCCCGACCACTGCGGACCAGGCTATAGCCCACCGGCATCGGCAAGCAATTTGTAGCTGCGCTGAGCATTCTTGCCATTTTAGGGCAGGCCTCATTGTAGCCTCCAGCGAGAACCATATAAAAAAAATGTACCCATTTCCGGCGGCCGCGAGCGCCCTCCCGACCCCCGTACCGAGGCTATGGCCCCGACCTCGGCGACTATTTGGCGCGCCGGTGGTATTTCTTGCCATTTAGGGCGGGCCTCATTGTAGCCTTCCGCGGTGACACGAGAACCCTAGAAAAGACTGTACATATTTCCGGCGAGCCCCGACGCCCTCGACCGCGCGGACCAGACTATAGTCCACGGCATGGCGACTATTTGGTATGCGCCACGGGGTATTTCTTGCCATTTTAGGGCAGGCCTCGACCGCAGCCTCAGCTGGGCACGAGGAACCTCGAAAAGACTGGACCCATTTTCGGACCCATGGCCCCAGAACACCTCCCAGCCCATGAGCGAGGCTATAGCCCACGGCCGGTGACTATTTCGGCGGCTGGGTATTTCGTGCTATTTTAGGGCAGGCCTCTGACCGTAGCCTCCCACTGGGCACACGAGTACCCTCGAAATGACTGTACATATTTCGGAAGCCCAGAGCCCCCGAACCCCCTTCCGAAACCCCCACGGACCAAAGACTATAGCCAACCGGCCTCGGTGACTGGTTCGCGCACTTCGCCGGTGGGCATTTCCTGCCATTTTTGGGCAGGCCTGTGACCGTAGCCTCCCACTGGGTACACGAGGTCTCTCGAAAAGACTGGACCCATTTCCGATGCCCAGAGGCCCCCCAACCCCCCCCCCCACCCCCCCCCGACCAACGGCTATAGCCCACCGGCGTCGGTGACTATTTAACATTGCGCCTTGAGCATTTCTTTCTATTTTAGGGCAGGCCTCTGACCGTAGCCTCCCACTGGGCACGACGAGGACCTTCGAAATGACTGTACATATTTCTGATGCCCAGAGCCCCCGAATCCCCCTCCCCAACCCCCGCGGACCAAAGGCTATAGCCCACCGGCAACAGCGACTATTTCGCGCGCTGCGCCGCGGGGCATTTCTTGCCATTTTAGGGCAGGCCTGTGACCGTAGCCTCCCACTTGGCATACGAGGACCCTCGACAAGACTGTACCCATTTCCGACGCCCAGAGCCCCAAACCCCCCTCCCCAATCCCCACGGACCAAAGGCTATAGCCCACCGGCGTCGGTGACTATTTCGCGCGCTTCGCCGCTGGATATTTCGTGCTATTTTAGGGCAGGCCTCTGACCATAGCCTCCCACTGGGCACACGAGTACCCTCGAAATGACTGCACATATTTCCGATGGCCAGAGCCCCCGAACCCCTTTCCCAAACCCCCACGGACCAAAGGCTATAGCCCACCGGCCTCGGTGACTGGTTCGCGCGCTTCGCCGGTGGGCATTTCCTGCCATTTTAGGCCAGGCCTCTGACCGTAGTCTCCCACTGGGCACGTGAGGACCCTCGACAAGACTGTACCCATTTTCGACACCCATAGTCCCCGAACCCCCCTCCCCAACCCCCGCGGACCAAAGGCTATAGCCCACCGGCGTCGGTGACTATTTCGCGCGCTTCGCCGCTCGGTATTTGTTGCCATTTTTGGGCAGGCCTCTGACCGTAGCCTCCCACTGGCCACACGAGGACCCTAGAAAAGGCATGCCCATATCCGGCGCGCCCAGAGCACCCGAACGCCCGTCCCCAACCCCTGCAGACCAAAGGCTATAGCCCACCGGCATCGGCAACAATTTGTGGCTGCGCTGTTGGCGTTCTTGCCATTTTAGGGCAGGCCTCTGACTGTAGCCTCCCACTGGCCACACGAGAACCCTATAAAAAAAATGTACCCATTTCCGACGCCCAGAGCCCCCGAACGCCCCTCCCAAACCCCCGCGTACCAAAGGCTATAGCCCCCCGGCCTCAGCGACTATTTCGCGCGCCGCGCCGTAGGGTATTTCTTGCCATTTTAGGGCAGGCCTCTGACTGTAGCCTTCCACTGGTGACACGAGAACCCTAGAAAAGACTGTACATATTTTCGGCAGGCCCCGAGCGCCCCTCCCCGTCGCGGACCAAAGACTATAGTCACGGCATCGGCGACTATTTCGGCTGCGCCCGCGGGGTATTTCTTGCCATTTAGGGCAGGCCTCGACGCAGACCTCCCACTGGTTACACGAGGTCCCTCGAAAAGACTATGCCCAGAGCCCCCGAACCCCCCTCCCCAACCCCCGTCGACCAAAGGCTATAGCTCACCGGCCTCGGTGACTATTTCAAGCGCTGCGCTGCGGGGCATTTCTTGCTATTTTAGGGCAGGCCTCTGACCGTAGCCTCCCACTGGGCACACGAGGACCCTCGAAATGACTGTACATATTTCCGATGCCCAGAGCCCCCGAATCCCCCTCCCCAACCCCCGCGGACCAAAGGCTATATAGCCCACCGGCATCGGCGACTATTTCGCGCGCTGCGCCCCGGGGCATTTCTTGCCATTTTAGGGCAGGCCTGTGACCGTAGCCTCCCACTGGGCATACGAGGACCCTCGACAAGACTGTACCCATTTCCGACGCCCAGATCTCCCGAACCCCCCTCCCCAACCCCCACGGACCAAAGGCTATAGCCCACCGGCGTCGGTGACTATTTCGCGCGCTTCGCCGCTGGGTATTTCGTGCTATTTTAGGGCAGGCCTCTGACCGTAGCCTCCCACTGGGCACACGAGTACCCTCGAAATGACTGCACATATTTACGATGGCCAGAGCCCCCGAACGCCTTTCCCAAACCCTCACGGACCAAAGGCTATAGCCCACCGGCGTCGGTGACTGGTTCGCGCGCTTCGCCGGTGGGCATTTCCTGCCATTTTAGGGCAGGCCTCTGACCGTAGTCTCCCACTGGGCACGTGAGGACCCTCGACAAGAATGTACCCATTTTCGACACCCATAGTCCCCGAACCCCCCTCCCCAACCCCCGCGGACCAAAGGCTATAGCCCACCGGCGTCGGTGACTATTTCGCGCGCTTCGCCGCTGGGTATTTCTTGCCATTTTGGGGCAGGCCTCTGACCGTAGTCTCCCACCGGCCACACGAGGACCCTAGAAAAGATTGTACCCATTTCCGACGCCCAGAGCACCCGAACGCCCGTCCCCAACCACTGCAGACCAAAGGCTATAGCCCACCGGCATCGGCAACAATTTCGCGCGCTGCGCCGCTGGGCATTTCTTGCCATTTTAGGGCAGCCCTCTGACTGTAGCCTCCCACTGGCCACACGAGAACCCTAGAAAAGACTGTACCCATTTCCGACGCCCAGAGCCCCCGAACGCCCCTCCCAAACCCCCGCGGACCAAAGGCTATAGCCCACCGGCCTCAGGGACTATTTCGCGCGCCGCGCCGTTGGGTATTTCTTGCCATTTTAGGGCAGGCCTCTGACTGTAGCCTCCCAAAGGCCACACGAGAACCCTAGAAAAGACTGTACCCATTTCCGACGCCCAGAGCCCCCGAACGCCCCTCCCAAACCCCCGCGGACCAAAGGCTATAGCCCACCGGCCTCAGGGACTATTTCGCGCGCCGCGCCGTTGGGTATTTTTTGCCATTTTAGGGCAGGCCTCTGACTGTAGCCTCCCACTGGCCACACGAGAACCCTAGAAGAGACTGTACCCATTTCCGACACCCAGAGCCCCCGAACGCCCCTCCCCAACCCCCGCAGACCAAACGCTATAGCCCACCGGCATCGGCGACTATTTCGGGTGCTGCGCCGCGGGGTATTTCTTGCCATTTTAGGGCAGACCTGTGACCGCAGCCTCCCACTGGACACACGAGGACCCTCGAAAATATTGGACCCATTTCCGACGCCCATAGCCCCAGACATCCCTCCCGGCCCCAGCGGACCAGGCTGCATAGCCCACGGCGTCGGTGACTATTTCTGAGCCGCCGCTGCGTATATCTAGCCATTATTGGGACGGGCCTCTGGTAGTCTCCCCAGGCACCGAGGACCCTCGAAAAAGGCTACCCATTTCCGGCCCGAGCCCCCGAATCCCCCTCCCCAACCCCCGCGGACCAAATGGTATAGCCCAACGGCGTCGGTGACTATTTCGCGGGCTTCGCCGCTGGGTATTTCTAGCCATTTTTTTGCAGGCCTCTGACCGTAGTCTCCCACTGGGCACACGAGGACCCTCGAAATGACTGTACCCATTTCCGACGCCCAGAGCCCCTGAACCCCCTACCCAACCCCTGCGGACCAAATGGTATAGCCCACCGGCGTCGGTGACTATTTCGCGCGCTTCGCCGCTGGGTATTTCTTGCCATTTTTGGGCAGGCCTCTGACCGAAGTCTCCCACTAGGTACACGAGGACCCTCGAAAAGACTGTACCCATTTCCGATGCCCAGAGCCCCCGAACGCCACTCCCCAACCCCCGTCGACCAAAGGCTATAGCTCACCGGCCTCGGTGACTATTTCAAGCGCTGCGCCGCGGGGCATTTCTTGCTATTTTAGGGCAGGCCTCTGACCGTCGCCTCCCACTGGGCACACGAGGACCCTCGAAATGACTGTACATATTTCCGATGCCCAGAGCCCCCGAATCCCCCTGCCCAACCCCCGCGGACCAAAGCCTATAGCCCACCGGCATCGGCGACTATTTCGCGCGCTGCGCCCCGGGGCATTTCTTGCCATTTTAGGGCAGGCCTGTGACCGTAGCCTCCCACTGGGCATACGAGGACCCTCGACAAGACTGTACCCATTTCCGACGCCCAGAGCTCCCGAACCCCCCTCCCCAACCCCCACGGACCAAAGGCTATAGCCCACCAGCGTCGGTGACTATTTCGCGCGCTTCGCCGCTGGGTATTTCGTGCTATTTTAGGGCAGGCCTCTGACAGTAGCCTCCTGGGCTCAGGCATTACGACTGTACATATTTCGGATGCCCAGAGCCCCCGAACCCCCTTCCCAAACCCCCACGGACCAAAGGCTATAGCCCACTGGCCTCGGTGACTGGTTCGCGCACTTCGCCGGTGGGCATTTCCTGCCATTTTTGGGCAAGCCTGTGACCGTAGCCTCCCACTGGGTACACGAATTCTCTCGAAAAGACTAGACCCATTTCCGATGCCCAGAGCCCCCGAACCCCCCTCCCCAACCCCCGTCGACCAAAGGCTATAGCTAACCGGCCTCGGTGACTATTTCACGCGCTGCGCCGCGGGGCATTTCTTGCTATTTTAGGGCAGGCCTCGGCCGTAGCCTCAGCTGAGACACGAGGACCTTCGAAATGACTGTACATATTTCTGATGCCCAGAGCTCCCGAATCCCCCTCCCCAACCCCCGCGGACCAAAGGCTATAGCCCACCGGCAACAGCGACTATTTCGTGCGCTGCGCCGCGGGGCATTTCTTGCCATTTTAGGGCAGGCCTGTGACCGTAGCCTCCCACTTGGCATACGAGGACCCTCGACAAGACTGTACCCATTTCCGACACCCAGAGCCCCAAACCCCCCTCCCCAATCCCCACGGACCAAAGGCTATAGCCCACCGGCGTCGGTGACTATTTCGCGCGCTTCGCCGCTGGGTATTTCTTGCCATTTTGGGGCAGGCCTCTGACCGTAGCCTCCCACCGGCCACACGAGGACCTTAGAAAAGACTGTACCCATTTCCGACGCCCGCAGCGCGTCCCGACCACTGCGGACCAAAGGCTATAGCCCACCGGCCGGCAACAATTTGGCGCTGGTTGGCATTCTTGCCATTTTAGGCGGCCTCGTGTACCTCGCAGC
Source organism: Citropsis articulata (assembly GCA_030449925.1). Classification (NCBI taxonomy): domain Eukaryota; kingdom Viridiplantae; phylum Streptophyta; class Magnoliopsida; order Sapindales; family Rutaceae; genus Citropsis; species Citropsis articulata. Next base: position 304,664 of record JASUUH010000044.1, on the reverse strand, counting down.
CACACGAAAACCCTAGAAGAGACTGTACCCATTTCCGACACGAGGCCCCGACGCCCCTCCCGGCCCCGCAGACCAAAGGCTATAGCCCACCGGCATCGGCGACTATTTCGGGTGCTGTGCCGCGGGGTATTTCTTGCCATTTTAGGGCAGACCTGTGACCGCAGCCTCCCACTGGACACACGAGGACCCTCGGAAATATTGGACCCATTTCCGGCGCTTGGCCCCGAACATCCCTCCCCAACCCCAGCGGACCAGGCTATAGCCCACCGTCGGTGACTATTTTGCGAGCCGCTAGCCATTTTGGACAGGCCTCTGACCGTAGTCTCCCACTGGGCACACGAGGGCCATCGAAATGACTGTACCCATTTCCGGCCTTGAGCCCCGAACCCCTACTGACCCCCATGAACCAAATGGTATAGCCCAACGGCGTCGGTGACTAATTCGCGGGCTTCGCCGCTGGGTATTTCTTGCCATTTTTTTGCTGGCCTCTGACCGAAGTCTCCCAGCTGGGCACGAGGACCTTGAAATATGTACCCATTTCCGACGCCCAGAGCCCTCGAACCCCCTACCCAACCCCTGCGGACCAAATGGTATAGCCCACCGGCGTCGGTGACTATTTCGCGCGCTTCGCCGCTGGGTATTTCTTGCCATTTTTGGGCAGGCCTCTGACCGAAGTCTCCCACTAGGTACACGAGGACCCTCGAAAAGACGAGACCCATTTCTGATGCCCAGAGCCCCCAAACGCCACTCCCCAACCCCCGCAGACCAAAGGGCTATAGCCCACCGGCATCGGCGACTATTTCGCGCGCTGCGACACGAGGTATTTCTTGCCATTTTTGGGCAGGCCTGTGACCGTAGCCTCCCACTGGGTACACGAGGTCTCTCGAAAAGACTGGACCCATTTCCGATGCCCATAGCCCCCGAACCCCCCTCCCCAACCCCCGTCGACAAAAGGCTATAGCTCACCGGCCTCGGTGACTATTTCAAGCGCTGCGCCGCGGGGCATTTCTTGCTATTTTAGGGCAGGCCTCTGACCGTAGCCTCCCACTGGGCACACGAAGACCCTCGAAATGACTGTACATATTTCCGATGCCCAGACCCCCGAATCCCCCACCCCAACCTCCGCGGAACAAAGGCTATAGCCCACCGGCCTCGGTGCTGGTTCGCGCACTTCGCCGGTGGGCATTTCCTGCCATTTTTGGGCAGGCCAGTGACCGTAGCCTCCCACTGGGTACACGAGGTCTCTCGAAAAGACTAGACCCATTTCCGATGCCCAGAGCCCCCGAACCCCCCTCCCTAACCCCCGTCGACCAAAGGCTATAGCTCACCGGCCTCGGTGACTATTTCACGCGCTGCGCAGCGTGGCATTTCTTGCTATTTTAGGGCAGGCCTCTGACCGTTGACTCCCAGCAGGCACCACGAGGACGCCCTTCGAAATTGCTGTACATATTTATGATGCCCAGAGCCCCCGAATCCCCCCCCCCCAACCCCCGCGGACCAAAGGCTATAGCCCACCGGCAACAGCGACTATTTCGCGCGCTGCGCCGCGGGGCATTTCTTGCCATTTTAGGGCAGGCCTGTGACCGTAGCCTCCCACTTGGCAAACGAGGACCCTCGACAAGACTGTACCCATTTCCGGCCCAGGCCCCAGCCCCTCCCCATCCCCACGGACCGCATAGGCTATAGCCCACGGCGTCGGTGACTATTTTGGCAACCGCGCTTCGTGTTCGTGCTATTTTAGGGCAGGCCTCGATCATAGCCTCACTGGGCTGCGAGTACCCTCGAAATGACTGCACATATTTCCGATGGCCAGAGCCCCCGAACCCCTTTCCCAAACCCCCACGGACCAAAGGCTATAGCCCACCGGCCTCGGTGACTGGTTCGCGCGCTTCGCCGGTGGGCATTTCCTGCCGTTTTAGGCCAGGCCTCTGACCGTAGTCTCCCACTGGGCACGTGAGGACCCTCGACAAGACTGTACCCATTTTCGACACCCATAGTCCCCGAACCCCCCTCCCCAACCCCCGCGGACCAAAGGCTATAGCCCACCGGCGTCGGTGACTATTTCGCGCGCTTCGCCGCTCGGTATTTGTTGCCATTTTGGGGCAGGCCTCTGACTGTAGCCTCCCACTGGCCACACGAGAACTCTAGAAGAGACTGTACCCATTTCAACTCCCAGGCCCCAGGCCCTCCCCCCGCGGACCAAAGGCTATAGCCCACGGCATCGGTGACTATTTGGTCTTTGCGCCGCTGAGTATTTCTTGCCATTTAGGGCAGACACTGTGACCGCAGCCTCCCACTTGGACACGAGACCCTCGAAAATATTGGGCGCATTTCCGGCGCCCATGGCCCGAACATCCCTCCCGACCCCGCGGACCAGGCTATAGCCACGGCGTCGGTGACTATTTTCGAGCTTTGCCGCTGCGTATATCTAGCCATTTTGGACAGGCCTCGGCCGTAGTCTCCCAGGCACCACGAGGACCCTCGAAAAGGACTGTACCCATTTCCGGCCTTGAGCCCCGAACCCCCTACCCAACCCCCGCGAACCAAATGGTATAGCCCAACGGCGTCGGTGACTATTTCGCGGGCTTCGCCGTTGGGTATTTCTAGCCATTTTTTTGTAGGCCTCTGACCGTAGTCTCCCACTGGGCACACGAGGACCCTCGAAATGACTGTACCCATTTCCGACGCCCAGAGCCCCCGAACCCCCTACCCAACCCCTGCGGACCAAATGGTATAGCCCACCGGCGTCGGTGACTATTTCGCGCGCTTCGCCGCTGGGTATTTCTTGCCATTTTTGGGCAGGCCTCTGACCGAAGTCTCCCACTAGGTACACGAGGACCCTCGAAAAGACTGTACCCATTTCCGATGCCCAGAACCCCCGAACCCCCCTCCCCAACCCCCGTCGACCAAAGGCTATAGCTCACCGGCCTCGGTGACTATTTCAAGCGCTGCGCCGCGGGGCATTTCTTGCTATTTTAGGGCAGGCCTCTGACCGTCGCCTCCCACTGGGCACACGAGGACCCTCGAAATGACTGTACATATTTCCGATGCCCAGAGCCCCCGAATCCCTCCCCGGCCCAGCGGACCAAAGCCTATAGCCACCGGCGCCGGCGACTATTTCGGCGCTGCGCCCAGGCATTTCTTGCCATTTAGGGCAGGCTGTGACCGTAGCCTCACTTTGGGCATCGAGGACCCTCGACAAGACTGTACCCATTTCCGGCGCCCAGGGCTCCCGAACCCCCTCCCCAGCCCCCGGACCAAGGCTATAGCCACCAGCGTCGGTGACTATTTGTGGCAACCGCGCTGGGTATTCGTGCTATTTTAAGGCGAGGCCTCGGCGGTAGCCTCCCAGCTGGGCTACATTACCCTCGAAATGACTGTACGTATTTCGGATGCCCAGAGCCCCCGAACCCCCTTCCCAAACCCCCACGGACCAAAGGCTATAGCCCACCGGCCTCGGTGACTGGTTCGCGCACTTCGCCGGTGGGCATTTCCTGCCAGTTTTGGGCAGGCCTGTGACCGTAGCCTCCCGCTGGTACAATTCTCTCGAAAGACTAGACCCATTTCCGATGCCCGGGCCCCGAACCCCTCCCCGGCCCGTCGACCAAGGCTATAGCTCACGGCCTCGGTGACTATTTCCTGTATTCGCGCGCGAGGCATTTCTTGCTATTTTGGGCAGGCCTCGACCGTAGCCTCCCCATGGGCACACGAGGACCTTGAAATGACTGTACATATTTCGATGCCCAGGCCCCGAATCCCCTCCCAACCCCGCGGACCAAAGGCTATAGCCCGCAACAGCGGCGATTTCCGTCGCTGCGCGCGGGCATTCTTGCCATTTTAGGCGGGCAGCTGTGACCGTAGCCTCCCACTTGGCATCCGAGGACCCTCGACAAGACTGTACCCATTTCCGACGCCCAGAGCCCCAAACCCCCCTCCCCACTCCCCACGGACCAAAGGCTATAGCCCACCGGCGTCGGTGACTATTTCGCGGCAACCGCGCTGGGTATTCTTGCCATTTTGGGGCAGGCCTCGACCGTAGCCTCCCACCGGCCACCACGAGGACCTTAGAAAAGACTGTACCCATTTCCGGCGCCAGGCACCCGAGCGCCCGTCCCGACCGCTGCGGACCAAGGCTATAGCCCACGGCATCGGCAACAATTTGGCGCTGCGCCCGTTGAGCATTCTTGCCATTTAGGGCGAGCCTCATTGTAGCCTCCCAGCTGGCCACGAAAACCCTAGAAGAGACTGTACCCATTTCCGACACCCAGGCCCCGAGCGCCCCTCCCCGGCCCCGCGGACCAAAGGCTATAGCCCACCGGCATCGGCGACTATTTGGTCTTTGCGCGGCGGTATTTCTTGCCATTTTAGGGCAGACACTGTGACCGCAGCCTCCCCTGGACACCGAGGACCCTCGAAAATATTGGACCCATTTCCGGCCATGGCCCCGAACATCCCTCCCAGCCCGCGGACCAAAGGCTATAGCCCACAGCGTCGGTGACTATTTTATGACTTCGCCGCTGCGTATATCTAGCCATTTTGGACAGGCCTCTGACCGTAGTCTCCCAGCTGGGCACGAGGGCCCTCGAAAACTGTACCCATTTCCGGCCCAGGCCCCAGACCCCTGACCCCATGAACCAAATGGTATAGCCCAACGGCGTCGGTGACTAATTCGCGGGCTTCGCCGCTGGGTATTTCTCGCCATTTTTTTGCAGGCCTCTGACCGTAGTCTCCAGGCACCGAGGACCTTGAAATGACTGCCCATTTCCACGCCCGAGCCCCGAACCCCCACCCAACCCCTGCGGACCAAATGGTATAGCCCACCGGCGTCGGTGACTATTTCGCGCGCTTCGCCGCTGGGTATTTCTTGCGATTTTTGGGCAGGCCTCTGACCGAAGTCTCCCACTAGGTACACAAGGACCCTCGAAAAGACGAGACCCATTTCTGATGCCCGAGCCCCAAGCGCCACTCCCGCCCCATGAGACCAAGGGCTATAGCCCACCGGCATCGGCGACTATTTGTGCGACAGGTGTTCTTGCCATTTTTGGGCAGGCCTGTGACCGTAGCCTCCCACTGGGTACACGAGGTCTCTCGAAAAGACTGGACCCATTTCCGATGCCCATAGCCCCGAACCCCCCTCCCCAACCCCCGTCGACAAAAGGCTATAGCTCACCGGCCTCGGTGACTATTTCAAGCGCTGCGCCGCGGGGCATTTCTTGCTATTTTAGGCCAGGCCTCTGACCGTAGCCTCCCACTGGGCACACGAAGACCCTCGAAATGACTGTACATATTTCCGATGCCCAGACCCCCGAATCCCCCACCCCAACCTCCGCGGAACAAAGGCTATAGCCCACCGGCCTCGGTGCTGGTTCGCGCACTTCGCCGGTGGGCATTTCCTGCCATTTTTGGGCAGGCCAGTGACCGTAGCCTCCCACTGGGTACACGAGGTCTCTCGAAAAGACTAGACCCATTTCCGATGCCCAGAGCCCCCGAACCCCCCTCCCTAACCCCCGTCGACCAAAGGCTATAGCTCACCGGCCTCGGTGACTATTTCACCTTGTGACGTGGCATTTCTTCTGCTATTTTAGGGCGGGGCCTCGACCGTAGCCTCCCAGGCACGAGGACCTTGAAATTGCTGTACATATTTATGATGCCCAGGCCCCGAATCCCCCGACCCCGCGGACCAGGCTATAGCCCACGGCAACAGCGACTATTTGGCGCGCGCGCGCGGGCATTTCTTGCCATTTAGGGCGGGCTGTGTGTAGCCTCCCACTTGGCAGCGAGGACCCTCGACAAGACTGTGCCATTTCCGGCGCGAGCCCCGACCCCCTCCCCAATCCCCACGGACCATAGGCTATAGCCCACCGGCGTCGGTGACTATTTCGCGCGCTTCGCCGCTAGGTATTTCGTGCTATTTTAGGGCAGGCCTCTGATCATAGCCTCCCACTGGGCACACGAGTACCCTCGAAATGACTGCACATATTTCCGATGGCCAGAGCCCCCGAACCCCTTTCCCAAACCCCCACGGACCAAAGGCTATAGCCCACCGGCCTCGGTGACTGGTTCGCGCGCTTCGCCGGTGGGCATTTCCTGCCGTTTTAGGCCAGGCCTCTGACCGTAGTCTCCCCAGCGCGTGAGGACCCTCGACAAGACTGTGCCATTTCGACACCCATGGTCCCGAACCCCCTCCCCCCCAGCGGACCAAGGCTATAGCCCACGGCGTCGGTGACTATTTCGGCGCCGCCGCTTTCGGTGTTGTTGCCATTTTGGGGCAGGCCTCTGTAGCCTCCACTGGCCACCACGAGAACTCTAGAAGAGGCCTTGCCATTTCCGACTCCCAGGCCCCGACGCCCTCCCCAACCCCCACAGACCAAAGGCTATAGCCCACCGGCATCGGTGACTATTTCGGGTGCTGCGCCGCGGGGTATTTCTTGCCATTTTAGGGCAGACCTGTGACCGCAGCCTCCCACTGGACACACGAGGACCCTCGAAAATATTGGACGCATTTCCGACGCCCATAGCCCCCGAACATCCCTCCCCAACCCCCGCGGACCAAAGGCTATAGCCCACCGGCGTCGGTGACTATTTTGCGAGCTTTGCCGCTGCGTATATCTAGCCATTTTTGGACAGGCCTCTGACCGTAGTCTCCGGGCTGCGAGGACCCTCGAAAAAGCTGTACCCATTTCGGCGCCCGAGCCCCGAACCCCTAAGCCAACCCCGAATCAAATGGTATAGCCCAGCGGCGTCGGTGACTATTGTGACTTCGCCCATTGTTCTAGCCATTTTTGCAGGCCTCGACCGTAGTCTCCCCCCAGGCAGCGAGGACCCTCGAAATGACTGTACCCATTTCGAGGCCCACCACGGACCGACGATGGTATAGCCCACCGGCGTCGGTGACTATTTCGCGCGCGTCGCCGCTGGGTATTTCTTGCCATTTTTGGGCAGGCCTCGGCAGTCTCCCACTAACCGAGGACCCTCGAAAAAGGCATACCCATTCCAGTGCCCAGGCCCCAGCGCCACTCCGACCCCGCGGACCAAGGCTATGCCCGGCGCCGGAGACTATTTCAGCGGCGCTGCGACGGGGTATTTCTTGCCATTTTGGGCAGGCCTGTGACGTAGCCTCACTGGGTACACGAGGTCCATCGAAAGGACTGGACCCATTTCCGATGCCCATAGCCCCCGAACCCCCCTCCCGGCCCGAGTGACCGTAGCTCAGCTGGCCTGGGTGACTAACCTTGCGCGGGTATTTCTTCTTATTTTGGGCAGGCCTCGTGGCGCTGGGCTGAGACCCTCGAAATGCATATTTCCGGCGCCCCAGATCCCCCTCCCGGCCAGCGGACCAAATGGTATAGCCCAACGGCGTCGGTGACTATTTCGCGGGCTTCGCCGCTGGGTATTTCTAGCCATTTTTTTGCAGGCCTCGTAGTAGTCTCCCCGGCTGAGGACCCTCGAAATTGTACCCATTTCCGGCGCCCAGGCCAGACCCCACCACCCCAACCCTGCGGACCAAATGGTATAGCCCAGCGTCGGTGACTATTTGCCGCAACCGCTGGGTATTTCTTGCCATTTTGGGCGAGCCCTCGACAGTCTCCCCTGTGAGGACCCTCGAAAAATGTACCCATTTCCGATGCCAGGCCCAGGCACTCCCCGGACCCCCGAGACCCAAGGATATAGCCACCGGCGGCGCCCCAGCGGCGCGCATTTCTTGCCATTTTGGGCAGGCTGTATTGTAGCCTCCTACGAGGTCCATCGAAAGACTGGACCCATTTCCGATGCCATAGCCCGAACCCCCCTCCCCGGCCCGTCGACCAAAAGCTCGCGGCCTCGGTGACTGGCCTTGGCCGCGTGGTATTTCTTCTTTGAGGCGGGGCCTCGGCGCGCCTCCCAGGCACTGAGGACCCTCGAAATGACTGTACATATGGATGCCCAGGCCCCGAATCCCCTCCCGACCCGCGGACCAGGCTATAGCCCACGGCATCGGCGTATTTAGCTGCGCCCAGGAGGCTGCTTGTTTTAGGGCAGGACCGTAGCCTCGCAGGCACCACGGACCCGACAAAGGCCCATTTCCGACACCCGAACTCGAACCCCCTCCCAGCCCCCGGACCAAGGCTATAGACCACCGCGTCGGTGACTATTCGCGTCTTGCGCTAGGTATTCGTGCTATTTTGGGCGGGCCTACGGCCTCTCCATGCACGGTATCCTCGAAATGACTGTCGTGTTTGGATGCCCGAGCCCGAACCCCTTCGAACCGGACCAAGGCTATAGCCCGGCCTCGGTGGTGGATTCGCGCCGCCGGTGGGCATTTCCCCGGTTTGGGCGAACTGTGAATAGCCTCCGGGCATCGAGGACCCAGAAAAGACTGTACCCATTCCGGTGAGCCGGGCCTCGGACCTCACGGACCAGGCGTAGCCAGGTCGTTGACTATTTCGCCGGCGTGGGTATTTCTTGCCATTTTGGAAGGCCTGTGACCGTAGCCTCAACCTAGAAAGCGTTCCAGCGGCGAGCCCCGACGGCCTCCGACCCGAGACCAAGGCTATAGCCCACCGGCATCGGCGACTATTTCGGGTCTTTGCGTGGTGTATTTCTTGCCATTTAGGGCGGACCTGTGACCCAGCCTCCCCATGGACACCACGAGGACCCTGAAATATTGGACCCATTTCCGATGCCCACGCCCCGAACATCCCTCCAACCAGCGGACTGAAGGCTAGCCCGGCGTCGGTGACTATTTCCGAAACGCTGCGTATATCTAGCCATTTTGGGCAGACCTCGTAGTCCCAGCTGGGCACGAGGACTCGAGGCCCCCATTTCCGGCCCAGGCCCCAGACCCCTGACCCCGAACCAAATGGTATAGCCGCATGTCGGTGACTATTTCGCGCCCGGTAGTGTTCTAGCCATTTTTTTGAGCCTCGACCGTAGTCCCCAGGCACGAGGACCCTCAGGAATGCCATTTCCGAGCCCTCGAACCCCCCTGCCAGCCCTGCGGACCAAATGGTATAGCCCACGTCGGTGGTGACTATTTGGCAACCGCTGTGGTATTCTTGCCATTTTGGGCAGGCCTCGACCCAGTCCTTGAGTGCGAGGACCCTCAAATACTGTACCCATTTCCGATGCACCGGGCCGACATCTCCCGACCCCGCGGACCAGGCTATAGCCACGCCGGAGACTATTTGGCTGCGACGGGTGTTCTTGCCATTTTGGGCGCTGTGTGACCGTCCTTGGTAGGTCTCGAAAGGACCCATTTCCGATGCCCAGCCCCAGACCCCTCCCGGCCCGTCGACCAGGCTGGCTCACCGTGACTATTTCCTTTCACCATTGTTCGCCGCGAGCACTTCTTGCTATTTTAGGCAGGCCTCGTGGCCTCCAGCCCTGGGCACCACGAGGACCCTGGAAATGACCTATTTAGTGCCCGGGCGGCCCTCAGCGGACCAGCTATAGCCGGCAGCTGACTATTTCGTGCGCTCGCCTCGAGGCATTTCTAGCCATTTAGCAGTCGGTGTAGCCTCCCCAGAATCTGAGGACCTCGATCGACTGCCATTCCATTTGAACCCCCCCCGGACGAGGCTATAGCCCACCGGTCGGTGACTATTCGCGCCGCTTGGTATCTGCTATTTTAGGGCGGGGCCTCGACCGTAGCCTCCCAGGTACCCTCGAAATGATATTACATATTTCCGATGCCCAGAGCCCCCGAACCCCCTTCCCAAACCCCCACGGACCAAAGGCTATAGCCCACCGGCCTCGGCGACTATTTCGCGCTCCGCGTCGTTGGGTATTTCTTGCCATTTTAGGGCAGGCTTGTGACCGCAGCCTCCCACTGGGCGCACGAGGACCTTTGAAAAGACTGGACCCATTTCCGATGCCAATAGCCCCCGAACATCCCTCCCCAACCCCCGCGGACCAAGGCTATAGCCACGGCGTCGGTGACTATTTACGAGCTTCGCGCTGGGTATTTCTTGCCATTTTGGGCGGGCCTATGGCCGTAGCCTCCCAGGTACCGAGGTCCTCGAAAGGCGGACCCATTTCCGATGCCAGGCCCCGAACCCCCTCGACCACCTTGACCAAAAGGCTATAGCTCACCGACCTCGGTGACTATTTCACTGCTGTGCGCGGGTATTTCTTGCTATTTTAGGGCAGGCCTGTGACCGCAGCCTCCAGCGCGCAGACCCTCGAAAAGACTGGACTCATTTCAGCGAGCACCCGACGCCCCGACCCCGCGGACGAGGCTGCCAGCCACGGCATCGGCGACTATTTCGGGCGCTGCGCGCGGGTATTCTTGCCATTTAGGGCAGGCACGTGACGTAACCTCAGCTTGGGTACGAGGTCTCTCGAAAGGCTGGACCCATTTCCGATGCCCATGGCCCCGAACCCCCTCCCAACCCCGTCGACCAGGCCGCGCTCACCGGCCTCGGTGACTATTTCCGCAGCGCGCGCGCGGGCATTCTTGCTATTTTGGGCGGGACTCGGCCGTAGCCTCCCAGCTGGGCACCGAGGACCCTTGAAATGACTGTACGTATTTCCGATGCAGGCCCAGATCCCCTCCCGACCCCAGCGGACCAAAGGCTATAGCCACGGCAGCGGCGACTATTTCGGCGCTTCGCCTGGGCATTTCTTGCCATTTAGGGCAGGTCTGTGACGTAGCCTCCCAGGCATCGAGGACCCTCGACAAGGCTGTAGCCATTTCGGCCGAGCCCCGAACCCCTCCCGGACCCCACGGACCAAGGCTATAGCCACCGGCGTCGGTGGTTGACTATTCGCTTCACGCTTGGTATTTCTGGCTATTTTAGGGCGAGCTCATTGTAGCCTCCTTTGGACACATGAGAACCTAGAAAAAGGCTGTACCCATTTCGCTCCGGGAACCCTCGAGCGCCCTCCCGACCCGCGGACCAAGGCTATAAGCCCGCCGGCATCGGCGACTATTTGAGTATTGCGCTGCGGGTATTCTTGCCATTTAGGGCGGGCCTGTGACAGCAGCCTCAGCTGCGTCTGAGGACCCTTAGAAAAAGCCTGGACCCATTTCCAGGCGCGCCCCAGAACATCCCTCCCGACCCCTGCGGACCAAATTATAGCCACGGCGTCGGTGACTATTTGCGACTTCGCTGCGGGTATTTCTAACCATTTTGGGCGGGCCTCGTGAGTCGTCTCCCAGGCTGGGCACACGAGGACCCCGAAAGGTGTACCATTTAGGCCCAGGCCCACAGAACCCCCTGCCCAGCCCCACGGACCGAAAGGTATAGCCCACGGCGTGGTGACTATTTTGCTGGCGCCGCGCTGGGTATTTCTTGCCATTTTGGGCGAGCCTCGGACCGTAGTCTCCCGTGGGTACCACGAGGATCGTCGAAAAGGCGTACCCATTTCCGATGCCCGAGCCCCGAACCCCCTCCCCGACGGACCAAAGGCTATAGCCCACCGGCGCCGGTGACTATTTGCCAACGCGCGGCGGGTATTCTTGCCATTTTGGGCGGGCCTGTGTTAAGCCTCCCAGGGTACAGGGTCCTCGAAATAACTATGCCGAGCCCCGAACCCCCTCCCGACCCGTCGACGAAAGGCTATAGCCCACGGCCTCGGCGATTATTGTGGCGCTGTTGTTACATTCTTGCCATTTTGGGGAGCCTCGACCGTAGCCTCCCAGGCACGAGGACCCTCGAAAAGACTGTACCATTTCGATGCCGAGCCCCCAGAACCCCCTCCCAGCCCCAGCGGACCCAAAGCCTATAGCCCACGGCCTCGCCCGGCTATTTCCTGAGCTGTCTGCAGGGGCATTTCTTCATTTTGGGAGGCCTCTGACCGTAGGCTCCCACTGGGCACACGAGGACCCTCGAAAAGGCCGTACCCATTTCCGACACCGATAGCCCCCGAACACCCCTCCCCAACCCCCACGGACCAAACTCTATAGCCCACCGTCCTCGGCGACTATTTCACGCGCTGTACTGCGGGGCATTTCTTGCCATTTTAGGGCAGGCCTCTGACCGTAGCCTCCCACTGGGCACACGAGGACCCTGAAAAAAAATGGACCCATTTCCGACGCACAGAACCCCAGAACCCCCCTGCGAAACCCCCGCGGACCAAAGGCTATGGCCAACCGGCCTCGGCGACTATTTCAAGCGCTGCGCCGCTGGGCATTTCTTACTATTTTAGAGCAGGCCTCTTACCGTTGCCTCCCACTGGGCACACGAGGACCCTCAAAAAGGGTGTACCATTTCCGATGCCCCGCGAACACCCTCCGACCCAGCGACCCGAGGCTATAGCCCACCGGTCTCGGTGACTATTTGGCGCGCTGCGCCGTTAGGCATTTCATGCCATCTTAGCGAGCCTCTGACGTAGCCTCCATGGTAGCGAGGACCCTCGAAAAGATTGCACCCATTTCTGATGCCCGAGCCCTGAACCCCCTCCCACCCCCCGGACCGAAAGGCCCGGCCCGGTGACCTCGGCTAATTCTAGCTAGCGTAGCATTCTTGTCATTTTAGGGCAGGCCTCTGACGTAGCCTCCCCAGGCACGGATCCCTCGAAAAAGACTGCACCATTTGCGAGCCCCGGAACCCCCTCCCGCGGACCAGGCTAGCCCAGCGGCCTCGGCGATTATTTGTGGCAGCTGCGCGTTGTGCATTTCTTACCATTTTAGGGGAGGCCTCTGACCGTAGCCTCCCACTAGGTACACGAGTACCCTCGAAAAGGCTGTACTCATTTACGACACCCAGAGCACCCGAACTCCCCTCCCCAACCCCCGCGGACCAAAGTCTATAGCCCACCGTCCTCAGCGACTATTTCACGCGCTGCACTGTGGGGCATTTCTTGGTATTTTAGGGCAGGCCTCTGACCGTAGCCTCCCACTGGGCACACGAGGACCCTCGAAAAGACGAGACCCATTTCCGACGCCCAGAGCCCCCGAACCCCCTTCCTAAACCTCCGCGGAACAAAGGCTGTAGCCCACCGGCCTCGGCGACTATTTCGCGCGCTGCGCTGCTGGGCATTTCTTGTCATTTTAGCGCGGGCCTCGGACCGTAGCCTCCCACTGGGCACACGAGGACCCTCGAAAAGACTGCACCCATTTCTGAAGCCCAGAGCCGCCGAACCCCCCTCCCCAACCCCCGCGGACCAAAGGTTATAGCCCATCGGCCTCGGCGGCTATTTCGCGCGCTATCCTGCTGGGCATTTCTTGCCATTTTAGGGCAGGCCTCTGACCGTAGCCTCTCACTGGGCAAATGAGGAGCCTCGAAAAGACTGGACCCATTTCTGAAGCCCAGAACCCCCGAACCCCCCTCCGAAACCCCCACGGACCAAAGGCGATATCCCACCTGCCTCGGTGACTATTTCGCGCTTGCGGTGAGTATTTCTTCCATTTAGGGAGGCCTCTGACCCGTAGCCTCCCCGCACAGGCACCTGAGGACCCCCTCGAAAAAGCGCACCAATTTCGGCGCCCGGGCCCGAACCCCTCCCAACCCCGCGGACCGAGGCTATATACCATCGGCCTCGGCTATTTGCCTTGTGCGCCGCTGAATTCTTGCCATTTAGGGCAGGCCTCTGACCGTAGCCTCCCACCAGGACACATGAGGACCCTCGAAGACTGCACCATTTCAGAAACCAGGCCCCAGACCCCTCGCTGACCCCGTAGACCAAAGCCTATAGCCCACCGGCCTCGGCGACTATTTCACGAGCTGCACTGCGGGGCATTTCTTGTCATTTTAGGGCAGGCCTCTGACCGTTGCCACCCACTGGGCACACGAGGACCCTCAAAAAAACTGGACCCATTTCCGACGCACAGAACCCCAGAACCCCCCTCCGAAACCCCCGCGGACCAAAGGCTATGGCCAACCGGCCTCGGCGACTATTTCGCGCGCTGCGCCGCTGGGCATTTCTTACTATTTTAGAGCAGGCCTCTAACCGTTGCCTCCCACTGGGCACACGAGGACCCTCAAAAAGGCTGTACCCATTTCCGACGCCCAGAACCCCCGAAACCCCTCCCCAAACCCCGCAGACGAAAGGCTATAGCCCACCGGCCTCGGCGAACATTTCGCATGCTGCGCCGCGGGGCATTTCTTGCCATTTTAGGGTAGTCCTCTGACCGTAGCCTCCCACTGGGCACACGAGGACCCTTGAAAAGTATGCCATTTCGGCGCCAGGCCCCGAACCCCCTCCAACCCCGCGGACCAAAGTCTGTAGCCAACCGTCCTCGGCGACTATTTCCTGCAGTCTTTGGGGGTATTTCTTGCCATTTAGGCAGACCTCGACCGTAGCCTCCAGCTGGGCACCACGAGGACCCTCGAAAATGGCTATGCCATTTCCGGCCCAGGCCGAACCCCCTAGCCAACCCCCGCGGACCAAAGGCTATAGCCCACCGGCCTCAGCGACTATTTTGCGCGCCGCGTCGTTGGGTATTTCTTGCCATTTTAGGGGAGGCTTGTGACCGCAGCCTCCCACTGGGCGCACGAGGACCTTTGAAAAGACTGGACCCATTTCGGCGTAATAGCCCCGAACATCCCTCCCCAGCCCAGCGGACCAAGGCTATATTACCCAGCGTCGGTGACTATTTTCTGAGCCGCTGGGTATTCAAGCCATTTTGGGCAGGCCTCGACCGTGGCGTCCAGCTGGCCTACGAGGACCCTCAAAGATTGTACCCATTTCCGGCGCTTGAGCCCCAGAACCCCTACCCGGCCCCGCGAACCAAAGGCTATAGCCCACCGGCGTCAGTGACTATTTCGGGCGCCGCGCCGTTTGGTATTTCTTGCCATTTTTGGGCAGGCCTATGACCGCAGCCTCCCACTGGGCGCACGAGGACCCTCGAAAAGACTGGACCCAATTCCGATGCCCAGAACCCCGAGCGCCCACTCCCAACCCCGCGGACCAAAGGCTACAGCCCCACCGACATCGGCGACTATTTGCTGTTGTGCGCGGGTATTCTTGCCATTTTGGGCGGGCCTGTGGCCGTAGCCTCCCATGGTACGAGGTCCCTCGAAAAGGCGGACCCATTTCCGATGCCGAGCCCCAGAACCCCTCGGCCCGGCCCGACCAAAGGCTATGGGTCACCGACCTCGGTGACTATTTCACGCGCTGCCCAGCAGGCTATTTCTTGCTATTTTAGGGCAGGCCTGTGACGCAGCCTCGCTGGGCGCCGCGAGGACACTCGAAATCTGGACCCATTTCCGGCGCCAGGCACCGAGCCCCCAGCCCCGCGGACCAAAGGCTATAGCCCACGGCATCGGCGACTATTTGGGGCTGCGCGCGGGTATTTCATGCCATTTTAGGGCAGGCTGTGACCCAGCCTCCGCTGGGCCTTACGAGGACCCTCGAAAAGCGGACCCATTTCCGGCCCATGGCCCCGAACATCCCTCCCCAACCCCCGCGGACCAAAGGCTATAGCCCACCGGCGTCGGTGACTATTTTGCGAGCTTTGCCGCTGGGTATTTCTAGCCATTTTCTGGTAGGCCGCTGACCGTAGCCTCC
Source organism: Citropsis articulata (assembly GCA_030449925.1). Classification (NCBI taxonomy): domain Eukaryota; kingdom Viridiplantae; phylum Streptophyta; class Magnoliopsida; order Sapindales; family Rutaceae; genus Citropsis; species Citropsis articulata. The sequence goes on along the minus strand of JASUUH010000044.1, from coordinate 289,232 downwards.
TACTGGCCACACGAGGAACCTTAAAAAGACTGTACCCATTTCCGACGCCCAGAGCCCCCGAACCCCCTACCCAACCCCCGCGGACCAAAGGCTATAGCCCACCGGCCTCAGCGACTATTTCGCCGTTGGGTATTTCTTCCCATTTTAGGGCAGGCCTCTGACCGTAGCCTCCCACTGGGTACACGAGAACCCTCGAAAAGACTATGCCCAGAGCCCCCGAACCCCCCACCCGAACCCCCGTCGACCAAAGGCTATAGCTAACCGGCCTCGGTGACTATTTCAAGCGCTGCGCCGCGGGGCATTTCTTGCTATTTTAGGGCAGGCCTCTGACCGTAGCCTCCCACTGGGCACACGAGGACCCTCGAAATGACTGTACATATTTCCGATGCCCAGAGCCCCAAAAAATCCCCCTACCCAACCCCCGCGGACCAAAGGCTATAGCCCACCGGCCTAAACGACTATTTCGCGCGCTGTGCCGCGGGGCATTTCTTGCTATTTTAGGGCAGGCCTCTGACCGTAGCCTCCCACTGGGCAAACGAGTACCCTCGAAATGACTGTACATATTTCTGATGCCCAGAGCCCCCAAATCCCCCTCCCCAACCCCCACGGACCAAAGGCTATAGCCCACCGGCGTCGGTGACTATTTCGCGCGCTTCGCCGCTGGGTATTTCGTGCTATTTTAGGGTAGGCCTCTGACCAGAGCCTCCCACTGGGCACACGAGTACCCTCAAAATGACTGCACATATTTCCGATGGCCAGAGCCCCCGAACCCCTTTCCCAAACCCCCACGGACCAAAGGCTATAGCCCACCGGCCTCGGTGACTGGTTGGCAACCGCCGGTGGGCATTTCACTGCCATTTAGGGCGAGCCTCGACCGTGTTCTCCCAGGCACGTGAGGAACCTCGACAAGACTGTACCATTTCGACACCGAGTAACCCGAACCCAACCCCGCGGACGAAAGGTAGCCCAGGCCTCAGCGACTATTTGTGCGCCCGCGCCGTTGGGTATTCTTGCCATTTTAGACGGGCCTCTGCGACTGTAGCCTCCGCCCACCACGAGAGCCTAGAAAAGGCTTACCCATAGCCCCGACGTCCCTCAGCAAGGCTATAGCCCACGGCATCGGCGACTATTTGGTGCTGCGCGCGGTATTGCTTGCCATTTTGGCGGGCATGACCGCCAGCCTCCGCTGGGCACGAAACCGAAAGCGACTGGACCCATTCCGGCGCCCATAGCCCCGAACATCCTCCCCAACCCCGGACCAAAGGCTATAGCCCACGGCGTCGGTGACTATTTTGCGAGCCGCGCTGCGTATTTCTAGCCATTTTGGGCAGGCCTCTGACCGTGGTTTCCAGCTGGGCACCACGAGGACCCTCGAAGACTGTACCCATTTCCGATGCAGGCCCCAGAACCCCCTACCCCGCGGACCAGTGGTATAGCCACGGCGTCGGTGACTATTCGCGCTTTGCGCCCGGGTATTTCTAGCCATTTTGGGCAGGCCTCGGACCGTAGTCTCCGGCGGGCACCACGAGACCCTCGAAAGACTGCCATTTCCGACACCGAGCCCCGAACCCCCTCCCAACCCTCACGGACCAAAGGCTATAGCCCACGGCGTCGGTGACTATTTCCGGCGCCAGCGCTGGGTATTATATGGCTATTTTAAGCAGGCCTCGACCGTAGCCTCCCCACTGGGCACGAGGACCTCGAAATGACTGGATCCATTTCCGACACCGAAACCCGAACCCCCCCTCCCGGCCCCCGCGGACCAGGCTATAGCCCACGGTGTCGGAGACTATTTAACGCCACTGCGCGCTGGCCATTCTTGCTATTTTAGTGCGGGCCTCTGACCGTATCCTTGGGCACGAGGACCATCAAAGTGACTGTACATATTTCCGGCCAGGCCCCGAACCCCCTCCCAACCCCCGGACCAAGGCTATAACCCACCGGCATCGGCGACTATTTATTCGCGATGCGCTGGGCATTCTTGTCATTTTAGGCAGGCCTCTCACCGTAGCCTCCCTTGGGCACGAGGACCCTCGAAAAGACTGTACCCATTTCGGCGAGAGCCCCGAACCTCCTCTCATCCCGCGGACCAAAGGCTATAACCCACGGCCTCGGCCACAATTTGTGGCGCGCTGGGCATTCTTGCCATTTAGGGCAGGCCTCTTACCGTAGTCTCAGCTGGACACACGAGGACCCTCGAAAAACTGTGCCCATTCCGATGACCCAGTCCCCGAACCTCCCTCCCAGCGGACCAAAGGCTATAGCCCACCGCGCAGCAGGGCATTCTTGTCATTTAGGGCAGGCCTCGGCCGTAGCCTCCCAGGTACGAGGACCCTCGACAAGTCTGTACCCATTTCCCAGGCCAAGAGCCCCCGAACCCCCTCCCAGATCCCACGGACCAAGGCTCTGACCCACCTCGCCCGCATTTTGGCGCTTTGCCGTTGGGCATTTCGCCATTTAAGGCAGGCCTCGGCCGTAGTCTCCACCCAGACACCGAGGACCCTCGAAAAGGCTGTGCCCATTTCCGGCGCCAGGCCCCCAGCCCCCTCGGCCCGGCGGACGAAAGGCTATATCCCACCGGCCTCGGCAACAATTTCGCGCGCTTCGCCGCCGGGCATTTCTCGCCATTTTAGGGCAGGCCTCTGACCGTAGCCTCCCACTGGGCACACAAGGCCCCTTGAAAATACTGGACTCATTTACGAAGTTCAGAGCCCCCGATCCCCCCTCCCCAACCCCCGCGGACCAAAGGCTATAGCCCACCGGCCTCTCCGACTATTTCGCGCGCTGCGCCGCAGGGCATTTCTTGCAATTTTAGGGCAGGCCTTTGACCGTAGCCTCCCACTGGGCACACGAGGACCCTCGAAATGACTGTACCCATTTCTGACACACAGAGCCCCCGAACTCTCCTCCCCAACTCCCGCGGACCACAGGCTATAGCCCACCGGCCTCGGCAGCTATTTCGCGCGGTGCGCCGCTGGGCATTTCTTGCCATTTTAGGGCAGGCCTCTGACCGTAGCCTCCCACTGGGCACACGAGGCCCCTTGAAAAGACTGGACTCATTTCCGAAGCCCAGAGCCCCCGATCCCCCCTCCCGAACCCCCGCGGACCAAAGGCTATAGCCCACCGGCCTCTCTGACTATTTCGCGCGCTACGCCGCCGGGCATTTCTTGTAATTTTAAGGCAGGCCTCTGACCGTAGCCTCCCACTGGGTACACGAGGACCCTCGAAATGACTGTACCCATTTTCGACACCCAGAGCCCCCGAACTCTCCTCCCCAACTGACGCGGACCAAAGGCTATAGCCCACCGGCCTCGGTTACTATTTCACGCTCTGCACCGCTGGGCATTTCTTGCCATTTTAGGGCAGGCCTCTGACCGTAGCCTACAACTGGGCACACGAGGACCCTCGAAAAGACTTTACCCATTTCTGACGCCCAAAGCCCGAACCCCCCTCCCCAACCCCCGCGGACCAAAGGCTGCAGCCCACCGGCGCCGTCTACTATTTCGCGCATTGTGCCGCTGGGCATTTCTTGCCATTTTAGGGCAGGCCTCTAACCGTAGCCTCCCACTGGGCACACGAATACCCTCGAAAAGGCTGTGCCCATTTCCGGCGTACAGAGCCCCCGAACCCCCCTCCCCAACCCCGGCGGACCAAAGGCTATAGCCCACCGGCCTCGGCAACAATTTCGCGCGCTTCGCCGCTGGGCATTTCTTGCCATTTTAGGGCAGGCCTCTGACCGTAGCCTCCCACTGGGCACACGAGGACCCTCGAAAAGATTGTGCCCATTTCCGACGCCCAGAGCCCCCGAAACCCCCTCCCCAACCCCCGCGGACCGAAGGTTATAGCCCACCGGCCTCGGTGACAATTTCGCGCGCTGCGCCGCTGGGCATTTCTTACCATTTTAGGGCAGGCTCTGACCGTAGCCTCCCACTGGGCACACGAGGACCCTCAAAAAGACTGTGCCCATTTCCGACGCCCAGAGCCCCCGAACCCCCCTCCCCAACCCCGGCGGACCAAAGGCTATAGCCCACCGGCCTCGGCGACAATTTCGCGCGCATCGCCGATGGGCATTTCTTGCCGTTTTAGGGCAGGCCTCTGACCGTAGCCTCCCACTGGGCACACGAGGACCCTCGAAAAGACTGTGCCCATTTCCGACGCCAAGAGCCCCCGAACCCCCCTCCCCAACCCCGGCGGATCAAAGGCTATAGGCCACCAGCCTCGGCAACAATTTTAGCAACGGCGGCCGCGCTAGCCATTTAGGGCAGGCCTCGGCGGTAGCCTCCACTTGGGCTCGAGGACCCTCGAAAAGACTGTGCCCATTTCCGACGCCCAGAGCCCCCGAACCCCCCTCCCCAACCCTCGCGGACTGAAGGCTATAGCGCACAGGCCTCGGCGACTATTTCGCGCGCTGCGCCGTTTGGCATTTCTTGCCATTTTAGGGCAGGCCTCTGACCGTAGCCTCCCACTGGGCACGCGAGGACCCTCGAAAAGACTGTGCCAATTCCGACACCAAGAGCCCCCGAACCCCCTCCCCAACCCCCGCGGACCACAGGCTATAGCCCACCGGCCTCGGCAACTATTTCGCGCGGTGCGCCGCTGGGCATTTCTTGCCATTTTAGGGCAGGCCTTTGCCCGTAGCCTACCACTGGGCACACGAGGACCCTCGAAAAGACTTTACCCATTTCTGACGCCCAAAGCCCGAACCACCCTCCCCAACCCCCGCGGACCAAAGGCTGTAGCCCACCGGCCTCGGCGACTATTTCGCGCATTGTGCCGCTGGGCATTTCTTGCCATTTAGGCGGCCTCGACGTAGCCTCAGCTGGGCACCACGAGGACCCTCAAGACTTTGCCCATTTCGACACCAGAACCCCGAACCGCCCTCCCATTGCCCACGGACCAAAGTCTATAGCCCACCGGCCTGGGCAACTATTTCGCGCACTTCGCGAAGGGCATTTCTTTCCTTTTTAGGGCAGGCCTCTGACCGTAGCCTCCCCAGGCACCGAGGACCCTCAGAAATGGCTACCGTTTCGACACCCAGGCCCCGAACTCTCCTCCCCGACTCCCGCGGGCTATAGCCCACGGCCTGGGCAACTATTGTGTGATGCGCCGCTGGGCATTTCTTGCCATTTTAGGGCAGGCCTCTGACCGTAGCCTCCCACTGGGCACACGAGGCCCCTTGAAAAGACTGGACCCATTTCCGAAGCCCAGAGCCCCCGATCCCCCCTCCCCAACCCCCGCGGACCAAAGGCTATAGCCCACCGGCCTCTCCGACTATTTCGCGCGCTGCGCCGCCGGGCATTTCTTGTAATTTTAGGGCAGGCCTCTGCCCGTAGCCTCCCACTGGGCACACGAGAACCCTCGAAAAGATTGTGCCCATTTCCGACGTCCAGAGCCCCCGAACCCCCCTCCCCAACCCCCGCAGACCAAACGCTATAGCCCACCGGCCTCGGCGACAATTTCGCGCGCATCGCCGATGGGCATTTCTTGCCGTTTTAGGGCAGGCCTCTGACTGTACCCTCCCACTGGGCACACGAGGACCCTCAAAAAGACTGTGCCCATTTCCGACGCCCAGAGCCCCCGAACCCCCCTCCCCAACCCCCGCGGACCAAAGGCTACAGCCCACCGGCCTCTCCGACTATTTCGCGCGTTGCGCCGCCGGGTATTTCTTGCAATTTTAGGGCAGGCCTCTGACCGTAGCCTCCCACTGGGCAAACGAGGACCCTCGAAAAGACTGTGCCCATTTTCGACGCCCAGAGCCCCAGAACCCCCCTCCCCAACCCTCGCGGACTAAAGGCTATAGCGCACAGGACTCGGCAACTATTTCGCGCGCTGCGCCGTTTGGCATTTCTTGCCATTTTAGGGCAGGCCTCTGACCGTAGCCTCCCACTGGGCACACGAGGACCCTCGAAAAGACTGTGCCCATTTCTGACACCCAGAACCCCCGAACCGCCCTCCCCAACCCCCGCGGACCAAAGGCTATAGCCCACCGGCCTCGGCGAGAATTTCGCGCGCTTCGCCAAGGGCATTTCTTACTGTTTTAGGGCAGGCCTCTGACCGTAGCCTCCCAGTGGGCACACGAGGACCCTCGAAAAGACTGTGCCCATTTCCGACACCCAGAGCCCTCGAACCCCCCCTAACCCCTGCGGTAGAAAGGCTATAGCCCACCGGCCTCGGCGACTATTTCGCGCGCTGCGCCGCTGGGCATTTCTTGCCATTTTAGGGCAGGCCTTTGACCGTAGCCACCAGCCTGCACGAGGCCCCTCAAGAGGCTGGACCCATTTCGATGCAGGCCCCGAACCCCCTCCCGACTTCCAGCGGACCAAAGGCTATAGCCCACGGCCTGTCGACTATTCGGCGCTGCGCTTGGCATTTCTTACCATTTAGGGCGGGCCTCGTAAAACCTCAGCACATGAGGACCCTAAAAGACGTGCCCATTTCCGGCTTCAAGCCCGAACCCCAACCCTGCGGTGAAAGGCTATAGCCCACCGGCCCGGCGACTATTTGTGCGCTGGCCCAGGCATTCTTGCCATTTTAGGGCGGGCCTCGACCGTAGCCACCTGGCCACACTAGGCCCCTCAAAGACTGGACCCATTTCTGATGCAGGCCCCGGCCCCTCCCCGGCTCCCCGCGGACCAAAGGCTATAGCCCACTGGCCTCGGCGACTATTTCGCGCATTGCGCCGCTGGGCATTTCTTGCCATTTTAGGGCAGGCCTCTGAGCATAGCCTCCCAATGGGTACACGAGGACCCTCGAACAGACTTTACCCATTTCCGATGAGCAGAGGCCCCGAACCCCGCTCCCCAACCCCCGCGGACCAAAGGCTATAGCCCACCGGCCTCGGCGACTATTTCGCGCGCTGCGCAGCTGGCCATTTCTTGTCATTTTAGGGCAGGCCTCTGACCGTAGCCTCCCACTGGGCACACGAGGACCCTCGAAAAGACTGTGACCATTTCCGGCCTTCGAGCCCCGAACCCCCTCCCAGCCCGGCGGACCGAAGGCTATAGCCTGAGGCCTCGGCGACTATTTGGCGCCTTGCGCTGAGTATTCTTGCCATTTAGGGCAGGCCTCGGACGGTAGCCTCCCACTGGGTACACGAGGCCCATTGTACAGAATGTACTAATTTCCGATGCCGAGATCCGAACCCCCTCGGCCCCAGCGGACCAGGCTATAGCCCACCGGCCTATGCGACGATTTTGCGCGCTTGGCATTCTTGCCATTTTAGGGCAGGACTCGACCGTAGCCTCACCAGGCACACGATGACCCTCGAAATGACTGTACCCATTTCGTGCCGAGCCCCGAACCCCCTCCCGGCCCCAGCGGACCAAATGCTATAGCCCACCGGCCTCGGAGACTATTTCGCGCACTGCGCCGCTGGAAATTTCTTGCCATTTTAGGCAAGGCCTCTGAGCGTAGCCTCCCAATGGGTACACGAGGATCCTCGAACAGACTTTACCCATTTCCGACGAGCGGGCGCGAACCCCTTGACCCCAGGCCGATGCTGTAGCCTCGGCGACTATTTGAGCGCTGGCGCGCTGCATTTCTTGCCATTTAGGGCGGGCCTCTAACCGTAGCCTCCATTGGGCTGCAGGCCTCGAAAGACCGGACTCATTTCCAATCTGAGCCCCAGTCCCCGACCCCGCGGACCAAAGGCTATAGCCACCGGCCTCTTCTTATTTGGCGGGCTGCTCCTGGGCATTTCTTTCCATTTAGGGCAGGCCTCGACCGTAGCCTCTGCCCAGGCACCACGAGGACCCTCGAAAAGCGTGCCCATTCGACACCAGAACCCCCAAACCGCCCTCCCGGCCCCAGCGGACCAAAGGCTATAGCCCACGGCCTCGGCGACAATTTCAGCGCTTCAGCGATCGGCATGTCTTGCCATTTTGGGCAGGCCTCGACCGTAGCCTCCCGCTGTAACACGAGGCCCTCGAAAAGGCTGTGCCCATTTCCAACGCCCAGGCCGAACCCCCCTCCCCAACCCCGGCGGACCAAAGGCTATAGCCCACAGGCCTCGGCGACTATTTCGCGCGCTGCGCCGCTGGGTATTTCTTGCCATTTTAGGGCAGGCCTCTGACCGTAGCCTCCCACTGGGTACACGAGGCCCCTTGAAAAGACTGGACTCATTTCTGATGCCCAGAGATCCCGAACCCCCCTCCCCAACCCCCGCGGACCAAAGGCTATAGCCCACCGGCCTCGGCGACTAGTTTGCGCGCTGCGCCGCGCATTCTTGCCATTTTAGGGCGAGCCTCGACCGTAGCCTCCCACTGGTACGAGGCCCCTTGAAAAGAATGAACTAATTTCCGATGCCGGAGATCCGAACCCCCTCCCAACCCCGCGGACCAAAGGCTATAGCCCCGGCCTGTCGACTATTTTGCAGCTGCGCCGCTTGGCATTCTTGCCATTTTAGGGCGGGACTCTGACGTAGCCTCCTCTGGGCACCACGATGACCCTCGAAATGACTGTACCCATTTCGATGCGAGCCCCGAACCCCCCCCCCCCCGGACCAAAGGCTATAGCCCACCGGCCTCGGCGACTATTTCGCGCATTGCGCCGCTGGGCATTTCTTGCCATTTTAGGCAAGGCCTCTGAGCGTAGCCTCCCAATGGGTACACGAGGATCCTCGAACAGACTTTACCCATTTCCGACGAGCAGAGGCCCCGAACCCCCTTCCCAGCCCGCCGACCAGATGCCTGCCACGGCCTCGGCGACTATTTCGGTATTGCGCGGCTGGGCATTCTTGCCATTTAGGGCAGGCCTCTAACCGTAGCCTCCCAGTGGGCTGCGAGGCCTCGAAAGACGGACTCATTTCAAAGTACAGGCCCCAGTCCCCCCGGCCCCCGCGGACCAAAGGCTATAGCCCACCGGCCTCTTCTACTATTTCGCGGGCTGCTCCGCTGGGCATTTCTTTCCATTTTAGGGCAGGCCTCTGACCGTAGCCTCCCACTGGGCACACGAGGACCCTCGAAAAGACTGTGCCCATTTCTGACACCCAGAACCCCCAAACCGCCCTCCCCAACCCCCGCGGACCAAAGGCTATAGCCCACCGGCCTCGGCGACAATTTCGCGCGCTTCAACGATCGGCATGTCTTGCCATTTTAGGGCAGGCCTCTGACCGTAGCCTCCCACAGGGGACACGAGGGCCCTCGAAAATGCCCATTTCCAGCGAGCCCCGAACCCCCTCCCGGCCCGGCGGACCAAGGCTATAGCCACAGGCCTCGGCGACTATTTCGCCTTGTTGAGTATTCTTGCCATTTTAGGGCAGGCCTCTGACCGTAGCCTCCCACTGGGTACACGAGGCCCCTTGAAAAGACTGGACTCATTTCTGATGCCCAGAGATCCCGAACCCCCCTCCCCAACCCCCGCGGACCAAAGGCTATAGCCCACCGGCCTATGCGACTATTTTGCGCGCTGCGCCGCTTGGCATTTCTTGCCATTTAGGCGAGCCTCTGACCGTAGCCTCCCACAGGCTACGAGGACCCTCGAAAAGGCATGCCCATTTCGACACCAGAACCCCGAACCGCCCTCCCAGCCCCGCGGACCGAGGCTATAGCCACCGGCCTCGGCGAAATTGTGGCGGCCGCCAAGGCATTTCTTACTGTTTTAGGGCAGGCCTCTGACCGTAGCCTCCCAGTGGGCACACGAGGACCCTCGAAAAGACTGTGCCCATTTCCGACACCCAGAGCCCTCGAACCCCCCCTAACCCCTGCGGTAGAAAGGCTATAGCCCACCGGCCTCGGCGACTATTTCGCGCGCTGCGCCGCTGGGCATTTCTTGCCATTTTAGGGCAGGCCTCTGACCGTAGCCACCCACTGGCCACACTAGGCCCCTCAAAGAGACTGGACCCATTTCTGATGCCCAGAGCCCCCGAACCCCCCTCCCGACTTCCAGCGGACCAAAGGCTATAGCCACGGCCTGTCACGACTATTTTGTATTGCGCCGCTTGGCATTTCTTACCATTTAGGGCGGGCCTCGTACCGTAGCCTCCAGCACATGAGGACCCTAAAAGCATGCCCATTTCCGGCAAAGCCCCGAACCCCCAACCCTGCGGTAGAAAAGGCTATAGCCCACCGGCCCGGCGGTATTTCTTGCGCGCTGAGCATTCTTGCCATTTAGGGCAGGCCTCGACCGTAGCCACCAGCCACTAGGCCCCTCAAAGACTGGACCCATTTCGTGCAGGCCGAAGCCCCCCTCCCGACTCCCGCGGACCAAAGGCTATAGCCCACTGGCCTCGGCGACTATTTCGCGCATTGCGCCGCTGGGCATTTCTTGCCATTTTAGGGCAGGCCTCTGAGCATAGCCTCCCAATGGGTACACGAGGACCCTCGAACAGACTTTACCCATTTCCGATGAGCAGAGGCCCCGAACCCCGCTCCCCAACCCCCGCGGACCAAAGGCTATAGCCCACCGGCCTCGGCGACTATTTGTATTGTGCGCGCAGCCATTTCTTGTCATTTTAGGGCAGGCCTCTGACCGTAGCCTCCCACTGGGCACACGAGGACCCTCGAAAAGACTGTGCCCATTTCCGACGCCCAGAGCCCCCGAACCCCCCTCCCCAACCCCGGCGGACCGAAGGCTATAGCCCACAGGCCTCGGCGACTATTTCGCGCACTGCGCCGCTGGGTATTTCTTGCCATTTTAGGGCAGGCCTCTGACCGTAGCCTCCCACTGGGTACACGAGGCCCCTTGAAAAGAATGAACTAATTTCCGATGCCCAGAGATCCCGAACCCCCCTCCCCAACCCCCGCGGACCAAAGGCTATAGCCCACCGGCCTATGCGACTATTTTGCGCGCTGCGCCGCTTGGCATTTCTTGCCATTTTAGGGCAGGACTCTGACCGTAGCCTCCCAGCTGGGCGCGACCCTCGAAATGACTGTACCCATTTTCGATGCCCGGGCCCCGAACCCCCTCCCCCCAGCGGACCAAGAGCCACCGGCCTCGGCGACTATTTCGGCGCATTGCGCTGGGCATTCTTGCCATTTAGGCAAGGCCTCTGGCGTAACCTCCATGGGTACGAGGATCCTCGAACAGACTTTACCCATTTCCGATGACGAGGCCCGAACCCCTTCCCGACCCCATGGGCCAGATCTTAGCCCACCGGCCTCGGCGACTATTTGACTGGCGCTGGGCATTTCTTGCCATTTAGGGCGGGCCTCTAACCGTAGCCTCCCGTTGGGCTGCAAGGCCCCTCGAAAGACGGACTCATTTCCAAGTCTGAGCCCCAGTCCCCCCGGCCCCAGCGCACCACAGGCTATAGCCCACCGGCCTCGTCTACTATTTCGCGGGCTGCTCCGCTGGGTATTTGTTTCCATTTAGGGCAGGCCTCTGACCGTAGCCTCAGCAGGCACGAGACCCTCGAAAAGCATGCCCATTTCGACACCAGAACCCCAAACCGCCCTCCCGGCCCCGCGTACCAAAGGCTAGCCACCGGCCTCGGCGACAATTTCGCGGCGCTTCAATCGGCATGTCTTGCCATTTAGGGCAGGCCTCTGACCGTAGCCTCCGCTGGTAACACGAGGGCCCTCGAAAAGCGTGCCCATTTCCAGCGCCCAGGCCCGAACCCCCTCCCAGCCGGCGGACCAGGCTATAGCCCACGAGGCCTCGGCGACTATTTGTGTTGCGCGGGGTATTCTTGCCATTTTAGGGCAGGCCTCTGACCGTAGCCTCAGCTGGGTACAGGCCCTTGAAAAAGCGGACTCATTTCGTGCCCGAGATCCGAACCCCCTCCCAGCCCCAGCGGACCAAAGGCTATAGCCACGGCCTATGAGACTATTTTGCTGCGCCGCTTAGCATTTCTTGCCATTTTAAGCGGAGACTCGACCATAGCCTCCAGCCCAGGCACCGATGACCCTCGAAATGACTGTACCCATTTCGATGCAGGCCCCGAACCCCCTCGACCCCGCGGACCAAAGGCTATAGCCCACCGGCCTCGGCGACTATTTCGCGCAATGCGCCTCTGGGCATTTCTTGCCATTTTAGGGCAGGCCTCTGACCGTAGCCTCCCAATGGGGACACGAGGACCCTCGAACAGACTGTACCCATTTCAGGCAGGCCGGCGAACCCCCTCCGACCCCAGCGGACGAATGCTGTAGCCAGCCTCGGCGACTATTTCGGGCGCTGCGCCGCTGGGCATTTCTTGCCATTTTAGGGCAGGCCTCTGACCGTAGCCTCTCATTGGGCACACGAGGCCCCTCGAAAAGACCGGACTCATTTCCAATCTGAGCCCCAGTCCCCCCGACCCCAGCGGACCGAGGCTATGCCACGGCCTCTTCTACTTATTTGGCGGGCTGCGCGCTGGGCATTCTTGCCATTTTAGGGCGGCCTCTAACCGTAGCCTCCCATTGGGCTGCAGGCCTCGAAAGACGGACTCATTTCCAAGTCCCGATCCCCCCGACCCCAGCGGACCAAAGGCTATAGCCGCGGCCTCTTCTACTGTTGTGGGCTGCTCCTGGGCATTTCTTTCCATTTAGGGCAGGCCTCGGCCGTAGCCTCCCTTGGGCACGAGGACCCTCGAAAAGGCATGCCCATTCGACACCAGAACCCCAAAACCGCCCTCCCCAGCCCCGGACCAGGCTATAGCCCACCGGCCTCGGCGACAATTCAGCGCTTGATCGGCATGTCTTGCCATTTTAAGAGGCCTCGACCGTAGCCTCCCAGTAACACGAGGGCCCTCGAAAAGGCGTATGCCATTTCAACGCCCAGGCCCCGAACCCCTCCCGACCCGGCGGACCAAAGGCTATAGCCCACAGGCCTCGGCGACTATTTCGCGCGCTGCGCCGCTGGGTATTTCTTGCCATTTTAGGGCAGGCCTCTGACCGTAGCCTCCCACTGGGTACACGAGGCCCCGTAAAAGCGGACTCATTTCGTGCCCGGAGATCCGAACCCCCTCACGACCCCGCGGACCAAAGGCTATAGCCCACCGGCCTATGAGACTATTTTGCGCGCTGCGCCGCTTGGCATTTCTTGCCATTTTAGGGCAGGACTCTGACCGTAGCCTCCACTGGGCACACGATGACCCTCGAAATGACTGTACCCATTTCTGATGCCCAGAACACCCCGAACCCCCCTCCCCAACCCCCGCGGACCAAAGGCTATAGCCCACCGGCCTCGGCGACTATTTCGCGCAATGCGCCTCTGGGCATTTCTTGCCATTTTAGGGCAGGCCTCTGAGCGTAGCCTCCCAATGGGTACACGAGGACCCTCGAACAGACTTTACCCATTTCAGACGAGGCCCGAACCCCCTCCCAACCCCGCGGACGAATGCTATAGCCGCAGCCTCGGCGACTATTTGAGTATTGCGCGCTGGGCATTTCTTGCCATTTTAGGGCAGGCCTCGGCCGTAACCTCTCATTGGGCTGCAGGCCCTCAAAGTGGACTCATTTCCAAGCCAGGCCCCGATCCCCTCCCAGCCCGGGGACCAGGCTATAGCCACCGGCCTCTTCTTATTTGCGCTGCTCGGCTGGTATTTCTTTCCATTTAGGGCGGGCCTCGGCCGTAGCCTCACAGGCACGAGGCCCCTTGAAAACTGGACTCATTTCCGTGGCGGAGACCCCGAACCCCCCTCTGACCCAGCGGACCGAGGCTATAGCCCACCGGCCTATCGACTATTTCGCCCTTCGCCGCTGGTATTTCTTGCCATTTAGGGCAGGCCTCGACCCATGAGACTCCCAGCTGGCCACGACGACTCTCGAAAGGACTGTACCCATTCCGACACCCGGAGCCCCCGAACTCTCCTCGACAACTCCCACGGACCAAAGCCTATAGCCCGACCTCGGCGGCTATTTCGGCGCATTGCGGCGGCTGGTTCTTGCCATTTAGGGCAGGCCTCGACCGTAGCCTCCCAGGCACCGGGGAGCCTCGAAAAGACGGTACCCATTTCCGACACCCAGATCCCCCGAACCACCCTCCCCAACCCCCGCGGACCAAAGGCTATAGCCCACCTGCCTCGGCGACTATTTTGCGCACTGAGCCGCTGGGCATTTCTTGCCATTTTAGGGCAGGCCTCTGATCGTAGCCTTCCACTAGGCACACGAGGACCCTCGAAAAGGCATGCCCATTTAAGCGGCCAGGCCCCAACCTCGTCCCGACCCGGACCAGGCTATAGCCCACAGGCCTCGGCGACTATTTGTGACTGCGCGCTGGGTATTCTTGCCATTTAGGGCGGGCCTCGACCGTAACCTCCCACTGGGTACGAGGCCCCTTGAAAAGGCGGACTCATTTCGATGCCGAGATCCGAACCCCCCTCCCCTAGCCCCGCGGACCAAAGGCTATAGCCCACCTGTCTATCGACTATTTCGCGCGCTTCGCGCTTGGTATTTCTTGCCATTTTAGGGCAGGCCTCGACCGCAGCCTCCCACTGGGCACCACGAGGACTCTCGAATGGTGTACCCATTTCCGACACAGGCCCCAAACCCCCTTGACCCCAGCGGACAAAGGCTATAGCCCACCGGCCTCGGTGACAATTTACCGCTGCGCGTTGGGCATTCTTGCCATTTTAGGGCGAGGCCTCGACCGCAGCCTCAGCGGGCACCACGGACCCTCGAAAGACTGCCATTTCGGCGCCCGGAACCCCGAACCGCCCTCCCCGACCCAGCGGACCAGGCTATAGCCCGCGGCCTCTTCTTATTCGGCGCGTGCGCGCTGGGCATTCTTGCCATTTTATGGCGACGCTGACCGTAACCTCCCTGGGCTACAGGCCCCTTGAAAGACTGGACTCATTTCCGATCCCGAGACCCGAACCCCCTCCACACCCCAGCGGACCAGCTATAGCCACGGCCTATCGACTATTTGTGAGCTGCGCGCTTGGTATTTCTTGCCATTTTAGGGCAGGCCTCGACGCATGACCTCCCCACTGGGCACCACGAGGACTCTCGAAATGGCTGTACCATTTCCGACACCCAGGCCCGACGCTCCTGCCAACTCCACGGACCAGGCTATATCCCACCGGCATCGGCGACTATTTCGCACGCTGCACCGCTGGGTATTTCTTGTAATTTTAGGGCAGGCCTCTGACCGTAGCCTACTGGGCACCACGAGGACCTGAAAAGACTTTACCATTTCGCGCCCAGCCAGAACCCCTCCCGACCCCAGCGGACAAAGGCTGTGCCCACCGGCCTCGTTGACTATTTCGCGCCTTTGCGCGCTGGCATTCTTGCCATTTAGGGCGGGCCTCGACCGTAGCCTCGGCCCCAGGCACCGAGGACCCTCGAAAATCATGCCCATTTCGGCCGAACCGCCCTCCCGGCCCCAGCGGACCAAAGGCGATAGCCACCGGCCTCGGCGACAATTTCAGCGCTTCGCGATGGGCATTTCTTGCAATTTAGGGCAGGCCTCTGACCGTAGCCTCCCAGGCTGAGGCCCCTCGAAAAGATTGTACCCATTTCCGACGCCCAGAGCGCCCGAACCCCCCTCCCCAACCCCCGCGGAACAAAGGCTATAGCCCACCGGTCTCGGCGACTATTTCGCGCGCTGCGCCGCTGGGCATTTCTTACCATTTTAGGGTAGCCCTCTGACCGTAGCCTCCCACTGGGCACACGAGGACCCTCGAAAAGACTGTACCCATTTCCGATGCCCAGAGCCCCCGAACTGCCCTCCCCAACCCCCGCGGACTACAGGCTATAGACCACCGGCCTCGGCGTCTATTTCGCGCATTGCGCCGCTCGGCATTTCTTGCGCTTTTAGGGCAGGCCTCAGGCCGTAGCCACCAGGCACAGGCCCCTCAAAGGCTGGACCCATTTCCGTGCGGGCCCCGAACCCGCCTCCCCAACGCCCGCGGACCATAGGCTTTATAGCCCCGGCCTCGGCGACTATTTGGCGCGCTGCGCTGGGCATTTCTTGCCATTTATGGCGGGCCTCGACCGTAACCTCCCACTTTGGGCACGAGGTCGCCTTGAAAAGCGGACTCATTTCCGATGCCCGAGCCCCGAACAACCTTCCCGGCCCGTGGACCAAGGCTATAGCCCACGGCCTCGGCGACTATTTGGCGGCTGCGCCGCCAAGGCATTCTTACTATTTTAGGGCGGGCCTCGACCGTAGCCTCCCAGGCTGCAGGCCCCTTGAAAGACTGGACTCATTTCCGATCCCGAGACCCGAACCCCTCCCCGACCCCGCGGACCAGGCTATAGCCCACCGGCCTATCACGACTATTTCGCCGCGCTTAGTATTTCTTGCCATTTAGGGCGGGGCCTCATTGCAGCCTCCCCAGGCACGAGGACTCTCGAAATGACTGTACCCATTTCCGACACCCAGAGCCCCCGAACTCTCCTCGCCAACTCCCACGGACCAAAGGCTATAGCCCACCGGCCTCGGCGACTATTTCACGCTCTGCACCGCTGGGTATTTCTTGCCATTTTAGGGCAGGCCTCTGCCCGTAGCCTACCACTGGGCACACGAGGACCCACGAAAAGACTTTACCCATTTCTGACGCCCAAAGCCCGAACCCCCCTCCCCAACCCCCGCGGACAAAAGGCTGTTGCCCACCGGCCTCGTTGACTATTTCGCGCATTGCGCCGCTGGGCATTTCTTGCCATTTCAGGGCAGGCCTCTGACCGTAGCCTCCCGCTGGGCACACGAGGACCCTCGAAAATACTGTGCCCATTTCTGACACCCAGAACCCCCGAACCGCCCTCCCCAACCCCCGCGGACCAAAGGCTATAGCCCACCGGCCTCGGCGACAATTTCACGCGCTTCGCCGATGGGCATTTCTTGCCATTTTAGGGCAGGCCTCTGACCGTAGCCTCCCACTGGGCACACGAGGCCCCTCGAAAAGATTGTACCCATTTCCGACGCCCAGAACCCCCGAACCGCCCTCCCCAACCCCCGCGGACCAAAGGCTATAGCCCACCGGCCTCTTCTACTATTTCGCGCGTGCGCCGCTGGGCATTTCTTGCCATTTTATGGCAGGCCGCTGACCGTAGCCTCCCACTGGGCTGCAGGCCTTGAAAGCTGGACTCATTTCGATCCCGAGACCCGAACCCCTCCCCAGCGGACCAAAGGCTATAGCCCGGCCTATCACGACTATTTCTGCGCGCTCGCTGGTATTTCTTGCCATTTAGGGCAGGCCTCTGACCGCAGCCTCCCAGGCTCGAGGACTCTCGAAATGGCTGTACCATTTCCGACACCCAGGCCCCAGGCGCTCTCGCCCAACTCCCACGGACCAGGCTATAGCCCACCGGCCTCGGCGACTATTTCGCGCACTGCACCGCCGGGTATTTCTTGCCATTTTAGGGCAGGCCTCTCTGCCGTAACCTGCCCAGGCACTGCGAGGACCCACGAAAGACTTTACCATTTCGGCGCGCCCGAACCCCTCCCCGGCCCCAGCGGACAAGGCTGTTGCCCACCGGCCTCGTTGACTATTTCGCGCACTGCGCCGCTGGGCATTCTAGCCATTTTAAGGCGAGCCTCTGACCGTAGCCTCCGTGGGCACGAGGACCCTCGAAAATCATGCCCATTTCACCAGAACCCCGAACCGCCCTCCCGGCCCCAGCGGACCAAAGGCTATAGCCCACCGGCCTCGGCGACAATTTCCGCAGCCGCCGATGGGCATTTCTTGCCATTTTAGGCGAGGCCTCTGGACCGTAGCCTCCCCCAGGCTGCGAGGCCCCTCGAAAAGGTGTACCCATTTCGGCGCCAGGCGCGAACCCCCTCCCGGACCCAGCGGAACAAAGGCTATAGCCCACCGGTCTCGGCGACTATTTCGCGCGCTGCGCCGCTGGGCATGTCTGACCAGTTTAGCGTAGCCCTCTGACCGTAGCCTCCCCCTGGGCACACGAGGACCCTCGAAAGGCATACCCATTTCCGTGCAGGCCCCCAGGCGCCCTCCCGGCCCCGGACTACGGTATAGACCACGGCCTCGGCGTCTGGCGCGCATTGCGCCGCTCGGCATTTCTTGCGCTTTTAGGGCAGGCCTCTGGCCGTAGCCACCCAGGCACCACGAGGCCCTCGAAAGGCGGAGCCATTTCCGATGCAGGCCCCGAACCCCCCTCCCCAACACCTGCGGACCAAAGGCTATAGCCCACTGGCCTCGGCGACTATTTCGCGCGCTGCGCAACTGGGCATTTCTTGCCATTTTAGGGCAGGCCTCTGACCGTAGCCTCCCACTGGGCACATGAGGCCCCTCGAAAAGGCTGGACCCATTTCCGATGCGAGGCCCCGAACAACCTTCCCGACCCCGTGGACCAAAGGCTGCCAGCCACGGCCTCGGCGACTATTCGCGCGCTGCGCGCGGGCATTCTTACTATTTTAGGCAGGCCTCTGACGTAGCCTCCCAGCTGGGCACCACAGGCCCCTTGAAAGACTGGACTCATTTCCGATCCCGAGACCCGAACCCACTCCCCGGCCCAGCGGACCAGGCTATAGCCCACGGCCTATCGACTATTTCGCGCTGCGCCGCTTGGTATTTCTTGCCATTTTAGGGCAGGCCTCGCTGACCTCCAGCCCAGGCACGAGACTCTCGAAATAGACTGCCATTTCGACACCAGGCCCCGAACTCTCCTCGCCAACTCCCACGGACCAGGCTAGCCCTGACCTCGGCGACTATTTCACGCTCTGCACAGGTATTTCTTGCCATTTAGAGCAGGCCTCTTCCGTAGCCTACCACTGGGCACACGAGGACCCACGAAAAGACTGTACCCATTTCTGACGCCCGAACCCCCCTCCCCAACCCCCGCGGACAAAAGGCTGTTGCCCACCGGCCTCGTTGACTATTTCGCGCACTGCGCCGCTGGGCATTTCTTGCCATTTTAGGGCAGGCCTCTGACCGTAGCCTCCCGCTGGGCACACGAGGACCCTCGAAAATCATGCCCATTTCGACACCCGAACCCCCGAACCGCCCTCCCGGCCCCAGCGGACCAAAGGCTATAGCCAGCGACCTCGGCGACTATTTCACGCTCTGCACCGCTGGGCATTTCTTGCCATTTTAGGGCAGGCCTCTGCCGTAGCCTGCCAGGCACCGAGGACCCACGAAAGACTTTACCCATTTCGGCGCTAGCCGAACCCCCTCCCCGACCCAGCGGACAAAGGCTGTTGCCCACCGGCCTCGTTGACTATTTCGCGCACTGCGCGGCAGGCATTCTTGCCATTTAAGGCGAGGCCTCGTAGTAGCCTCCCGCTGGGCACACGAGGACCCTCGAAAATACTGTGCCCATTTCTGACACCCAGAACCCCCGAACCGCTCTCCCCAACCCCCGCGGACCAAAGGCTATAGCCCACCGGCCTCGGCGACAATTTCACGCGCTTCGCCGATGGGCATTTCTTGCCATTTTAGGGCAGGCCTCTGACCGTAGCCTCCCCCAGGCTGCGAGGCCTCGAAAGGTGTACCCATTTCCGGCCCGGGCGCCCGAACCCCCTCCCGGCCACGGAACAAAGGCTATAGCCCACCGGTCTCGGCGACTATTTCGCGCGTTACGCCGCTGGGTATTTCTTACCATTTAGGGTAGCCCTCTGACCGTAGCCTCCCACTGGGCACACGAGGACCCTCGAAAAGACTGTACCCATTTCCGATGCCCAGAGCCCCGAGCGCCCTCCCCGACCCGCGGACTACGGCTATAGACCACGGCCTCGGCGTCTGTTGGCGCATTGCGCCGCTCGGCATTTCTTGCGCTTTTAGGGCAGGCCTCAGGCGTAGCCACCCAGGCACCACGAGGCCTCAAAGGCGGACCCATTTCCGATGCAGGCCCCGAACCCCCTCCCGACTCCTGCGGACCAGGCTATAGACCACCCGGCCTCGGCGACTATTTGGCGCTGCGCGGCTAGGCATTCTTGCCATTTATGGCTGGCCTCTGACCTTAGCCTCCACTTGGGCACCGAGGTCCCTTGAAAAGCGGACTCATTTCCGATGCGAGCCCCGAACAGCCTTCCCCGACCCCGTGGACCAGGCTATAGCCCGCGCCTCGGCGACTATTTCGCCGGCTGCGCCCGAGCATTTTTTACTATTTTAAGGCAGGCATCTGACCGTAGCCTCCCAGGCTGAGGCCTTGAAAGACTGGACTCATTTCCGATCCCGAGACCCAGAACCTCCCCTGACCCAGCGGACCAAAGGCTATAGCCCACCGGCCTATCACGACTATTTGTGCGCTGCGCGCTTGGTATTTCTTGCCATTTTAGGGCAGGCCTCGGCGCAGCCTCCTGCACTGAGCACCACGAGGACTCTCGAAATGACTGCCATTTCCGACACCAGGCCCCGAACTCTCCTGTGACTCCCACGGACCAGGCTATAGCCCACCGGCCTCGGCGACTATTTCACGCTTCTGCACGCTGGGTATTTCTTGCCATTTTAGGGCAGGCCTCTTCCCGTAGCCTCCTTTGGGCACCGAGACCCTCGAAAATCATGCCCATTCGACACCCGAACCCCGAACCGCTCTCCCCAGCCCAGCGGACCAAAGGCTATAGCCCACCGGCCTCGGCGACAATTTCACGCGCTTAGCCGATGGGCATTTCTTGCCATTTTAGGGCAGGCCTCTGACCGTAGCCTCCCCTTGGGCACCACAGGCCCCTCGAAAGGTGTACCCATTTCCGGCCGGGCGCCCGAACCCCCCTCCCCAACCCCCGCGGAACAAAGGCTATAGCCCACCGGTCTCGGCGACTATTTCGCGCGTTGCGCCGCTGGGTATTTCTTACCATTTTAGGGTAGCCCTCTGACCGTAGCCTCCCACTGGGCACACGAGGACCCTCGAAAAGACTGTACCCATTTCCGATGCCCAGAGCCCCCGAACTGCCCTCCCCAACCCCCGCGGACTACAGGCTATAGACCACCGGCCTCGGCGTCTATTTCGCGCATTGCGCCGCTCGGCATTTCTTGCGCTTTTAGGGCAGGCCTCAGGCCGTAGCCACCCACTGGGCACACGAGGCCCCTCAAAGAGACTGGACCCATTTCCGATGCCCAGAGCCCCCGAACCCCCCTCCCCAACTCCTGCGGACCAAAGGCTATAGACCACCGGCCTCGGCGACTATTTCGCGCGCTGCGCCGCTGGGCATTTCTTGCCATTTTATGGCAGGCCTCTGACCGTAGCCTCCCACTGGGCACACGAGGTCCCTTGAAAAGACTGGACTCATTTCCGATGCCCAGAGCCCCCGAACAGCCTTCCCCAACCCCCGTGGACCAAAGGCTATAGCCCACCGGCCTCGGCGACTATTTCGCGCGCTGCGCCGCAGGGCATTTCTTACTATTTTAGGGCAGGCCTCTGACCGTAGCCTCCCACTGGGCACACGAGGCCCCTTGAAAAGACTGGACTCATTTCCGATCCCCAGAGACCCCGAACCCCCTCCCCAACCCCCGCGGACCAAAGGCTATAGCCCACCGGCCTATGCGACTATTTCGCGCGCTGCGCCGCTTGGTATTTCTTGCCATTTTAGGGCAGGCCTCTGACTGCAGCCTCCCACTGGGCACACGAGGACTCTCGAAATGACTGTACCCATTTCCGACACCCAGAGCCCCCGAACTCTCCTCGCCAACTCCCACGGACCAAAGGCTATAGCCCACCGGCCTCGGCGACTATTTCACGCTCTGCACCGCTGGGTATTTCTTGCCATTTTAGGGCAGGCCTCTTCCCGTAGCCTACCACTGGGCACACGAGGACCCACGAAAAGACTTTACCCATTTCTGACGCCCAAAGCCCGAACCCCCCTCCCCAACCCCCGCGGACAAAAGGCTGTTGCCCACCGGCCTCGTTGACTATTTCGCGCACTGCGCCGCTGGGCATTTCTTGCCATTTCAGGGCAGCCTCTGACCGTAGCCTCGGCCCAGGCACGAGACCCTCAATCATGCCCATTTCGGCACCAGAACCCCGAACCGCCCTCCCGACCCCAGCGGACCAAGGCTATAGCCACGGCCTCGGCGACAATTTCACAGCGGCCGCCGATGGGCATTTCTTGCCATTTTAGGGCGAGCCTCTGGCCGTAGCCTCCCCAGGCACATGGGGCCCTTGAAAGACTGGACCCATTTCCGATGCCCATAGCCCCGAACCCCTCCCAACTCCGCGGACCAAAGGCTATAGCCACCGGCCTCGGCGACTATTCGCTCTGTGCCGGCGGGCATTTTTGCCATTTAAGGGCGAGGCCTCTGTCCATAGGCTACCACTTGGGCACACGAGGACCCTTGAAAAGACTGTACCCATTTATGATGCCCAGCGCCCCCGAACCCCCCTCCCCAACCCCCGCGGACCACAGGCTATAGCCCACCGTGCTCGGAGACTATTTCGCGCACTGTGCCTCTGGGAATTTCCTGCCTTTTAGGCGGGCCTCGGGTATGGTTGGCACCTTTGCAGGCCCTCAAAAGGCGGACTATTTCCGATGACCAGAGCCCCCTCACCCCCCTCCCCAACCCCCGCGGACGAGGGGCTATAGCCCACCGGCCTCGGCGACTATTTCGCGCATTGAGCCGATTGGCATTTCTTGCGATTTTAAGCGAGCCTCGACCGTAGCCACCTGCTGGGCACAGGCCCTGAAAGGCGGACCCATTTCCGATACCCATGGCCCGAACCCCCTCCCCAACCCCGCGGACCAGGCTATAGCCACGGCCTCTGCGACAATTTGCTGCGCGCTGGACATTCTTGCCATTTTAGGGCAGGCCTCGACCCTAGCCTCACTGGGCACCAGTACCCTCGAAAAGATCATGCCCATTTCCGACCGCATGAGCCCCGAACCCCCTCCCAGGCCCCAGCGGACCAAGGCTGGCCACGGCATCGGCGACTATTTAGCGCTGGGCATTCTTTGCATTTTAGGGCAGGCGTCTGGGCGTAGCCTCCCAGGCACCACGAGGCCCCTTGAAAGACTGGACTCATTTAGATGCAGGCCCCGAACCCCCTCCTCGGCCCCATGAGACCAAAGGCTATAGCCCACCGGCCTCTGCAACTATTTCGCGCATTGCGCCGCTGGGTATGTCTTCCAATTTTAGGGCAGGCCTCTAACCGTAGCCCCCCAATGTGAACACGAGGACCCTCGAACAGACTTTAACCATTTTCGATGAGCAGAGCCCCTGAACCCCCCTCCCCAACCGTTGCGGACCAAAGGCTATAGCCCACCGGCCTCGGCGACTATTTCGCGGGTTGTGCAGCTGGGGATTTCTTGCCATTTTAACGCAGGCCTCTGACCGTAGCCTCCTACTGGGCACACGAGGCCCCTCGAAAAGACTGTGCCCATTTCCGACGCCCAGAGCCCCCGAACCCCCCTCCCCAACCCCCGCGGACCAAAGGCTATAGCCCACCGGCCTCGGCGACTATTTCGCGCATTGCGCCGCTGGGCATTTCTTGCCATTTTAGGGCAGGCCTCTGACCGTAGCCTCCCACTGGGCACGAGACCATCGAAAGGCATGCCCATTTAGATGCCAGAGTCCCGAACCCGCCTCCCGGCCCAGCGGATAAAGGCTATAGCCACCGGCCTCGGCGACTATTTCACGCATTGCGCGCTGGGCATTTCTTGCCATTTAGGCGAGCCTCTGGACCGTAGCCTCCCACTGGGCACGAGGATCATCGAAAAAGGTGCCCATTTTGGTCTTAATTCCCGAACCCGCCTCCCCAACCCGCCTCCCCAACCCCCGCGGACAAAAGGCTATAGCCCACCGGCCTCGGCGATTATTTCGCGCGTTGCGCCGCTGGGTATTTCTTTCCATTTTAGGGCAGGCCTCTGACCGTAGCCTCCCACTGGGCACACGAGGACCCTCGAAAAGACTGGACCCATTTCCGATGCCCATAACCCCCAAACCCCCTCCCCAACCACCGCGGACCAAAGGCTATAGCCCACCGGCCTCGGCGACTATTTCGCGCTCTGTACCGCTGGGCATTTCTTGCCATTTTAGGGCAGGCCTCTGTCCATAGCCTACCAGGCACCGAGGACCCTTGAAAGGCTGCCATTTATGATGCCCAGCGCCCGAACCCCTCGACCCCGCGGACCACAGGCTATAGCCACCGTGCTCGGAGACTATTCGCGCCTTGTGCCTGAATTTCCTGCCTTTTAGGGCAGGCCTCGGCTGTAGGTTGGCACCTTTGAGGCCCTCAAAAGGCTGGACTATTTCCGATGCCCGAGCCCTCACCCCCTCCCGGCCCAGCGGACGAGGCTATAGCCCACCGGCCTCGGCGACTATTCAGCGCATTGAGCTTGGGCATTTCTTGCGATTTTAAAGCGGGCCTCGACCGTAGCCACCAGGGGCACCTGAGGCCCCTCAGAGACTGGACCCATTTCCGAAACCCAGGCCCCGAACCCCCTCCCGGCCCAGCGGACCAGGCTATAGCCCGCCACGGCCTCTGCGACAATTTTCGCGTTGCTGGACATTTCTTGCCATTTAGGGCGGGCCTCGACCTAGCCTCCCGCTGGGCACGAGTACCCTCGAAATGACAATGCCCTTTTCCGACACATGAGCCCCGAACCCCCTCCCGGCCCCAGCGGACCAAAGGCTATAGCCCACCGGCATCGGCGACTATTTCGCGCGCTGCGCGGCTGGGCATTTCTTTTCATTTTAGGGCAGGCGTCTGACCGTAGCCTCCCACTGGGCACACGAGGCCCCTTGAAAAGACTGGACTCATTTTAGATGCCCAGAGCCCCCGAACCCCCCTCCTCAACCCCCGCCGACCAAAGGCTATAGCCCACCGGCCTCTGCAACTATTTCGCGCATTGCGCCGCTGGGTATGTCTTCCAATTTTAGGGCAGGCCTCTAACCGTAGCCCCCCAATGTGAACACGAGGACCCTCGAACAGACTTTAACCATTTCGATGGCGAGCCTGAACCCCTCCCGACCGTTGCGGACCAGGCTATAGCCCACCGGCCTCGGCGACTATTTGAGTTGTGCAGCTGAGATTTCTTGCCATTTAACGCGGGCCTCGGTAGCCTCCTGCGGGCACACAAGGCCCTCGAAAGCTGTGCCCATTTCCGCGCCCAGGCCCCGAACCCCTCCCAGCCCCGCGGACCAGGCTAGCCCACCGGCCTCGGCGACTATTTCGCGCATTGCGCGCGGCATTCTTGCGATTTTCGGGCGGGCCTCGACCGTAGCCACCCATGGGGCACACCAGGCCCCATCGAGCAGGACCCATTTCCGATGCAGGCTAACCCCCCGATCCCAGCGGACGGCGAGTATTTTGCGTCTTGTGCGGCTGAGCATTTCTTGCCATTTTAGGGCGGGCCTCGACGTAGCCTCCACCCAGGCACGAGGACCCTCGAAAAGACTGTACCATTTTCAACACCCAGGCCCCGAACCCCCTCCACAACCCCACGAAGACCAAGGCTATAGCCCGGACCTCGGCGACTATTTGCCTTGGCGCCTGGCGTTCTTTCCATTTAGGGCGGGCCTCGGCGTAGCCTCCCAGGCGAGGACCTTGAAATGGCGGACCCATTTAAGCGCCCAGCCCTGAACCCCCTCCCAGGCGGGCCAAGGCTATAACCTCGCCTCGAGGACTATTTCGCGAATTGCGCCGCTGGCCGTTTCTTGCCATTTTAGGGCAGGCCTCTGACCGTAGCCTCCCACTGGGCACACGAGGCCTCTTGAAAAGACTGACCCATTTCCGACACCCAGAGCCCCCGAACCCCCCTCCCCAACTTCCGCGGACCAAAGGCCATAGCCCACCGGCCTCGGTGACTATTTCGCGCGCCGCGTCTATGGGCATTACTTGCCATTTTAGGGCAGGCCTCAGACCTTAGCCTCCCACTTGGCACACGAGGACCCTCGAAAAGACTGTACCCATTTCCGACGCCCAGAGCCCCCGAACCCGCCTCCCCAACCCCTGCGGACCAAAGGCTATAGCCCACCGGCCTCGGCGATTATTTCGCGCATTGTGCAGCTGGGTATTTCTTGCCATTTTAGGGCAGGCCTCTGACCGTAGCCTCCCAATGTGCACACGAGGACCCTCGAACAGACTATACCCATTTTCGACGCCCAGATCCCCCGAACCCCCCTCCCCAACCCCCGCGGACCAAAGGCTATAGCCCACCGGCCTCGGCGACTATTTTGTGTTGTGCGCTGGGCATTTCTTCCATTTAAGGCAGGCCTCGACCGTAGCCTCCCAGGCTGCGAGGCCGGTGAAAAGCTGGACCCTTTTCCGATGCCGAGACCCGAACTCACTCCCCAGCACCCAGCGGGCCAGCTATAGCCACAGGCGTCGGCGACTATTTTGCTGCGCCCTTCAGGTATTTCTTGTCATTTTAAGGCGGGCCTCTGACCGTACCCTCCCACTGGCCATACGAGGACCTCGAAAAGACTGTACCCATTTCCAACGCCTAGAGCACTCGAACCCCCCACCCCCACCCTCGCGGACCAAAGGCTATAGCCCACCGGCCTCGGCGACTATGTCGCGCGCTGTGCCGCTGGGTATTTCTTGCCATTTTAGGGCAGGCCTCTGACCGCAGTCTCCCAATGGGCACACGAGGACCGTCGAAAAGACTGAACCCATTTCCGATGCCCAGAGCCCCAGAACCCCCCTCCCCAACCCCCGCGGACCGAAGGCTAGAGCCCGGCCCGGCGACTGTTTATTATTATGCATGCTATTTTAAGGTAGGCCTCGACCGTAGGCTCAGGGCACTCGATTGACCACTGAAAAATTGTACCCATTTCCGACTCCCAGGCCCCGAACCCCCTCCCCGGCCCCGTGGACCCGAAGGCTAGAGCCCACCGGCCTCGGCGACTATTCAGCGCTGCGCGCTGGGTATTTCTTGTCATTTTAAGCGGGCCTCGACGCCGCCGCCCGCTGGGCACCCGGCGACCCTCGAAAAAAGGCGTACCCATTTGCGGCGCCCGAGACCATAAACCCCTCCCGACCCTGCGGAGCAGGCCATAGCCCACCCTCGGATATTATTTGGCGGCCGCGCGGGCATTCTTGCCTTTTTAGGGTATGCCTCGACCGTAGGCTCCAGCTAAGCGAGGCAGGCCCCTAAAGACTTGACCTATTTCAACGTCCGAACCCCGAACCCCCAAACCCCCAAACCCCTCCCCGGCCCATGGGCGAGGCTATAGCCGGCCTTAGCGACTATTTGTAGCTTTGCTGTGCATTTCTTGCCATTTTAGGGCGGGCCTCGACCGTACCCTCACTGAGCACACGAGGACCCTCGAAAAGGCGAACCCATTTCCGATGCGAGCCCAGAACCCCCTCCCAGGCCCCGGGCCGAGGCTATAGCCAGCGACTATTTCCTGTTGTCTTAGCATGCATTTCTTGCCATTTTAGAGGGCCTCGACCGTACCCTCCCCCAGGCACCACGAGGACCCTCGAAAAGACTGTATCCATTTCCGTTGCCCAGGCCCGAACCCCCCCTCCCGACCCTGCGGACCAAAGCTGGCCCACGGCCTCGGTGATTACTTCCAGCGCGGCCGCCATTTTAGGGCAGGCCTCTGACCGTAGCCTCCCAATGGGCACACGAGGACCCTCGAACTGACTGTACCCATTTCCGATGCCCAGAGGCCTCGAACCCCCCTCCCCAACCCCCGCGGACCAAATACTATAGCCCACCGGCCTCGGCGACTATTTTCGCCTGTTGCATCTTGGGCATTTCTTGCCCACAGGGCAGGCCTCGACCGTTAGCTCCCACTTAAGCACCAGGCCCCCACAAAAGGCTGGACCCATTTCAAAGTCGAGGCCCCAGCCCTCCCAACCCGCGGGCCAAGGCTATAGGCCACGAGCACAGGTGACTATTTCCAGCGCTGTCTTTGCTGTGCATTTCTTGCCATTTGGGCGGTCCTCGACCGTACCCTCAGCTGGGCACCACGAGGACCCTCGAAAAGGCGTATCCATTTCCGATGCCCAGGCCCGAACCCCTCGACCCTGCGGACCAAAAGCTTTGGCCCGGCCTCGGCGACTACGCCCGCGCGATGCGCTTGTTGGGTATTCATATCATTTTAGGGCGGGCCTCGGCCGTACCCCCTGCGGGCATACGAGGCCCCTCGAAAAGACTGTACCATTTCCGATGCCCAGGCCCCGAACCCCACCAACCCCTGCGTGCAAAGGCTAGCCCACCGGCCTCGAGTCTGTTCGCGCGTTGCGCGCGGGTATTCTTGCGGTTTGGCGGGCCTCGACCTTAAGCGGCCGCAGGCTACGAGGACCCTAAAAGACTTTACCCATTTCGATGCGAGTCACGAAACCCGCTCCCGGACCCCAGCGGAGCAGGCCTTAGCCCACCGGCCCTAGAGATTATTTCGCGGGCTGCTCGCGGAGCATTTCTTGCCTTTAGCGCGGCCTCGACGCCTTAGCCACCCACTGGGCACCGACCCTCGAAAAGACTGTACCATTTCCGGCGCCCGAGTCCACAGAAACCCCGACCCCAGCGGAGCAGCCATAGCCCTGACCTCGGATATTATTTGCGCATTGCTGCGGTTGGGTATTTCTTGCCATTTTAGGCGGCCTCGACCTTAGCCACCACTTTGGGCAAGCAGCGACCCTTGAAAAGGTACCCATTTTGAAGCCGAGTCACGAAACCCGCTCCCGGCCCCAGGGAGCAGGCGTTATAGCCCACCGACCTCGGAGATTATTTACATGCCTGTGCGTTGAGTTTTCTTGCCTTTTAAGCGGGCCTCGACCGTAGGCTCCACTAACCACCAGGCCTAAAAAGGCTAAACCATTTCCAACATCAGGCCCCGAACTCCTCGACCTTGGCGGGCCAAAACATAGCCCAGCGGCCTTAGCGACTATTTCCCGGCGCTGTGCGGTGCATTTCTTGCCATTTAAGCGGGCCTCTAACCGTAGCCTCCCCTTTGGGCAAGCGAGGACCACTAAAAAGGCATGTACCCATTTAGGCGCCTGAAACCGAACTGACCCCGTGACAGACTAAAAGCTCACCGGCCTCGGCTGTTGTTTGCGCTTGTTGGGTATTCTTGTCATTTTAGAGCGAGGCCTCGACCGTAGCCTCCCAATGGGCACCACGAGGACCCTCGGTACCCATTTCCGATGCCAGGCCCCGAACCCCCTCTGACCCAGCGGACCAAAGGCTATGGGCCGGCCGGCCTCGGCGACTATTCGCCTGCTGCGCGGCGGGCATTTCTTGCCATTTAAGGCAGGCCTCTGACCGTAGCCTCCCCACTTTGGGCACCGAGACCCTAGAAAAGGCTGTACCCATTTCCGATGCGGAACCCCGAACCCCCCTCCCAGCTCGCGTGGACCGAAAGGCTATAGCCCACGGCCTCGGCGACTATTTCGCGGCAGCTGCGCAACCAGCATTCTGGTCATTTAGAGGCGGGCCTCGACCTTAGGCGCCCTCACGGGCACCGGCGACCCTCGAAAGACTTTACCCATTTCCGTGCCCGAGGTCCTGAAACCCCTTGACCCTGCGGAACAGGCGCTATATTACCGGTCGGAGATTATTCGCATCTTTGCGGCTGAAATTTCTTACCTTTTAGGGGGCCTCGGCGGTGGGCTCCCACTAAGAACAGAGGCCACTAAAGAGGCGGACCCATTTCCAGCGTCGAGCCGAAACCCTTCCCCGCCCATGGGCCAAAAAGCCCAGCTTGGCGACTATACGCTTAGGCCCGATCTTGCTTGCCATTTTAGGGGCGGGCCGGCATCAACCTCCCACTGGCACACGAGGAGCCTCGAAAAGACTGTACCCATTTCCGACGTCTAGAGCGCCCGAACCCCTCTCTACCCCCGCGGACCAGAGGCAATACCCCACCGGCCTCGGCGACTATTGTGTACGGCTGTTAGGTATTCTTGCGGTTTAGGGCGAGCCTCGACGCCAGCCACCAGCTGTGCTGCAATGACCCTAAAAGCATGTACCCGTTTCGGCAAAGTCACGAAACCCCTCCCAACCCCAGCGGAGCAGTATTTATAAGCCCACGACCTCGAGATTATTTCCGCAGCTGCGCCGAGGCATTTCTTACCTTTTGAAGAGGGCCTCGACCGTGGCTCCCATGATCACGAGGCCCCCAAAAATACTGGACCCATTTCCAAGCGTCGAGCACGAACCCCGCTCTACCCCCGCGGACCGAAGGCAATAGTCCACCGGCCTCGGTGACTATTTAGGCGCTTCGCCGTGGGCATTTCTTGTCATTTAGGCGGGCCTCGACCTTAGCCGCCTGGGCACCTGACGACCGTCGAAAGGCATACCCATTTCCGGCGCGGAATCACGAAACCCCTCCCAACCCCAGCAGACGGCTATTTATAGCCACGAGGCCTCGGAGATATTTATGCGCCGTCGCGGGGCATTTCTTGCATTTTTAGGGCAGGCCTCGTAGTGAGCTCCCACTAAGCACGAGCCCCTAAAAAGCGGACCCATTTCCAACATCGAGCCCAGACTCACTCCCAACCCCAGGCCAAAGGCTATAGCCCACCGGACTCGGTGACTATTTCGCACGCTATGCTGCTGTGCATTTCTTGCCATTTTAGGGCGGGCCTCTGACCATACCCTCCCACTGGCCATACGAGGACCCTCGAAAAGACTGTACCCATTTCCGACGCCTAGAGCACTCGAACCTCCCCCCCACCCTCGCGGACCAAAGGCTATAGCCCACCGGCCTCGGCGACTATTTCGCGAGCTGCGCCGCTGGGTATTTCTTGCCATTTTAGGGCAGGCCTCTGACCGCAGCCTCCCAATGGGTACACGAGGACCGTCAAAAAAACTGTACCCATTTCCAACATCCAGAGCCCCCGAACTCCCTCCCCTACCATTTCCGGCCGAGTCACGAAACCCCTGCCCGGCCCCAGCGGGCGACTATAGCCCGGCCTCGGATATTATTTCGCACGCTGCGCGGCAGGTATTTCTTGCCATTTTAAAGGCGGGCCTCGACCTTAACCACCCCTTTGGGCAAGCGGCGACCCTTGAAAAATTGCCCATTTTTGAAGCCCGAGTCCACGAAACCGCTCCCCGCCCGACAGGGCGTTATAGCCCTGACCTCGGAGATTATTTACGCCTGGCTGCGTTGGGTTTCTTGCCTTTTTAAAGCGGGCCTCGACCGTAGGCTCCACTAACCACGAGGCCCTAAAAGACTAAAACATTTCAAACATCGAGCCCCGAACTCCCTCCCCGACCGGGCCAGGCTATAGCCCACCGGCCTTGGCGACTATTTGTGTATGTACGCGTGCATTTCTTGCCATTTAGGGCGGGCGTCTGACGTACCCTCCTTTGGGCATCTGAGGACCCTCGAAAAGACTGCCATTTCCGAAGCCTAGGCGCGAACCCCCCTCCCACCCCGCGGACGAAGGCTATAGCCCACGGCCTTGCCGACTATTTCATGTGCGCCGGCGGGTATTCTTGCCATTTTAGGCGGGCCTCGACAGCATCCAGCTGGGCACCGGCGACCGCGAAAAGGCGTACCCGTGCGGCGCGAGTCCACGAAACCCCTCCCCCCCAGCGGAGCAGGCAGCATAGCCCACCGGCGAGATTATTTCCATGCCGCATTGCGCCCAGCATTTCTTACCATTTAGGGCAGCCTCGACCTTAGCATGCCAGGCTGGCGACCATGAAAAGACTGTACCCATTTCTTACGCCCGGACTCACAAACCCCTCCCCGACCCCACAAGCAGGCCTATAGCCCGGCCTCGGAGATAATTTTGCGCGCAACCGCGCGGGGCATTTCTTGCATTTTAGGCAGGCCTCGACCGTAGGCTCAGCTAAGCTACAGGGCCCTAAAAGACTGGACTATTTCAACGTCGAGCCCCAAACCCCTCCCAACCCCCAGGGCCAAGGCTATATAGCGGCCTTAGCGACTATTTAGCGTCTTTGTCTTCTTTGTGTATTTCTGATCATTTAGGGCGGGCCTCGGCCGTACCCTCCCCTGGTACGAGACCCTCGAAAAGACTACCCATTTCCGGCGTCAGGCCCCGAACACCCCTGACCCTCGCGGAGAAAGGTTTAGCCCACCGGCCTCGATGATTATTTAGCGCGTTGCGCGGCCCAGGCATTCTTGCCATTTTAGGGCAGGCCTCGACCGTAGCCTCCCTGGGCACAATAGGACCCTCGAAAAAGGCATGCCCATTTCGACGCAGGCCCCGAACATCCCTCCACCTCGCGGACCAAAGGCTATGGCCGCACGGCCTCGGTGATTATTTCGCGTTGCGCCAGGCATTTCTTGCCATTTTGGGCAGGCCTCGACGTAACCTCCCAGGCACGTGAGGACCCTTGAAAATTTGTACCCATTCGGCCCGAGCCTCAAGCCCCCAACCCCCCTTTGCGAGATGCCAGCACACCGGCCTCGGCGGTGTATTTGCGTTGCGCTGCTTGAGCATTCTTGTCATTTAGGGCGAGCCTCGACCGTAGCCTCCCAATGGGCACGAGACCCTCGAAATGACTGTACCCATTTCCGGCGCCCGAGCTCCCGAACACCTCCCAGCCCTCACGGACCCAAAGGTTTAGCCCACGGCCTCGGTGATTATTCGCTGTGCGCTGGGCATTCTTGACATTTTAGAGCGAGCCTCGACCGCGGTCTCGCTGGGTACGAGGACCCTCAAAAAGACTGTACCCATTTCCGATGCCCAGAGCCCCCGAACACCCCTCCCCAACCCTCGCGGACCAAAGGGTTTACCCACCGGCCTCGGCGACTATTTCTCGCGCTACGCCGTTGGGCATTTCAAGCCATTTTAGGGCAGGCGTTGGACCGTTGCCTCCCACTGGGCACATGAGGACCCTCGAAAAGACTGTACCCATTTCCGATGCCCAGAGCCCCCGAACCCCCTTCCCCAACCCTCGCGGACCAAAGGCAATATCCTGTCGGCGTTGGCGACTACTTCGCGCGCCGCGCCGTTGGGTATTTCTTGGCATTTTAGGGAACGCCTCTGACCGTAGCCTTCCACTGGGCACACGAGGACCCTCGAAAAGACTGTACCCATTTCCGATGCCCAGAGCCCACGAACCCTCCCCCAACCCCGGCGGACCATAGGCTATAGCCCATCGGCGTCGGTGAATATTTCGCGCGCTGCGCCGTTGGGCATTTCATTACATTTTAGAGCGAGCCTCGACCGCGGATCTCCCAGCGGTACATGAGGACCCTTGAAAAAGCGTACCCATTTCCGGCGCCCAGGCCCCGAACACCTCCCGACTCGGGCCAAGGCTATAGCCCACCGGCCTCGGTGAGTATTTCGCGCGTTGCGCCGCTGGGCATTTCTTGCCATTTTAGGGCAGGCCTCTTACCGTAGCCTCCCACTGGGTACACGACGACCCTCGAAAAAACTGTACCCATTTCCGACGTCCAGAACCCCCGTACCCCCCTCCCCAACCCTTGCGGACCAAAGGGTATTGCCACCGGCCTCATTGATTATTTCGCGTGTTGCGCCGCAGGGTATTTCTTGCCATTTTAGGGCAGGCCTCTGACTGTAGCCTCCCAATGGGAACGCGAGGACCCTTGAAAAAGCATGCAATTTCGCGCCCGGATCCTCCAAACCCCCCGGCCCCACGAAAGGCTCTGGCGCACGTCGGCGGCTATTTCAGCGGCTGCGCGGGCATTCATGAAATTTTAGTAGGCCTCGACCGCGGTCTCCCCACTTTGGGTACCGGCGACCCTCGAAAACTCATGCCCATTTCCGATGTCCGAACCCCGAACCCCCTCCCCAGCCCTCGCGGACCAAAAGGCTGTGCCGACCTCGATGATTATTTTGCGAGATGCGCGGCTGGGCATTTCTTGCCATTTAAAGGCGACCTCGGCCGTAGCCTCCCAGGCCGCGAGGACCCTTGAAAATGTGCCATTTCGGCGGCGGATACTCGACCCCCCAGCCCCCGCTGAAGGATATAGCCCACCGGCCTCGCAATTATTTAGCGCGTTCCCCGCTGGGCAGTTCTTGTCATTACAGGGTGGGCCTCTGACCGTAGCCTCCGAATGGGTACACGAGGACCCTCGAAAGAGCTGTACCCATTTCCGGCGCCCAGGCCCCGAACACCCCTCCCGACCCTCGCGGACCAAGGCTATAGCCCACGGCCTCGGTGAGTATTTGCGCGTTAACGCTGGGTATTTCTTGCCATTTTAGGGCGGGCCTCTTGCAGTATCTGCCCACTTTGGGTACCGGCGACCCTCGAAAACACTGTACCAATTTCTGATCTCTAGAACCCCGAACCCCCACGACCCTCGCGGACCAAAACTGTGCCACCGCACTCGATGATTATTTAGCGGCGTTGCGCTTGGGCATTCTTGCCATTTTAGGGCGAGCCTCGGACCGTAGCCTCCCGCCCCAGGCGCGAGGACCCTTGAAAGGCATGCCCATTTACGGCCCCGGATCCTCGAGCCCAGCCCCGCACGAAGGATATAGCCCACCGGCCTCGGCGATTATTTCGCGCGTTCCCCGCTGGGTATTTCTTGTCATTTTAGGGCAGGCCTCTGACCGTAGCCTCCTAATGGGTACACGAGGACCCTCGAAAAGACTGTACCCATTTCCGGCCGAGCCCCGAACACCTCCCAACCCTCGCGGACCGAGGTTTAGCCCACGGCCTCGATGTGATTATTTCGGCGTTGCGCGCTGGGCATTCTTGCCATTTTAGGGCAGGCCTCGGACCGTAGCCTCCCAGGCTGCGAGAACCCTCAAAAGAATGTACCCATTCGACTCCCGAACCCCGAACACCTCCCAAGCGGACCAGCTATAGCCCACGGCCTCGGTGATTATTTCGTCTTGACTGCGCGGTATTCTCGTCATTTAGGGCAGGCCTCGGCCGTAGCCTCGAGGCGAGGACCCTTGAAAGAATGTACCCATTTCGGCGCCCGGGCCCCGAACACCTCCCGAGCCCTCGCGGACCAAAGCCTATAGCCCACCGGCCTCGGTGAGTATTTAGCGTTGCGCTGGGTATTTCTTGTCATTTAGGGCAGGCCTCGTGGTAGCCTCTAATGGGTACGAGGACCCTCGAAAATGTACCCATTTCCGGCGAGCCCCGAACACCTCCCGACCCTCGCGGACCAAGGGTTTAGCCCACGGCCTCGATGATTATTTAGCAGCGTTGCGCGGCATTCTTGCCATTTAGGCGAGGCCTCGACCGTAGCCTCCCATTGGGCACCGAGAACCCTCAAAAGAATGTACCCATTTCGACTCCCGGAACCCCGAACACCTCCCAGGGACCAAACGCTATTGCCACCGGCCTCAGTGATTATTTACGTCTTGACTGCGCTGGGTATTCTCGTCATTTTGGGGCGGGCCTCGCCGTAGCCTCCCCAGAGCGCGAGGACCCTTGAAAAGAATGTACCCATTTCGGCCCGGATCCTCAAACCCCCGACCCCGCACGAGGATATAGCCCCACGGCCTCGGCGATTATTCGCGTTCCCAGCTGAGCATTTCTTGTCATTTAGGGCAGGCCTTTGACGTAGCCTCCCAATGGGTAGCGAGGACCCTCGAAAAAGCTATGCCATTTCCGGCGCGAGCCCCGAACACCTCCTCGACCTCGGGGACCAAAATGTTTAGCCCACGGCCTCGGTGATTATTTGGCGTTGCGCGCTGGGCATTCTTGCCATTTAGGGCAGGCCTCGACCGTAGCCTCCAGGCACTGCGAGAACCCTCAAAGACTGTGCCATTTCGACTCCCGAGCCCCGACACCTCCCAGCCAAGCGGACCCAGCTATAGCCCACGGCGTCGGCGATTATTCGCGCGTTTCGCGTGGGCATTTCTTGCCATTTAGGGCAGGCCTCGGCCGTAGCCTCCCAATGGGCAGCGACCCTCAATACTGCCATTTCCGACTCCCAGGCCCCGAACCCTCCTCCCAACCCCGGCGGACCAAGGCTATAGCCCACAGCGTCGGCGCTATTTCGCGCTGCGCGCTCGGCATTCTTGACATTTAGAGCAGGCCTCTAACCGCAGTCTCCCAGGTACCACGAGACCCTCGAAAACTGTACCATTCGGACACCCAGGCCCCGAACACCCTCCCAGCCCTCGCGGACCAAAGGTTGCCAGCCCACGGTGTCGGCGACTATTTCGCTTGCGCCTTTGCTGACATTTCTTGTTATTTTCGGCGGGCCTCGATTGTAGCCTCCCCACAGGCACCACGAGGACCCTCGAAATATGTACCATTTCCGGCCAGGCCCCGAACCTCCCTCCCCAACCCCAGTGGACCAAAGGCTATAGCCAACCGGCGTCGGTGACTATTTCGCGCGCTTCACCGCTGTGTATTTCTTACCATTTTAGGGAAGGCCTCTGACCGTAGCCTTCCACTGGGCACACGAGGACCCTCGAAAATCATGCCATTTCCGATGCGGGCCCCGAACCCCCTCCCCCCGGCCCCTTGACCAAGGCTGGGTCACCAGCCTCGGTGACTATTTCACGCGCTGCGCCGCGGGGTATTTCTTGCTATTTTAGGGCAGGCTTGTGACCGCAGCCTCCCACTGGGCGCACGAGGACACTCGAAAATACTGGACCCATTTCCGACGCCCGGGCGCGACGCCCCAACCCCCGCTGACCGAAGGCTATAGCCCACCGGCATCGGCGACTATTTGGGCGCTGCGCGGGTATTCATACCATTTAAGGCAGCCACCGTGACGAAGCCTCCCACTGGGCATACGAGGACCCTCAAAAAGACTGGACCCATTTCCGACGCCCATAGGCCCCGAACATCCCTCCCCAACCCCCGCGGACCAAAGGCTATAGCCCACCGGCGTCGGTGACTATTTTGCGAGCTTCGCCGATGGGTATTTCTAGCCATTTTCTAGCAGGCCGCTGACCGTAGCCTCCTACTGGCCACACGAGGAACCTCAAAAGATGCCCATTTCCGGCCTTGAGCCCCGAACCCCGGCCCCAGCGGACCAAAGGCTATAGCCCACCGGCCTCAGCGACTATTTCGCCGTTGGGTATTTCTTCCCATTTTAGGGAAGGCCTCATTTATAGCCTCCACTGGACACGAGAACCCTAGAAAGACTGCCCATTTCCGGCGCTGGAACCCCGACGCCTCCCCGGCCCCGCAGACCAAAGGCTATAGCCCATCGGCATCGGCGACTATTTCGGGCGCTGCGCCGCGGGGTATTTCTTGCCATTTTAGGGCAGGCCTGTGACCGCAGCCTCTCATTGGGCGTACGAGGACCCTTGAAAAGACTGGACCCATTTCCGACGCCCATAGCCCCCGAACATCCCTCCCCAACCCCCGCGCACCAAAGTGTATAGCCCACCGGCGTCGGTGACTATTTTGCGAGATTCGCCGCTGGGTATTTCTTGCCATTTTTGCGCAGGCCTCTGACCGTAGTCTCCCATTGAGTACACGAGGATCGTCGATAAGACTGTACCCATTTCCGATGCCCAGAGCCCCCGAACGCCACTCCCCAACCCGCGGACCAGGCTATGGCCACCGGCATCGGTGACTATTTTGTATTGCGCCAGGTATTCTTGCCATTTTGGGCAGACACGTAGCCTCCCACTTTGGGTACACGAGGTCCCTCGAAAAGACTATGCCACAGGCCCCGAACCCCCCTCCGAACCCCGTCAGCGAGGCTATAGCTAACCGGCCTCGGTGACTATTTCAAGCGTTGCGCCGCGTGGCATTTCTTGCTATTTTAGGGCAGGCCTCTGACCGTAGCCTCCCACTGGGCACACGAGGACCCTCGAAATGACTGTACATATTTCCAGTGCGGGCCCAAAATCCCCTACCCGGCCCTGCGGACGAAGGCTATAGCCCGCGGCCTAAGCGACTATTTGGCCAGTGCGCGGGCATTCTTGCTATTTTGGGCGGGCCTCGTAGTAGCCTCCTTGGGCAAGCGGTACCCTCGGAAATGAATGTACATATTTCTGATGCCCGGGCCCCAAATCCCCTCCCGACCCCCAAGGACCAAAGGGTATAGCCCACGGCGTCGGTGACTATTTGGCGGCGCCGCGATTGGTATTCGTGCTATTTTAGGCGGCCTCGACCGCAGCCTCCCACTGGGCACACGAGTACCCTCGAAATGACTGCACATATTTCCGATGGCCAGAGCCCCCCAACCCCCCTCCCAAACCCCACCGACCAAAGGCTGCCCACCGGCCTCGGTGGCCCGGTTGTGGCGCCGCGGTGGGCATTTCCTGCCATTTTAGGGCAGGCCTCTGACCGTGTTCTCCCACTGGGCACGTGAGGAACCTCGACAAGACTGTACCCATTTTCGACACCCAGAGTAACCGAACCCCCTACCCAACCCCCGCGGACCAAAGGCTATAGCCCACCGGCCTAAGCGACTATTTCGCGCGCCGCGCCGTTGGGTATTTCTTGCCATTTTAGGGCAGGCCTCGGTTGTAACCTCCCGCCACCACGAGCCCTAGAAAAGGCTGCCATTTCGGCCCCCAGCGTCCCTCGGCCCCATGGACCAAAGGCTATAGCCCACGGCATCGGCGACTATTTGGTCTTTGCGCGCGGTATTTCTTGCCATTTTAGGGCGGGCTGTGACCGCAGCCTCACAGGCACACGAGAAACTTGAAAAGCGGACCCATTTCCGGCGCCCATGGCCCCGAACATCCCTCCCGACCCAGTGAGACCAAAGGCTATAGCCCACCGGCGTCGGTGGCTATGTTGAGAGCATCGCCGCTGCGTATTTATAGCCCTTTTTGGGCAGGCCTCTGACCGTCGTTTCCCAGGCTACGAGGACCCTCGAAAGACTGTGCCCATTTCCGATGCGAGCCCCAGAACCCCTACAACCCCCGCGGACCAAGTGGTATAGCCCAGCGTCGGTGACTATTCGCGCTTTGCGCTGGATATTTCTAGCCATTTTGGGCAGGCCTCGACCGTAGTCTCCCAGGCTGCGAGGACCCTCGAAAAGACTGTACCCATTTCCGGCCCAGGCCCCAAACCCCCTCCCCAGCCCTCACGGACCAGGCTATAGCCACGGCGTCGGTGACTATTCGCGCGCTGGGTATTCTGGCTATTTTAGGGCAGGCCTCGTAGTAGCCTCCCAGGCACAGTACCCTCGAAATGACTGTACATATTTCCGATTCCAGGCCCCAGACCCCCTTCCCAAACCCCACGGACCAAAGGCTAGCCACGGCGTCGGCGGTGTTATTCGCCGCGCTTGGCCATTTAGGGCAGGCCTCTGACCGTAGTAGCCTTCACTATGCGAGGACCTCGAAATGGCTGGATCCATTTCCGACACCGAAACCCGAACCCCTCCCAACCCCGCGGACCAAAGGCTATAGCCACGGTGTCGGAGACTATTTCGCGCCCTGCGCCTGGCCATTTCTTGCTATTTTAGTGCGGGCCTCGACCGTAGCCTTCCCAGGCACGAGGACCATCAAAGTGACTGTGCATATTTCCGGCCTTGAGCCCCGAACCCCCTCCTAACCCCGCGGACCAGGCTATAGCCACGGCATCGGCGACTATTTGCGCGATCGCGCTGGGCATTCTTGTCATTTTGGGCGGGCCTCTCACCGTAACCTCCTGGGCACGAGGACCCTCGAAAAGACTGTACCCATTTCGGCCGAGCCCCGAACCCCCTCCTCAGTCCCGCGGACCAAGGCTATAACCCACCGGCCGCCGCCACAATTTCGCGCGCTGCGCCGCTGGGCCAGTCTTGCCAATTTAGGGCAGGCCTCTTACAGTAGTCTCCCAATGGACACACGAGGACCCTCGAAAAGACTGTACCCATTTCCGATGACCCAGTCCCGAACCTCCCTCCCATTGCCCGCGGACCAAGGCTATAGCCCAGCGCAGCGGGGCATTGTTGTCATTTTAGGGCAGGCCTCGGCCGTAGCCTCCCCCAGGCTACGAGGACCCTCGAAAGACTGTGCCATTTCCGGCGCCAAGAGCCCCGAACCCCCTCCCCGTCCCGGACCAGGCTACAGCCACCGGCCTCGCCCGCGATTTGGCGCTTGGCCCGATGGGCATTCTCGCCATTTTAGGCGGGCCTCGACCGTAGTCTCCCCTTGGACACGAGGACCCTCGAAAGACTGTGCCATTTCGAACCCCTCCCGGCCCAGGACCGAGGCTATAGCCCCGGCCCCGGCAATTCCAGCTGGGCTGCTGGGCATTTCTTGCCGTTTTAGGGCAGGCCTCTGACCGTAGTCTCCCACGGGGCAACCGAGGACCATCGAAAAAAATGTACCCATTTCCGATGACCAGAGTCCCCGAACCTCCCTCCCCAACCATCACGGACCAAAGGCTATAGCCCACCGGTATCGGCGACTATTTCGCGTGCTGCGCAGCTGGGGGGTATTTCTTGCCATTTTAGGGCAGGCCTCTGACCGTAGCCTCCCACTGGGCACACGAGGACCCTCGAAATGACTGTACCCATTTCTGACACCCAGAGCCCCCGAACTCTCCTCCTCAACTCCCGCGGACCAAAGGCTATAGCCCACCGGCCTCGGCGACTATTTCACGCTCTGCACCGCTGGGCATTTCTTGCCATTTAGGGCAGGCCTCGGACCGTACCTCACTGGGTACCACGAGGACCCTCGAAAAGGCATGCCCATTTCCGGCCGAGCCCCAGGCCCCCTCCCGGCCCAGCGGACGAAAGGCTATATCCCACCGGCCTCGGCAACAATTTCGCGCGCTTCGCCGCCGGGCATTTCTTGGCATTTTAGGGCAGGCCTCTGACCGTAGCCTCCCACTGGGCACACGAGGCCCCTTGAAAAGACTGGACTCATTTCCGACGTACAGAGCCCCCGAACCCCCCTCCCCAACCCCGGCGGACCAAAGGCTATAGCCCACCGGCCTCGGCGACAATTTCGCGCGCATCGCCGATGGGCATTTCTTGCCGTTTTAGGGTAGGCCTCTGACCGTAGCCTCCCGCTACGAGGACCCTCGAAAAGGCGTGCCCATTTCCGGCCAGCCCCGAACCCCCTCCCGGCCCGGCGGATCAAAGGCTATAGGCCACCAGCCTCGGCAACAATTTCGCGCGCTTCGCCGCTAAGCATTTCTTGCCATTTTAGGGCAGGCCTCTGACAGTAGCCTCCCACTGGGCACACGAGGACCCTCGAAAAGACTGTGCCCATTTCCGGCAGGCCCCGAACCCCCTCCCCAGCCCCGGACCAAAGGCTATAGCCCCGTCCTCGGCGAAATTTCAACCGCCAAAGGCATTTCTTACCGTTTTAGGGCAGGCCTCGACCGTAGCCTCCCAGCTGGTCACGAGGACCCTCAAAATTGCTGTACCCATTTCGATGCAGGCCTCGAACTCTCCTCCCCGACTCCCGCGGGCCTGGCTATAGCCCACGGCCTCGGCAACTATTTGTGATGCGCGGCATTCTTGCCATTTTAGGGCAGGCCTCGGCCGTAGCCTCCCCAGGCACGAGGCCCCTTGAAAGACTGGATTCATTCTGAGCCAGGCCCCGATCCCCTCCCGGCCCCAGCGGACCAAAGGCTGGCCACCGGCCTCTCCGATTATTTCGCGCGCTGCGCCGCCGGGCATTTCTTGAAATTTTAGGGCAGGCCTCTGTCCGTAGCCTCCCACTGGGCACACGAGAACCCTCGAAAAGAGTGTGCCCATTTCCGACGCCAGGCCCCGAACCCCCTCCCAGCCCGCGGACCAAGGCTATGGCCCACCGGCCTCGGAGACAATTTCGCGCATCGCCGATGGGCATTTCTTGCCGTTTCTGGTGAGCCTCTGACCGTAGCCTCCCACTTTGGGCACCACGAGGACCCTCGAAAAGGCATGCCCATTTCCGGCGCCGAGCCCCGAACCCCCTCCCAGCCCCGCGGACCAAAGGCTATAGCCCACCGGCCTCTCCGACTATTTCGCGCGTTGCGCCGCCGGGTATTTCTTGCAATTTTAGGGCAGGCCTCTGACCGTAGCCTCCCACTGGGCAAACGAGGACACTCGAAAAGACTGTGCCCATTTCCGACGTATAGAGCGCCCGAACCCCCCTCCCCAACCCCGGCGGACCAAAGGCTATAGCCCACCGGCCGCGGCAACAATTTCCAGCCGCGCTAGGCATTTCTTGCCATTTAGGGCAGGCCTCGACCGTAGCCACCCACTGGCCACCTCGCCCCTCAAAGTGGACCCATTTCTGATGCGAGCCCCGTACCCCCCTCCCCAACTCCCGCGGACCAAAGGCTATAGCCCACTGGCCTCGGCGACTATTTCGCGCATTGCGCCGCTGGGCATTTCTTGCCATTTTCGGGCAGGCCTCTGAGCATAGCCTCCCAATGGGTACACGAGGACCCTCGAACAGACTTTACCCATTTCCGATGAGCAGAGGCCCCGAACCCCGCTCCCCAACCCCCGCGGACCAAAGGCTGTAGCCCACCGGCCTCGGCGACTATTTCGCGCATTGTGCCGCTGGGCATTTCTTGCCATTTTAGGGCAGGCCTCTGACCGTAGCCTCCCACTGGGCACACGAGGACCCTCGAAAAGACTGTGCCCATTTCTGACACCCAGAACCCCCGAACCGCCCTCCCCAACCCCCGCGGACCAAAGGCTATAGCCCACCGGCCTCGGCGAGAATTTCGCGCGCTTCGCCAAGGGCATTTCTTACTGTTTTAGGGCAGGCCTCTGACCGTAGCCTCCCACTGGGCACACGAGGACTCTCGAAAAGACTGTGCCCATTTCCGACGCCCAGAGCCCTCGAACCCCCCCTAACCCCTGCGGTAGAAAGGCTATAGCCCACCGGCCTCGGCGACTATTTCGCGCGCTGCGCCGCTAGGCATTTCTTGCCAATTTAGGGCAGGCCTCTGACCGTAGCCACCCACTGGCCACACGAGGCCCCTC
The DNA here is from genome assembly GCA_030449925.1 of Citropsis articulata. Lineage (NCBI taxonomy): Eukaryota > Viridiplantae > Streptophyta > Magnoliopsida > Sapindales > Rutaceae > Citropsis > Citropsis articulata. The sequence continues at coordinate 246,784 of JASUUH010000044.1, read as the reverse complement.
AAAGAGACTGGACCCATTTCTGATGCGAGGCCCCGAACCCCCTCCCGACTCCAGCGGACCAAAGGCTGTGCCCAGCCTCGTCGACTATTTCGCGCATTGCGCCGCTGGGCATTTCTTGCTATTTTCGGGCAGACCTCTGAGCATAGCCTCCCACTGGGTACACGAGGACCCTCGAAAAGACTGTACCCATTTCCGACACCCAGAGCCCCCGAACCCCCCTCCCCAACCCCCGCGGACCAAAGGCTATAGCCCACCGGCCTCGGCGACTATTTCGCGCATTGCGTCGCTGGGCATTTCTTGCCATTTTAGGGCAGTCCTCTGACCGTAGCCTCCCACTGGGCACCCGAGGACTCTCGAAAAGACTGTACCCATTTCCGACACCCAGATCCCCCGAACCGCCCTCCCCAACCCCCGCGGACCAAAGGCTATAGCCCACCTGCCTCGGCGAAATTTCAGCGCCGCCAAGGGCATTTCTTCTTGTTTTAGGGCAGGCCTCTGCCGTAGCCTCCCCAGGCACGAGGACTCTCGAAAGAGCGTGCCCATTTCCGGCGCCAGGCCCTCGGGACCCCCTAACCCCTGCGGTAGAAAGGCTATAGCCCACCGGCCTCGGCGACTATTTCGCGCGCTGCGCCGCTAGGTATTTCTTGCCATTTTAGGTGAGGCCTCTGGCCGTAGCCACCCACTGGCCACGAGGCCCTCAAGAGGCTGGACCCATTTACGTGCAGGCCCCGAACCCCCTCCCGACTCCCGCGGACCAGGCTATAGCCCACGGCCTATCACGACTATTTCGTGCGCTGCGCCAGTATTTCTTACCATTTTAGGGCAGGCCTCTGACCGTAGCCTCCGGCACATGAGGACCCTAAAAGGCTGTGCCCATTTCCGGCGCCAAGCCCCGAACCCCCCTAACCCTGCGGTGAAATCTATAGCCACCGGCCTCGGCGACTATTTCGCTGCGCGCTGGGCATTTCTTGCCATTTAGGAAGGCCTCGACCGTAGCCACCCCAGCCACTAGGCCCCTCAGAGGCTGGACCCATTTCGATGCAGGCCCCGAACCCCCTCCCGACTCCAGCGGACCAGGCTATAGCCCACCGGCCTCGGCGACTATTTGTGCGCGCGCCATTGGGTATTCTTGCCATTTTAGGGCAGGCCTCATGTAGCCTCCAGCCACGAGAGCCCTAGAAAAGACTGTACCCATTTCTGGCCCACAGCCCCGAGCGTCCCTCGACCCCGCGGACCAAGGCTATAGCCCACGGCATCGGCGACTATTTGGTCTTTGCGCGAGAGTATTCTTGCCATTTAGGGCAGGCCTGTGACCGCAGCCTCCACTGGGCACCACGAAACTTGAAAAGACTGGACCCATTTCCGGCGCCCATGGCCCCGAACATCCCTCCCCCACCCCAGCGGACCACAGGCTATAGCCCACCCTCGTCGGTGACTCTTTTGCGAGCATCGCGGCTGCGTATTTCTATACATTTTTGGGCTGGCCTCTGACCGTAGTTTCCCCAGGCTACGAGGACCCTCGAAAAGCTGTACCCATTTCCGATGCAGGCCCCGAACCCCCTACCCAGCCCGCGGACCAAGTGGTATAGCCCACCGGCGTCGGTGACTATTTCGCGCTTTGCGCTGGGTATTTCTAGCCATTTTGGGCGGGCCTCGGCCGTAGTCTCCCCAGGCACACGAGGACCCTCGAAAAGACTGTACCCATTTCCGACGCCCAGAGCCCCCGAACCCCCCTCCCCAACCCTCACGGACCAAAGGCTATAGCCCACCGGCGTCGGTGACTATTTCGCGCGCTTCGCCGCTGGGTATTTATGGCTATTTTAGGGCAGGCCTCTGACCGTAGCCTCCCACTAGGCACACGAGGACCCTCGAAATGACTGGATCCATTTCCGACACCCGCGAACCCCTCCCGGCCCCGCGGACCAAGGGGTATAGCCCACCGGTGTCGGAGACTATTTCGCGCGCTTCGCCGCTGGCCATTTCTTGATATTTTAGTGCATGCCTCTGACCGTAGCCTTCCCAAAGTGACTGTACATATTTCCGGCGCCCAGGCCCCGAACCCCTCCCACAACCCCAGCGGACCAAAGGCTATAGCCCACGGCGCCAGCCCTATTTCGCGATCGCAGTGGGCATTCTTGTCATTTTTGGGCAGGCCTCTGTTCGTAGCCTCCTCTGGGCACGAGGACCCTCGAAAAGACTGTACCCATTTCGGCGCCCAGGCCCCGAACCCCCTCCTCAGATCCCGCAGACCAACGGCTATAACCCACCGGCCTCGGCCACAATTTCGCGCGCTGCGCCGCTGGGCATTTCTTGCCATTTTAGGGCAGGCCTCTTACCGTAGTCTCCCAATGGACACACGAGGACCCTCGAAAAGACTGTACCCATTTCCGATGACCAGAGTCCCCGAACCTCCCTCCCATTGCCCGCGGACCAAAGGCTATAGCCACAGCGGGCATTCTTGTCATTTAGGGCAGGCCTCGACCGTGGCCTCCCCATGGGCACGAGGACCCTCGAAAGACTGTACCCATTTCCGGCGCCAGAGCCCCGAACCCCCTCCCATCCCACGGACCAAGGCTACAGCCCACGGCCTCGCCCACAATTTCGCCGCGTTCGCCATTTAGGGCAGGCCTCGACCGTAGTCTCCCATTGGACACACGAGGACCCTCGAAAAGACTGTGCCATTTCGAACCCCTCCCAACCCCATGCGGACCCGAAGGCTATAGCCCACGGCCGGCCACAATTCCCAGCGGGCTCTTTGGGCATTTCTTGCCGTTTTAGGGCAGGCCTCGACCGTAGTCTCCCCAGAGACGAGGACCCTCGAAAAAATGTACCCATTTCCGATGACCAGAGTCCCCGAACCTCCCTCCCCAACCATCACGGACCAAAGGCTATAGCCCACCGGCCTCGGCGACTATTTCGCGTCTGCGCCTTGAAGTATTTCTTGCCATTTTAAGGCGGGCCTCGACCGTAGCCTCCCAGGGCACGAGGACCCTCGAAATGACTGTACCCATTTCTGACACCCAGAGCCCCCGAACTCTCCTCCTCAACTCCCGCGGACCAAAGGCTATAGCCCACCGGCCTCGGCGACTATTTCACGCTCTGCGCCGCTGGGCATTTCTTGCCATTTTAGGGCAGGCCTCGACCGTAGCCTCCCACCCAGGTACGAGGACCCTCGAAAGACTGTGCCCATTTCGCGCCCAGGCCCCAAACCCCTCCCAGCCCGGCGGACGAAGGCTATATCCCAACCGCCTCGGCAACAATTTCGCGCAACCGCGGGCATTTCTTGGCATTTTAGGGCAGGCCTCTGACCGTAGCCTCCCAGCTGCACGAGGCCCCTTGAAAGAGGCTGGACTCATTTCCGGCGTCTGAGCCCCGAACCCCCCGCCCCAACCCCCGCGGACCAAAGGCTATAGCCCACCGGCCTCGGCGACAATTTCGCGCATTGCGTCGCTGGGCATTTCTTCCCATTTTAGGGCAGGCCTCTGACCGTAGCCTCCCACTGGGCACACGAGGAGCCTCGAAAAGACTGTACCCATTTCCGGCCAGCCCCGAACCCCCATGACCCCCGGACCAAGGCTATAGCCCACGGCCTCGGCGAGAATTTCGCGGCAGCTTACCGTTTTAGGGCAGGCCTCTGACCGTAGCCTCCCAGCTGGTCACCACGAGGACCCTCGAAATGGTGCCCATTTCGATGCAGGCCTCGAACTCTCCTCCCGACTCCCGCGGGCACAGGCTATAGCCCACCGGCCTCGGCAACTATTTCGCTGCGCGCTGGGCATTCTTGCCATTTTAGGGCAGGCCTCTGACGTAGCCTCCCCAGGCTGCAGGCCCCTTGAAAAGACTGGACTCATTTCCGAAGCCCAGAGCCCCCGATACCCCCTCCCCAACCCCCGCGGACCAAAGGCTATAGCCAACCGGCCTCTCCGACTATTTCGCGCGCTACGCCGCCGGGCATTTCTTGTAATTTTAAGGCAGGCCTCTGGCGTAGCCTCCCAGCAGGCTGCACGAGAACCCTCGAAAGGTGTGCCCATTTCCGGCCAGGCCCCGAACCCCCTCCCCGGCCCCGCGGACCATTGGCTATAGCCCACCGGCCTCGGCGACAATTTCGCGCAGTGTGCCGCTGGGCATTTCTTGCCGTTTTCGGTGAGCCTCTGACCGTAGCCTCCCGCTGGGCACGAGGACCCTCGAAAAGGCATGCCCATTTCCGGCGCCAGGCCCCGAACCCCCTCCCGGCCCAGCGGACCAAGGCTATAGCCACGGCCTCTCCGACTATTTCACGCGCTGCGCCGCTGGGCATTTCTTGCCATTTTAGGGCAGGCCTCTGACCGTAGCCTCCCACTGGGCAAACGAGGACACTCGAAAAGACTGTGCCCATTTCCGACGTATAGAGCGCCCGAACCCCCCTCCCCAACCCCGGCGGACAAAAGGCTATAGCCCACCGGCCTCGGCAACAATTTCACGCGCTTCGCCGCTGGGCATTTCTTGCCATTTTAGGGCAGGCCTCTGACCGTAGCCACCCAGCCACCTCGCCCCTCAAAGCGGACCCATTTCTGATGCCCGGGCCCCAGAACCCCTCCCCGACTCCCGCGGACCAAAGGCTATAGCCCACTGGCCTCGGCGACTATTTCGCGCATTGCGCCGCTGGGCATTTCTTGCCATTTTCGGGCAGGCCTCTGAGCATAGCCTCCCAATGGGAACACGAGGACCCTCGAACAGACTGTGCCCATTTCCGATGGCGGCCCGAACCCGTCCCCAACCCCCGCGGACCAAAGGCCATAGCCCACCGGCCTCGGCGACTATTTCGCGCGTTGTGCCGCTGGGCATTTCTTGCCATTTTAGGGCAGGCCTCTGACCGTATCCTCCCACTGGGCACATGAGGACCATCGAAAAGACTGTGCCCATTTCTGACACCCAGAACCCCCGAACCGCCCTCCCCAACCCCCGCGGACCAAAGGCTATAGCCCACCGGCCTCGGCGAGAATTTCGCGCGCTTCGCCAAGGGCATTTCTTACTGTTTTAGGGCAGGCCTCTGACCGTAGCCTCAGCTGGGCTGCGAGGACCCTCGAAAGACTGTGCCCATTTCCGGCGCCAGGCCTCGAACCCCCCCCCTGCGGTAGAAGGCTATAGCCCGCCCGGCCTCGGCGACTATTTGTAGCAGCTGCGCCTTGGCATTCTTGCCAATTTAGGGCAGGCCTCGACCGTAGCCACCCCAGCCACAGGCCTCAAAGACTGGACCCATTTCGATGCAGGCCCGAACCCCCCTCCCCAACCCCCGCGGACCAAAGGCTATAGCCCACCGGCCTATGCAACTATTTCGCGCGCTGCGCCGCTTGGTATTTCTTACCATTTTAGGGCAGGCCTCTGACCGTAGCCTCCCACTGGGCACATGAGGACGCTAAAAAGGCATGCCCATTTCCGGCGCCCAAGCCCCGAACCCCCCCTAACCCCTGCGGTAGAAATGCTATAGCCCACCGGCCTCGGCGACTATTTCCTTGTTGCGCTGGGCATTCTTGCCATTTAGGAAGGCCTCGACCGTAGCCACCCAGCCACACTAGGCCCTCAAGGCTGGACCCATTCGTGCCCGGCCCCGAACCCCCTCCCGACTCCCGCGGACCAAGGCTATAGCCCAGCCTCGGCGACTATTCGGCGCATTGCGCGGTGGGCATTCTTGCCATTTCGGGCAGACCTCTGGCATAAGCCTCCCCCTGGGTACACGAGGACCCTCGAACAGACTTTACCCATTTCCGATGAGCAGAGGCCCCGAACCCCGCTCCCCAACCCCCGCGGACCAAAGGCTATAGGCCACCGGCCTCGGCGACTATTTCGCGCGCTGCGCAGCTGGGCATTTCTTGTCATTTTAGGGCAGGCCTCTGACCGTAGGCTCCGCCAGGCCCCGCGAGGAGCCTCATAAAGACTGTACCCATTTCCGGCGCCAGGCCCCAACCCCCCCCCCCACCCCGGCGGGCCCAAGGCTATAGCCCACAGGCCTCGGCGACTATTTCGCGCATTGCTTCGCATGGTATAGCTTGCCATTTTAGGGCAGGCCTCGTGATAGCCTCCCACTGGGTACACGAGGCCCCTTGAAAAGAATGAACTAATTTCCGATGCCCAGAGATCCCGAACCCCCCTCCCCAACCCCCGCGGACCAAAGGCTATAGCCCACCGGCCTATGCGACTAGTTTGCGCGCTGCGCCGCTTGGAATTTCTTGCCATTTTAGGGCAGGACTCTGACCGTAGCCTCCCACTGGGCACACGATGACCCTCGAAATGAATGTACCCATTTCCGATGCCCAGAGCCCCCGAACCCCCCTCCCCAACCCCCGCGGACCAAAGGCTATAGCCCACCGGCCTCGGCGACTATTTCGCGCATTGCGCCGCTGGGCATTTCTTGCCATTTTAGGGCAGGCCTCTGAGCGTAGCCTCCCAATGGGTACACGAGGACCCTCGAACAGACTTTACCCATTTCGGCGGCGAGGCCCGAACCCCCTCCCGACCCCAGCGGACCGTCTATAGCCCACCGGCCTCGGCGACTATTTGGGCTGCGCGCTGGGCATTTCTTCATTTAGGACAGGCCTCTAACCGTAGCCTCCCATTGGGCTACGAGGCCCCTCGAAAAGACGGACTCATTTCCAAATGCTGAGGCCCCGATCCCCCGACCCATGCGGACCAAAGGCTATAGCCCACCGGCCTCTTCTACTATTTCGCGGGCTGCTCTGCTGGGCATTTCTTTCCATTTTAGGGCAGGCCTCTGACCGTAGCCTCCCACTGGGCACACGAGGACCCTCGGAAAGGCATGCCCATTTCGACACCAGAACCCCAAACCGCCCTCCCAGCCCCAGCGGACCAAGGCTATAGCCCACCGGCCTCGGCGACAATTTGGCGCTTGACGATCGGCATTTCTTGCCATTTAGGGCAGGCCTCTGGCCGTAGCCTCCCAGCAACACGAGGACCCTCGAAAAGGCTGCCCATTTCCGGCCGAGCCCCGAACCCCCTCGGCCCGGCGGACCGAGGCTATAGCCACGGGCCTCGGCGACTATTTCGCGCGCTTCAACGATCGACTATTTCTTGCCATTTTAGGGCAGGCCTCTGACCGTAGCCTCCCACTGGGTACACGAGGCCCCTTGAAAAGACTGGACTCATTTCTGATGCCCAGAGATCCCGAACCCCCCTCCCCGACCCCCGCGGACCAAAGGCTATAGCCCACCGGCCTATGAGACTATTTTGCGCGCTGCGCCGCTTGGCATTTCTTGCCATTTTAGGGCAGGACTCTGACCGTAGCCTCCCACTGGGCACACGATGACCCTCGAAATGACTGTACCCATTTCGATGCGAGCCCCGAACCCCCTCCCCGGCCCAGCGGACCAAAGGCTATAGCCCACCGGCCTCGGCGACTATTTCGCGCATTGCGCCTCTGGGCATTTCTTGCCATTTTAGGGCAGGCCTCTGAGCGTAGCCTCCCAATGGGTACACGAGGACCCTCGAACAGACTTTACCCATTTCAGACGAGCAGAGGCCCCGAACCCTCCTCCCCAACCCCCGCGGACCGAATGCTATAGCCCACTGGCCTCGGCGACTATTTCGGGCGCTGCGCCGCTGGGCATTTCTTGCCATTTTAGGGCAGGCCTCTGACCGTAGCCTCCCACTGGGCACACGAGGCCCCTCGAAAAGACCGGACTCATTTCCAAAGCCCAGAGCCCCCGATCCCCCCTCCCCAACCCCCGCGGACCAAAGGCTATAGCCCACCGGCCTCTTCTACTATTTCGCGGGCTGCTCCGCTGGGTATTTCTTTCCATTTTAGGGCAGACCTCTGACTGTAGCCTCCCACTGGGCACACGAGGCCCCTTGAAAAGACTGGACTCATTTCCGATGCCCAGAGACCCCGAACCCCCCTCCCCAACCCCCGCGGACCAAAGGCTATAGCCCACCGGCCTCGGCGACTATTTCGCGCATTGCGCCTCTGGGCATTTCTTGCCATTTTAGGGCAGGGCTCTGACCGTAGCCTCCCACTGGGCACACGATGACCCTCGAAATGACTGTACCCATTTCCGATGCCCAGAGCCCCCGAACCCCCCTCCCCAACTCCCGCGGACCAAAGGCTATAGCCCACCGGCCTCGGCGACTATTTCGCGCATTGCGCCGCTGGGCATTTCTTGCCATTTTAGGGCAGGCCTCTGAGTGTAGCCTCCCAATGGGTACACGAGGACCCTCGAACAGACTTTACCCATTTCCGATGAGCAGAGGCCCCGAACCTTCCTCCCCAACCCCCGCGGACAAAATGCTATAGCCCACCGGCCTCGGCGACTATTTCGGGCGCTGCGCCGCTGGGCATTTCTTGCCATTTTAGGGCAGGCCTCTGACCGTAGCCTCCCATTGGGCTGCAGGCCTCCAAAAGAGTGGACTCATTTCCAAAGCCAGGCCCCAGTCCCCCTCCCGACCCCGGGAACCAAGGCTATAGCCACCGGCCTCTTACTATTTCGCTGCTGCTCCTGGGTATTTCTTTCCATTTAGGCGGGGCCTCGTGTAGCCTCCCACTTTGGGCACAGGCCCCTTGAAAAGACTGGACTCATTTCCGTGGCCCAGAGACCCCGAACCCCCCTCCCCAACCCCGCGGACCAAAGGCTATAGCCCACCGGCCTATACGACTATTTCGCGCGCTTCGCCGCTTGGTATTTCTTGCCATTTTAGGGCAGGCGTCTGACCGCAGACTCCCACTGGCCACACGAGGACTCTTGAAATGACTGTACCCATTTCCGACACCCAGAGCCCCCGAACTCTCCTCGCCAACTCCCACGGACCAAAGGCTATAGCCCACCGGCCTCGGCGACTATTTCGCGCATTGCGCCGCTGGGTATTTCTTGCCATTTTAGGGCAGGCCTCTGACCGTAGCCTCCCACTGGGCACACGAGGACCCTCGAAAATCATGCCCATTTCGACACCAGAACCCCCAGACCGCCCTCCCCGGCCCCAGCGGACCAAGGCTATAGCCGACCGGCCTCGGCGACAATTTCCTTGCCATTTAGGGCAGGCCTCTGACCGTAGCCTCCCCCAGGCTGCGAGGAGCCTCGAAAAGGCATGCCCATTTCCGGCGACCAGGCCCCGAGACCTCGTCCCCAACCCAGCGGACCAAAGGCTATAGCCCCAGGCCTCGGTGACTATTTCGCGCTGCGACACTGGATATTTCTTGCCAATTTAGGGCAGGCCTCGTACCGTAGCCTCCCCAGGTACGAGGCCCCTTGAAAAGACTGGACTCATTTTCGATGCCCAGAGATCCCGAACCCCCCACCCCAACCCCCGCGGACCAAAGGCTATAGCCCACCTGTCACGACTATTTAACCGTTGTAGTATTTCTTGCCATTTAGGGCAGGCCTCTGACCGACCTCAAGCCCAGGCACGAGGACCCTCGAAAAAGCTTGCCATTTCCGACGCCCAGAACCCCCGAACCGCCCTCCCCAACCCCCGCGGACCAAAGGCTATAGCCCACCGGCCTCTTCTACAATTTCGCGCGCGCGCCGCTGGGCATTTCTTGCCATTTTATGGCAGGCCGCTGACCGTAGCCTCCCACTGGGCACACGAGGCCCCTTGAAAAGACTGGACTCATTTCCAATCCCCAGAGACCCCGAACCCCCTCCCCAACCCCCGCGGACCAAAGGCTATAGCCCACCGGCCTATGCGACTATTTCGCGCGCTGCGCCGCTTGGTATTTCTTGCCATTTTAGGGCAGGCCTCTGACCGCAGCCTCCCACTGGGCACATGAGGACTCTCGAAAGGACTGTACCCATTTCCGACACCCAGAGCCCCCGAACTCTCCTCGCCAACTCCCACGGACCAAAGGCTATAGCCCACCGGCCTCGGCGACTATTTCTCGCTCTGCTCAGCTTGGTATTTCTTGGCATTTAGGGCAGGCCTCTGCCCGTAGCCTAGGCACAGAGGACCCACGAAAGACTTTACCCATTTCGGCCCAAAGCCGAACCCCTCCCAGCCCCAGCGGACAAAGGTTGTTGCCCACCGGCCTCGTTGATTATTTGGCGCTTTGCGCTTATTGGGCATTCTTGCCATTTTAGGGCAGGCCTCGACCGTAGCCTCGGCCCAGGCACCGAGGACCCTCGAAAATCTGTGCCCATTATGACACGGAACCCCGAACCGCCCTCCCGGCCCCAGCGGACCAGGCTATAGCCCACCGGCCTCGGCGACAATTTGCGCGATGGGCATTTCTTGCCATTTAGGGCAGGCCTCTGACCGTAGCCTCCCCGGGCACCACGAGGCCCCTCGAAAAGGTGTACCCATTTCCGGCGCCCGGGCGCCCGAACCCCCTCCCGGCCCAGCGGAACAAGGCTATAGCCCACGGTCTCGGCGACTATTTCGCGCTCGCGCGCTGGGCATTTCTTACCATTTGGCGTAGCCCTCGGCCGTAGCCTCCCCTTTGGGCACGAGGACCCTCGAAAAGACTGTACCCATTTCCGACGCCCAGAGCCCCCGAACTGCCCTCCCTAACCCCCGCGGACTACAAGCTATAGACCACCGGCCTCTGCGTCTATTTCGCGCATTGCGCCGCTCGGCATTTCTTGCGCTTTTAGGGCAGGCCTCTGGCCGTAGCCACCCACTGGGCACACGAGGCCCCTCAAAGAGACTGGACCCATTTCCGATGCCCAGAGCCCCCGAACCCCCCTCCCAGCTCCTGCGGACCAAGGCTATAGACCACCGGCCTCGGCGACTATTTCGCGCTGCTTGCCATTTATGGCGAGCCTCTGACCGTAACTTCCCCAGGCTGCGAGGTCGCCTTGAAAAGCGGACTCATTTCCGATGCAGGCCCGACAGCCTTCCCAGCCCGTGGACCAGGCTATAGCCCACCGGCCTCGGCGACTATTTTCGCTGCGCGCAGGCATTCTTACTATTTTGGGCAGGCCTCGGCCGTAGCCTCCCAGCTGGGCACGAGGACCCTCGAAAAGGCTGTGCCCATTTCAGCGCCAGGCCCCGAACCGCCTCCCGACCCCGCGGACAAAAGGCTATAGCCCACGGGCTCGGCGCGACTATTCGCCGCTGCGCTGGGTATTTCTTACCATTTTAGGGCAGGCCCCTGACCGTAGCCTCCCACTGGGCACACGAGGACCCTCGAAAAGACTGGACCCATTTCCGATGCCGAGAAGCCCCAAACCCCGCTCCCCAACCCCCGCGGACCAAAGGCTATAGCCCACCGGCCTCTGCGACTTTTTCGCGCGCTGCGCCGCTGGCATTTCTTGGCATTTTAGGGCAGGCCTCTGACCGTAGCCCCCAGGCTGCAGGCCCCTTGAAAAGGCGGACTCATTTCCGATGCCGGATCCCGAACCGCCTTCCCCAACCCCGTGGACCAAGGCTAGCCCACCGGCCTCGGCGACTCGTTTCTTACTATTTTAGGGCAGGCCTCTGACCGTAGCCTCCCACTGGGCACACGAGGACCCTCGAAAAGACTGTACTCATTTCTGACGCCCAAAGCCCCCGAACCCCCCTCGCGAACCCCTGCGGACAAAATGCTATGGCCCACCGGCCTCGGCGACTATTTCGCGCGTTGCGCCGCTGGGTATTTCTTGCCATTTTAGGGCACGCCTCTGACCGTAGTCTCCCACTGGGCACACGAGGACCCTCGAAAATACTGTACCCATTTCAGACGCCCAGAGCCCCGACACTGCCTCCCAGCCCCAGCGGACAGAGGATATAGCCCACTCGGCCTCGGACTTTTGCGCCTGCGCCTTGGGCATTCCTTGCCATTTTAGGCAGGCCTCGGCCGTAGCCCCAGCCCCAGGCTACAGGCCTTGAAAAGGGACTCATTTCCAGATGCGGATCCCGAACCGCCTTCCCAACCCCGTGGACCAGGCTATAGCCCACCGGCCTCGGCGACTATTTCCGGCCTTCTGCTGCTGGGTATTTCTTACTATTTTAGGGCAGGCCTCGACCGTAGCCTCCCAGGCTGAGCGAGGACCCTCGAAAAGCATGCTCATTTCGGCGCCCAAGCCCCGAACCCCCGTCGCGAACCCCTGCGGACAAAATGCTATAGCCCACCGGCCTCGGCGACTATTTCGCGCATTGCGCCGCTGGGCATTTCTTGCCATTTTAGGGCACGCCTCTGACCGTAGTCTCCAACTGGGCACACGAGGACCCTCGAAAATACTGTACCCATTTCAGACGCCTAGAGCCCCCGAACCCGCCTCCCCAACCCCCGCGGACAGAGGGATATAGCCCACCGGCCTCGGACTATTTAGCGCTGCGCGCGTGGCATTCCTTACCATTTTAAGGCCTCTCGTACGTAGCCTCCCACCCAGGCTACGAGGACCATCGAAAAGACTATACCCATGTCTGACGCCCAAAGCCCCCGAACCCGCCTCCCCAACCCCCGCGGACAGAGGGATATAGCCCACCGGCCTCAGCGACTATTTCGCGCATTGCGCCGCTGGGCATTCCTTACCATTTTAGGGCAGGCCTCTGGCCGTAGCCTCCCACTGGGCACACGAGTTCCCTCGAAAAGACTATGCCCATTTCAGACGCCCAGAGCCCCCGAACCCGCCTCCCCAACCGCCGCGGACAAAATCTTATAGCCCACCGGCCTCGGCGACTATTTCGCGCGCTACGCTGCTGGGTATTTCTTACTATTTTAGGGCAGGCGTCTGACCGTAGCCTCCCACTGGGCACACGAGGACCCTCGAAAAGACTGTACTCATTTCTGACTCCAAAGCCCCCGAACCCTCCTCGCCAACCCCTGCGGACAAAAGGCTATAGCCCACCGGCCTCGGCGACTATTTCGCGCATTGCGCCGCTGGGCATTTCTTGCCATTTTAGGGCACGCCTCTGACCGTAGTCTCCCAGGCACCGAGGACCCTCGAAAATCTGTACCCATTTCAGGCCCCGGCCCCGAACCGCCTCCCCCGGCCCAGCGGACAGAGGGATATAGCCCACCGGCCTCAGCGACTATTTAGCGCGCTGCGCCGCTGGGCATTCCTTGCCATTTTAGGGCAGGCCTCTGACCGTAGCCTCCCACTGGGCACACGAGGACCATCGAAAAGACTATACCCATGTCCGACGCCCAAAGCCCCCGAACCCGCCTCCCCAACCCCCGCGGACAGAGGGATATAGCCCACCGGCCTTAGCGACTATTTCGCGCGCTGCGCCGCTGGGCATTCCTTACCATTTTAGGGCAGGCCTCTGGCCGTAGCCTCCCACTGGGCACACGAGTTCCCTCGAAAAGACTATGCCCATTTCAGACGCCCAGAGCCCCCGAACCCGCATCCCCAACCGCCGCGGGCAAAATGTTATAGCCCACCGGCCTCGGCGACTATTTCGCGCGCTACGCTGCTGGGCATTTCTTACTATTTTAGGGCAGGCCTCTGACCGTAGCCTCCCACTGGGCACACGAGGACCCTCGAAAAGACTGTACTCATTTCTGACGCCCAAAGCCCCCGAACCCCCCTCGCCAACCCCTGCGGACAAAAGGCTATAGCCCACCGGCCTCGGCGACTATTTCGCGCATTGCGCCGCTGGGCATTTCTTGCCATTTTAGGGCACGCCTCTGACCGTAGTCTCCCACTGGGCACACGAGGACCCTCGAAAATACTGTACCCATTTCAGACGCCCAGAGGCCCGAGACACCTCCCCAACCCCCGCGGACAGAGGGATATAGCCCACCGGCCTCAGCGACTATTTAGCGCGCTGCGCCGCTGGGCATTCCTTGCCATTTTAGGGCAGGCCTCTGACCGTAGCCCCCCACTGGGCACACGAGGACCATCGAAAAGACTATACCCATGTCTGACGCCCAAAGCCCCCGAACCAGCCTCCCAAACCCCCGCGGACAGAGGGATATAGCCCACCGGCCTCAGCGACTATTTCGCGCGCTGCGCCGCTGGGCATTCCTTACCATTTTAGGGCAGGCCTCTGGCCGTAGCCTCCCACTGGGCACACGAGGACCCTCGAATAGACTGTACCCATTTCCGACGCCCAGAGCCCCCGAACCCGCCTCCCCAACCGCCGCGAACAAAATGTTATCTCCCACCGGCCTCGGCGACTATTTCGCGCATTGCGCCGCTGGTCATTTCTTGCCATTTTAGGACAGGCCTCTGACCATAGACTCCCACTGGGCACACGAGGACCATCGAAAAGACTGTGCCCATTTTAGACGCCCAGAGCCCCCGAACCCGCCTCCCCAACCCCCGCGGACAAAAGGCTATAGCCCACCGGACTCGGCGACTATTTCGCGCGCTGCGCCGCTGGGCATTTCTTACTATTTTAGCGCAGGCCTCTGACCGTAGCCTCCCACTGGGCACATGAGGCCCCTTGAAAATACTGGACCCATTTCCAATGCCCATAGCCCCCGAACCCCCCTCCCCAACTCCCGCGGACCAAAGGCTATAGCCCACCGGCCTCGGCGACTATTTCGCGCTCTGTACCGCTGGGCATTTCTTGCCATTTTAGGGCAGGCCTCTGTCCATAGCCTACCACTTGGGCACACAAGGACCCTTGAAAAGACTGTACCCATTTGCGATGAACAGAGCCCCCAAACCCCCCTCCCCAACCACCGCGGACCAAAGGCTATAGCCCACCGGCCTCTGCGACTATTTGTTGCCATTTAGGGCAGGCCTCGACCGTAGCCTCCCACAGGCACATCAGGCCCCTTGAAAAGACTGGACCCATTTCCGATGCCCATTGGCCCCGAACCCCCTCCCGACTCCCGCGGACCAAGGCTATAGCCCACCGGCCTCGGCGACTATTTCGCTCTGTATTCTTGCCATTTTAGGGCGAGCCTCATCCATAGCCTACCACTTGGGCTACGAGGACCCTTGAAAAGACTGTACCCATTTATGATGCCCAGCGCCCCCGAACCCCCCTCCCCCACCCCCGCGGACCACACGCTATAGCCCACCGTGGTCGGAGACTATTCGCGCGCCTTGTGCATTGTTAATTTCCTGCCTTTTAGGGCGGGCATCGGCCATATGTTGTGCCCGAGCACCGAGGCCCCTCAAAAAGGCGGACCCATTTACGTGCGAGCCCCTCACCCCTTGACCCCGCGGACCAGGGATATAGCCAGCCTCGAGACTATTTGCTGCGCCGTGGGCATTCTTACCATTTAGGGCGGGCCTCGTACCGTAGCCTCCCAGGCTGACGAGGACCCTCGAATAGGACTGTACCATTTCCGGCGCCCAGGCCCGAACCGCCCTCCCGGCCCCGGACGGACGGGCTATAGCCACGGCCTCGGCGACTATTCAGCGCTGCGCTGGGCATTCCTTGCCATTTAGGGCGGGCCTCGACGTAGCCTCCAGCTGGGCACCACGAGGACCCTTGAAAAGACTATACCCATGTCGGCGCCCAATCCCCGAACCCCCTCGCCAACCCCGGACCGAGGCTATAGCCCCGGCGTCGGTGACTATTTCCGCGATGGGTATTCGTGCTATTTTGGCGGGCCTCGACCATAGCCTCCCCAGCAGGCACACGAGTACCCTCGAAATGACTGCACATATTTCCGATGGCCAGAGCCCCCGAACCCCTTTCCCAAACCCCCACGGACCAAAGGCTATAGCCCACCGGCCTCGGTGACTGGTTCGCGCTATTCGCCGGTGGGCATTTCCTGCCATTTTAGGGCAGGCCTCTGACCGTGTTCTCCCACTGGGCACGTGAGGAACCTCGACAAAATTGCCATTTTCGACACCAGTGTAGCGAACCCCTACCCAACCCCAGCGGACCAAAAGGCTATAGCCCACGGCCTAGCGACTATTTGGCGCCGGCGCCGTTGGGTATTTCTTGCCATTTAGGGCAGGCCTCGTGTAACCTCCACGCCACGAGCCCTAGAAAAGCACCCATTTCGGCCCCACGGCCCCAGGCGTCCCCCCCCAACCCCCGCAGACCAAAGACTATAGCCCACCGGCATCGGCGACTATTTCGGGCGCTGCGCCGCGGGGTATTTCTTGCCATTTTAGGGCAGGCCTCTGACCGCAGCCTCCCACTGGGCGCACGAGGACCCTCGAAAAGACTGGACCCATTTCCGACGCCCATAGCCCCCGAACATCCCTCCCCAACCCCCGCGGACCAAAGGCTATAGCCCACCGGCGTCGGTGACTATTTTGCGAGCTTCGCGGCTGGGTATTTCTAGCCATTTTTGGGCAGGCCTCTGAACATAGTCTCCCACTGGGCAGACGAGGACCCTCGAAAAGACTGGACCCATTTCCGACACCCAGAGCCCCCGAACCCCCTACCGAACCCCCGCGGACCAAAGGCTATAGCCCACCGGCCTCAGCGACTATTTCGCGCGCTTTGCCGCTGGGTATTTCTAGCCATTTTTGGGCAGGCCTCTGACCGTAGTCTCCCACTGGGCACACGAGGACCCTCGAAAAGACTGTACCCATTTCCGACGCCCAGAGCCCCCGAACCCCCCTCCCCAACCCTCACGGACCAAAGGCTATAGCCCACCGGCGTCGGTGACTATTTCGCGCGCTTCGCCGCTGGGTATTTCTGGCTATTTTAGGGCAGGCCTCTGACCGTAGCCTCCCACTGGGCACACGAGTACCCTCGAAATGACTGTACATATTTCCGATTCCCAGAGCCCCCGAACCCCCTTCCCAAACCCCCATGGACCAAAGGCTATAGCCCACCGGCGTCGGCGATTATTTCGCGCGCTTCGCCGCTGGGTATTTCTTGCCATTTTAGGGCAGGCCTCTGACCGTAGCCTTCCACTATGCACACGAGGACCCTCGAAATGACTGGATCCATTTCCGACACCCAGAAACCCCGAACCCCCCTCCCCAACCCCCGCGGACCAAAGGCTATAGCCCACCGGTGTCGGAGACTATTTCGCGCCCTGCGCCGCTGGCCATTTCTTGCTATTTTAGTGCAGGCCTCTGACCGTAGCCTTCCACTGGGCACACGAGGACCATCAAAGTGACTGTACATATTTCCGACGCCCAGAGCCCCCGAACCCCCCTCCCTAACCCCCGCGGACCAAAGGCTATAGCCCACCGGCATCGGCGACTATTTCGCGCGATGCGCAGCTGGGCATTTCTTGTCATTTTTGGGCAGGCCTCTCACCGTAGCCTCCTACTGGGCACACGAGGACCCTCGAAAAGACTGTACCCATTTTCGACGCCCAGAGCCCCCGAACCCCCCTCCTCAATCCCCGCAGACCAAAGGCTATAACCCACCGGCCTCGGCCACAATTTCGCGCGCTGCGCCGCTGGGCATTTCTTGCCATTTTAGGGCAGGCCTCTTACCGTAGTCTCCCAATGGACACACGAGGACCCTCGAAAAGACTGTACCCATTTCCGATGACCAGAGTCCCCGAACCTCCCTCCCCAACTGCCGCGGACCAAAGGCTATAGCCCACCGCGCAGCAGGGCATTTCTTGTCATTTTAGGGCAGGCCTCTGACCGTAGCCTCCCACTGGGCACACGAGGACCCTCGAAAAGACTGTACCCATTTCCGACGCCAAGAGCCCCCGAACCCCCCTCCCCAATCCCCACAGACCAAAGGCTACAGCCCACCGGCCTCGCCCACAATTTCGCGCGCTTCGCCGATGGGCATTTCTCGCCATTTTAGGGCAGGCCTCTGACCGTAGTCTCCCACTGGACACACGAGGACCCTCGAAAAGACTGTACCCATTTCCGAACCCCCCTCCCCAACCCCCGCAGACCGAAGGCTATAGCCCACCGGCTTCGGCCACAATTCCCCGCGCTGGGCTGCTGGGCATTTCTTGCCGTTTTAGGGCAGGCCTCTGACCGTAGTCTCCCACGGGGCAACCGAGGACCCTCGAAAAAAATGTACCCATTTCCGATGACCAGAGTCCCCGAACCTCCCTCCCCAACCATCACGGACCAAAGGCTATAGCCCACCGGTATCGGCGACTATTTCGCGTGCTGCGCAGCTGGGGGGTATTTCTTGCCATTTTAGGGCAGGCCTCTGACCGTAGCCTCCCACTGGGCACACGAGGACCCTCGAAATGACTGTACCCATTTCTGACACCCAGAGCCCCCGAACTCTCCTCCCCAACTCCCGCGGACCAAAGGCTATAGCCCACCGGCCTCGGCGACTATTTCACGCTCTGCACCGCTGGGCATTTCTTGCCATTTTAGGGCAGGCCTCTGACCGTAGCCTCCCACTGGGGACACGAGGACCCTCGAAAAGACTGTGCCCATTTCCGACGCCCAGAGCCCCCAAACCCCCCTCCCCAACCCCGGTGGACGAAAGGCTATATCCCACCGGCCTCGGCAACAATTTCGCGCGCTTCGCCGCCGGGCATTTCTTGGCATTTTAGGGCAGGCCTCTGACCGTAGCCTCCCACTGGGCACACGAGGCCCCTTGAAAAGGTTGGGCCCATTTCCGACGCCCAGAGCCCCCGAACCCCCGTCCCCAACCCCCGCGGACCAAAGGCTATAGCCCACCGGCCTCGGCGACAATTTCGCGCGCATCGCCGATGGGCATTTCTTGCCGTTTTAGGGTAGGCCTCTGACCGTAGCCTCCCACTGGGCACACGAGGACCCTCGAAAAGACTGTGCCCATTTCCGACGCCCAGAGCCCCCGAACCCCCCTCCCCAACCCCGGCGGACCAAAGGCTATAGGCCACCAGCCTCGGCAACAATTTCGCGCGCTTCGCCGCAAAGCATTTCTAGCCATTTTAGGGCAGGCCTCTGACCGTAGCCTCCCACTGGGCACACGAGGACCCTCGAAAAGACTGTACCCATTTCCGACGCTTGAGCCCCGAACCCCCTCCCGGCCCCCGGACCAAAGGCTATAGCCCATCGGCCTCTCCGACTATTTCGCGCGATGCGCCGCCGGGTATTTCTTGTAATTTTAGGGCAGGCCTCTGACCGTAGCCTCCCACTGGGCACACGAGGACCCTCGAAAAGACTGTGCCCATTTCCGACGCCCAGAGCCCCCGAACCCCCCTCCCCAACCCTCGCGGACTAAAGGCTATATCGCACAGGCCTCGGCGACTATTTCGCGCGCTGCGCCGTTTGGCATTTCTTGCCATTTTAGGGCAGCCCTCTGACCGTAGCCTCCCACTGGGCACGCGAGGACCCTCGAAAAGGCTGTGCCAATTTCCGACACCCAGAGCCCCCGAACCCCCTCCCCAACCCCCGCGGACCACAGGCTATAGCCCACCGGCCTCGGCAACTATTTCGCGCGGTGCGCCGCTGGGCATTTCTTGCCATTTTAGGGCAGGCCTCTGCCCGTAGCCTACCACTGGGCACACGAGGACCCTCGATAAGACTTTACCCATTTCTGACGCCCAAAGCCCGAACCCCCCTCCCCAACCCCCGCGGACCAAAGGCTGTAGCCCACCGGCCTCGGCGACTATTTCGCGCATTGTGCCGCTGGGCATTTCTTGCCATTTTAGGCCAGGCCTCTGACCGTAGCCTCCCACTGGGCACACGAGGACCCTCGAAAAGACTTTGCCCATTTCTGACACCCAGAACCCCCGAACCGCCCTCCCCAACCCCCGCGGACCAAAGTCTATAGCCCACCGGCCTCGGCGAGAATTTCGCGCGCTTCGCCAAAGGCATTTCTTACCGTTTTAGGGCAGGCCTCTGACCGTAGCCTCCCACTGGTCACACGAGGACCCTCGAAATGACTGTACCCATTTCTGATACCCAGAGCCCTCAAACTCTCCTCCCCAACTCCCGAACCTGGGCTATAGCCCACCGGCCTCGGCAACTATTTCGCATGTGCGCCGCGCCCTTGCCATTTAGGGCAGGCCTCGACCGTAGCCTCCCCAGCTGGGCACGAGGCCCCTTGAAAAGACTGGATTCATTTCTGAAGCCCAGAGCCCACGATCCCCCCTCCCCAACCCCCGCGGACCAAAGGCTATAGCCCACCGGCCTCTCCGACTATTTCGCGCGCTGCGCCGCCGGGCATTTCTTGTAATTTTAGGGCAGGCCTCTGGCCGTAGCCTCCCACTGGGCACACGAGAACCCTCGAAAAGATTGTGCCCATTTCCGACGTCCAGAGCCCCGAACCCCCTCCCCGGCCCGCAGACCAAAGGCTATAGCCCACCGGCCTCGGCGACAATTTCGCGCGCATCGCCGATGGGCATTTCTTGCCGTTTTACGGTAGGCCTCTGACCGTAGCCTCCCACTGGGCACACGAGGACCCTCGAAAAGACTGTGCCCATTTCCGACGCCCAGAGCCCCCGAACCCCCCTCCCCAACCCCCGCGGACCAAAGGCTATAGCCCACCGGCCTCTCCGACTATTTCGCGCGTTGCGCCGCCGGGTATTTCTTGCAATTTTAGGGCAGGCCTCTGACCGTAGCCTCCCACTGGGCAAACGAGGACACTCGAAAAGACTGTGCCCATTTCCGACGTATAGAGCGCCCGAACCCCCCTCCCCAACCCCGGCGGACAAAAGGCTATAGCCCACCGGCCTCGGCAACAATTTCACGCGCTTCGCCGCTAGGCATTTCTTGCCATTTTAGGGCAGGCCTCTGACCGTAGCCACCCACTGGCCACACTACGCCCCTCAAAGAGACTGGACCCATTTCTGATGCCCAGAGCCCCCGAACCCCCCTCCCCAACTCCCGCGGACCAAAGGCTATAGCCCACTGGCCTCGGCGACTATTTCGCGCATTGCGCCGCTGGGCATTTCTTGCCATTTTCGGGCAGGCCTCTGAGCATAGCCTCCCAATGGGTACACGAGGACCCTCGAACAGACTTTACCCATTTCCGATGAGCAGAGGCCCCGAACCCCGCTCCCCAACCCCCGCGGACCAAAGGCTGTAGCCCACCGGCCTCGGCGACTATTTCGCGCATTGTGCCGCTGGGCATTTCTTGCCATTTTAGGCAGGCCTCTGACCGTAGCCTCCCAGGCTGCGAGGACCCTCGAAAAAGGCTGCCCATTTCTGACACCCAGAGCCCCCGAACCGCCCTCCCCAACCCCCGCGGACCAAAGGCTATAGCCCACCGGCCTCGGCGAGATTTTCGCGCGCGTCGCCATGGGCATTTCTTACCTTTGTAGGGCAGGCCTCTGACCGTAGCCTCCCAGTGGGCACACGAGGACCCTCGAAAAGACTGTGCCCATTTCCGGCGCCAGGCCTCGAACCCCCCCAACCCTGCGGTGAAAGGCTATAGCCCACCGGCCTCGGCGACTATTTGTGGCGCTGCGCGCTTGGGCATTTCTTGCCAATTTAGTGCGCCTCGACCGTAGCCACCCACTGCCACCACGAGGCCCCTCAAAGCTGGACCCATTTCGATGCCCAGGCCCCGAACCCCCTCCCGACTCCAGCGGACCAGGCTATAGCCCGGCCTATCACGACTATTTGTGCTGCGCTTAGTATTCTTACCATTTTAGGGCAGGCCTCGACCGTAGCCTCCCAGCTGGGCACATGAGGGACCCTAAAATGGCTGTGCCCATTTCCAGCGTGCCCCGAACCCCCCTAACCCCTGCGGTAGAAATGCTATAGCCCACCGGCCTCGGCGACTATTTCGCGCGCTGCGCCGCTGGGCATTTCTTGCCATTTTAGGGAAGGCCTCTGACCGTAGCCACCCACTGGCCACACTAGGCCCCTCAAAGGCGGACCCATTTCGTGCAGGCCCCGAACCCCCCTCCCCAACTCCCGCGGACCAAAGGCTATAGCCCACTGGCCTCGGCGACTATTTCGCGCATTGCGCCGCTGGGCATTTCTTGCCATTTTCGGGCAGACCTCTGAGCATAGCCTCCCAATGGGTACACGAGGACCCTCGAACAGACTTTACCCATTTCCGATGAGCAGAGGCCCCGAACCCCGCTCCCCAACCCCCGCGGACCAAAGGCTATAGGCCACCGGCCTCGGCGACTATTTCGCGCGCTGCGCAGCTGGCCATTTCTTGTCATTTTAGGGCAGGCCTCTGACCGTAGCCTCCCACTGGGCACACGAGGACCCTCGAAAAGACTGTGCCCATTTCCGACGCCCAGATCCCCCGAACCCCCCTCCCCAACCCCGGCGGACCGAAGGCTATAGCCCACAGGCCTCGGCGACTATTTCGCGCACTGCGCCGCTGGGTATTTCTTGCCATTTTAGGGCAGGCCTCTGACAGTAGCCTCCCACTGGGTACACGAGGCCCCTTGAAAAGAATGAACTAATTTCCGATGCCCAGAGATCCCGAACCCCCGCCCACCCCGCGGACCGAGGCTATAGCCACGGCCTGTCGACTAGTTTGCTTGCGCGCTGGAATTTCTTGCCATTTTAGGGCAGGACTCTGACCGTAGCCTCCCACTGGGCACACGATGACCCTCGAAATGAATGTACCCATTTCCGATGCCCAGAGACCCCGAACCCCCCTCCCCAACCCCCGCGGACCAAAGGCTATAGCCCACATGCCTCGGCGACTATTTCGCGCATTGCGCCGCTGGGCATTTCTTGCCATTTTAGGGCAGGCCTCTGAGCGTAGCCTCCCAATGGGGACACGAGGACCCTCGAACAGACTTTTCCCATTTCCGGACGGGCCAGAACCCCCTCCCAGCCCCCGGACCAAATGCTGTAGCCCACGGCCTCGGCGACTATTTGACTGCGCGCTGGGCATTTCTTACCATTTAGGGCAGGCCTCTAACCGTAGCCTCCATTGGGCACGAGGCCCTCGAAAAGACGGACTCATTTCCAAAATCTAGGCCCCAGTCCCCCAGCCCAGCGGACCAAAACTATAGCCACCGGCCTCTTCTACTATTTCGCGCGCTGCTCTGCTGGGCATTTCTTTCCCTTTTAGGGCAGGCCTCTGACCGTAGCCTCCCCAAGGACCCTCGAAAAGACTGTGCCCATTTCCGACGCCCAGAGCCCTCGAACCCCCCCTAACCCCTGCGGTAGAAAGGCTATAGCCCACCGGCCTCGGCAACTATTTCGCGCGCTGCGCCGCTAGGTATTTCTTGCCAATTTAGGGCAGGCCTCTGACCGTAGCCACTGCCCAGCCACACGAGGCCCTCAAAGGCGGACCCATTTCGATGCCCGGGCCCCGAACCCCCTCCCGACTCCAGCGGACCAAGGCTATAGCCAGCTGACGACTATTTCGTATTTGCGCCAGTATTTCTTACCATTTTAGGGCAGGCCTCGTGTAGCCTCCCACTGGGCACATGAGACCCTAAAAAGGCTGTGCCCATTTCCGAAGCCCCGGCCGAACCCCCCAACCCTGCGGTGAAATCTATAGCCCACCGGCCTCGGCGTATTTGTAGCGCTGGGCATTTCTTACCACTTTGGGAAGGCCTCGACCGTAGCCACCACTGGCACACTAGGCCCTCAAAGGCTGGACCCATTTCGATGCCCAGGCCGAACCCCCTCCCGACTCCGCGGACCGAAGGCTATAGCCTCGGCGACTATTCGCGCATTGCGCGTTGGGCATTTCTTGCCATTTTCGGGCAGACCTCTGAGCATAGCCTCCCAATGGGTACACGAGGACCCTCGAACAGACTTTACCCATTTCCGATGAGCAGAGGCCCCGAACCCCGCTCCCCAACCCCCACGGACCAAAGGCTATAGGCCACCGGCCTCGGCGACTATTCGCTGCGGCTGGCCATTCTTGTCATTTTAGGGCAGGCCTCGACCGTAGCCTCCCAGGCTACGAGGACCCTCGAAAAATGTGCCCATTTCGGCGCCTTGAGATCCCCGAACCCCCTCCCAGCCCAGCGGACCGAAGGCTATAGCCCACAGGCCTCGGCGGACTATTTGCGCCTTCTTGCGCGGGTATTCTTGCCATTTTAGGGCAGGCCTCGTGATAACCTCCCACTGGGTACACGAGGCCCCTTGAAAAGAATGAACTAATTTCCGATGCCCAGAGATCCCGAACCCCCTCCCCAACCCCCGCGGACCAAAGGCTATAGCCCACCGGCCCTAGCGACTAGTTTCTTGTATTGCGCTTGAATTTCTTGCCATTTTAGGGCAGGACTCTGACCGTAGCCTCCCACTGGGCACACGATGACCCTCGAAATGAATGTACCCATTTCCGATGCAGGCCCCGAACCCCCTCCCGGCCCCGGACCAAAGGCTATAGCCCATCGGCCTCGGCGACTATTTCGCGCATTGCGCCGCTGGGCATTTCTTGCCATTTTAGGTCAGGACTCTGAGCGTAGCCTCCCAATGGGTACTCGAGGACCCTCGAACAGACTTTACCCATTTCCGAAGACGAGGCCCGAACCCCCCCGACCCCCCGGACCAAATATGCCAGCCCACCGGCCTCGGCGACTATTTCGAGGTGCGCGCTGGGCATTTCTTACCATTTTGGGCAGGCCTCTAGCCTTAGCCTCCCATTGGGCTACGAGGCCCTCGAAAAGACGGACTCATTTCCAAAATGCAGGCCCCGATCCCCCCCCCAGCGGACGAAAGGCTATAGCCACGGCCTCTTCTACTATTTGGGCTGCTCATTGGGCATTTTTTTCCAATTTATGGCAGGCCTCTGACCGTAGCCTCCCCCAGGGAACACGAGGACCCTCGCAAAGGCGCCCATTCGACCAGAACCCCAAACCGCCCTCCCGGCCCAGCGGACCAAAGGCTATAGCCCACCGGCCTCGGCGACAATTTCGCGCGCTTCAACGATCGGCAATTATTGCCATTTTAGGGCAGGCCTCAGACCGTAGCCTCCCACTGGCAACACTAGGACCCTCGAAAAGGCGTGCCCATTTCCGGCCAGAGCCCCGAACCCCTCCCCGGCCCGGCGGACCAAAGGCTATAGCCCACAGGCCTCGGCGACTATTTCGCGCGCTTCAACGATCGACTATTTCTTGCCATTTTAGGGCAGGCCTCTGACCGTAGCCTCCCACTGGGTACACGAGGCCCCTTGAAAAGACTGGACTCATTTCTGATGCCCAGAGATCCCGAACCCCCCTCCCCGACCCCCGCGGACCAAAGGCTATAGCCCACCGGCCTATGAGACTATTTTGCGCGCGCAGCATTTCTTGCCATTTAGGGGCAGGACTCGACCGTAACCTCCCACCCAGGCTACGATGACCCTCGACTGTACCCATTTCGTGCGAGCCCCGAACCCCTCTCCCGGCCCCCGGACCAGGCTATAGCCCACGGCCTCGGCGACTATTTCGGCGCATTGCGCCTGGGCATTCTTGCCATTTTAGGGCGGGCCTCTGGCGTAGCCTCCCAATGGGTACCGAGGACCCTCGAACAGACTTTACCCATTTCAGACGGCGAGGCCCAGAACCTCCTCCCAGCCCCAGCGGACCCGAATCTATAGCCCGGCTGGCCTCGGCGACTATTTGGGCGCCTGCGCGCTGGGCATTTCTTGCCATTTTAGGCAGGCCTCGTACCTTAGCCTCCGACTGGGCACACGAGGCCTCGAAAGACGGACTCATTTCCAAAGCCCAGGATCCCCCCTCCCCGGCCCCAGCGGACCAAGGCTATAGCCCACCGGCCTCTTACTTATTTCGCGGGCTGCTCACTGGGTATTTCTTTCCATTTTAGGGCAGACCTCATTGTAGCCTCACTGGGCACAGGCCCTTGAAAGAATGAACTAATTTCCGATGCCCAGAGATCCCGAACCCCCTCCCACCCCAGCGGACCAAAAGGCTATAGCCCGGCCTATCGACTAGTTTTGCTTGCGCTGCGGAATTTCTTGCCATTTAGGCGGGACTCGACGTAGCCTCCCACTGGGCACACGATGACCCTCGAAATGAATGTACCCATTTCCGATGCCCAGAGCCCCCGAACCCCCCTCCCCAACCCCCGCGGACCAAAGGCTATAGCCCACCGGCCTCGGCGACTATTTCGCGCATTGCGCCGCTGGGCATTTCTTGCCATTTTAGGGCAGGCCTCTGAGCGTAGCCTCCCAATGGGTACACGAGGACCCTCGAACAGACTTTACCCATTTCCGACGAGCAGAGGCCCCGAACCCCCCTCCCCAACCCCCGCGGACCAAATGCTATAGCCCACCGGCCTCGGCGACTATTTCGGGCGCTGCGCCGCTGGGCATTTCTTGCCATTTTAGGGCAGGCCTCTAACCGTAGCCTCCCATTGGGCACACGAGGCCCCTCGAAAAGACCGGACTCATTTCCAAATGCTGAGCCCAGTCCCCCGACCCCAGCGGACCAGCTATGGCCACCGGCCTCTTCTCTTGTTGCGGGCTGCTCTGCTGGGCATTTCTTTCCATTTTAGGGCAGGCCTCGACCGTAGCCTCTGCCCAGGCACGAGGACCCTCGAAAGACTGT
The DNA here is from genome assembly GCA_030449925.1 of Citropsis articulata. Lineage (NCBI taxonomy): Eukaryota > Viridiplantae > Streptophyta > Magnoliopsida > Sapindales > Rutaceae > Citropsis > Citropsis articulata. The sequence goes on along the minus strand of JASUUH010000044.1, from coordinate 220,668 downwards.
GCCCATTTCGACACCAGAACCCCCAGCCGCCCTCCCGGCCCCAGCGGACCAGGCTATAGCCCACCGGCCTCGGCGACAATTTGTAGCGCTTGACGATCGGCATTTCTTGCCATTTAGGGCAGGCCTCTGACCGTAACCTCCCAGCAGCAACACGAGGACCCTCGAAAAGCATGCCCATTTCCAGCGCCCTTGAGCCCCGAACCCCCTCCCAGCCCGGCGGACCAAGGCTATAGCCCACAGGCCTCGGCGACTATTTCTCGCTTCAGCGATCGACTATTTCTTGCCATTTAGGCGGGCCTCGACCGTACCTCCCCACCCCAGGTACAGGCCCCTTGAAAAGGCGGACTCATTTCCGATGCCGAGATCCGAACCCCCTCCCGGCCCCGGACCGATAGCCAGCCACCGGCCTATGAGACTATTTGCGGCAGCTGCGCTTGGCATTTCTTGCCATTTAGGGCGAGACTCTGACCGTAACCTCCCAGGGCACCACGATGACCCTCGAAATGGCTGTACCCATTTCGATGCCCGAGCCCCGAACCCCCTCCCCGGCCCCGCGGACCAAAGGCTATAGCCCCGGCCTCGGCGACTATTTCGCATTGCGCCCTGGGCATTCTTGCCATTTTAGGGCAGGCCTCTGAGCGTAGCCTCCCAATGGGTACACGAGGACCCTCGAACAGACTTTACCCATTTCAGACGAGCAGAGGCCCCGAACCCTCCTCCCCAACCCCCGCGGACCGAATGCTATAGCCCACTGGCCTCGGCGACTATTTCGGGCGCTGCGCCGCTGGGCATTTCTTGCCATTTTATGGCAGGCCTCTGACCGTAACCTCCCACGGGCACAGGCCTCGAAAGACCGGACTCATTTCCAAAGCCCAGAGCCCCCGATCCCCCCTCCCCAACCCCCGCGGACCAAAGGCTATAGCCCACCGGCCTCTTCTACTATTTCGCGCGCTGCTCCGCTGGGTATTTCTTTCCATTTTAGGGCAGGCCTCTGACCGTAGCCTCCCACTGGGCACAGGGCCCCGCGAAGACCGGACTCATTTCCTATGCCCAGAGACCCCGAACCCCCCTCCCCAACCCCCGCGGACCAAAGGCTATAGCCCACCGGCCTCGGCGACTATTTCGCGCATTGCGCCTCTGGGCATTTCTTGCCATTTTAGGTGCAGGGCTCTGACCGTAGCCTCCCACTGGGCACACGATGACCCTCGAAATGACTGTACCCATTTCCGATGCCCAGAGCCCCCGAACCCCCCTCCCCAACACCCGCGGACCAAAGGCTATAGCCCACCGGCCTCGGCGACTATTTCGCGCATTGCGCTGGGCATTCTTGCCATTTAGGGCAGGCCTCGTGTAGCCTCCCAATGGGTACGAGGACCCTCGAACAGACTTTGCCCATTTCCGATGGCGAGGCCCGAACCGACCTCCCCAACCCCCGCGGACACACGGCTATAGCCCACCGGCCTCGGCGACTATTTCGGGCGCTGCGCCGCTGGGCATTTCTTGCCATTTTAGGGCAGGCCTCTGACCGTAGCCTCCCATTGGGCACACGAGGCCCCTCGAAAAGAGTGGACTCATTTCCAAAAGCCAGGCCCCGATCCCCTCGACCCCAGGGAACCAGGCTATAGCCAGGCCTCTTCTCTTTCCATTTTAGGGCAGGCCTCTGACCGTAGCCTCCCACTGGGCACACGAGGCCCCTTGAAAAGACTGGACTCATTTCCGTGGCCCAGAGACCCCGAACCCCCCTCCACAACCCCGCGGACCAAAGGCTATAGCCCACCGGCCTATACGACTATTTCGCACGCTTCGCCGCTTGGTATTTCTTGCCATTTTAGGGCAGGCCTCACGACCCTTGAACTCCAGCCACACGAGGACTCTCGAAATGACTGTACCCATTTCCGACACCCAGAGCCCCCGAACTCTCCTCGCCAACTCCCACGGACCAAAGGCTATAGCCCACCGGCCTCGGCGACTATTTCGCGCATTGCGCCGCTGGGTATTTCTTGCCATTTTAGGGAAGGCCTCTGACCGTAGCCTCCCGCTGGGCACACGAGGACCCTCGAAAAAGCATGCCCATTTCGACAGAACCCCGAACCGCCCTCCCGGCCCCAGCGGACCAGGCTATAGCCCACCGGCCTCGGCGACAATTTCGCGCTTCGCGATGGGCATTTCTTGCCATTTAGGGCAGGCCTCTGACGTAGCCTCAGCTGGGCACCACGAGGCCTCGAAAACATGCCCATTTCCGGCGACGAGCCCGAACCTCGTCCCAGCCCGGCGGACCAGGCTATAGCCCACAGGCCTCGGTGACTATTTGCTGCGCGCTGGGTATTCTTGCCATTTAGGGCAGGCCTCTGACCGTAGCCTCCTTTGGGTACCGAGGCCCCTTGAAAAGGCGGACTCATTTCCGATGCGGAGATCCGAACCCCCTCCCCCCCGCGGACCAAAGGCTATAGCCCACCCGGCCTATCGACTATTTGGCCGCGCTTGGTATTTCTTGCCATTTTAGGGCGGGCCTCGACCGCAGCCTCAGCCCAGGCACACGAGGACCCTCGAAAAGACTGTACCCATTTCCGACGCCCAGAACCCCCGAACCGCCCTCCCCAACCCCCGCGGACCAAAGGCTATAGCCCACCGGCCTCTTCTACAATTTCGCGCGCGCGCCGCTGGGCATTTCTTGCCATTTTATGGCAGGCCGCTGACCGTAGCCTCCCACTGGGCACACGAGGCCCCTTGAAAAGACTGGACTCATTTCCGTGGCCCAGAGACCCCGAACCCCCCTCCTCAACCCCGCGGACCAAAGGCTATAGCCCACCGGCCTATCTGACTATTGTGGCAACCGCGCTTGGTATTTCTTGCCATTTTAGGGCAGGCCTCTGACCGCAGACTCCCACTGGCCACACGAGGACTCTCGAAATGACTATACCCATTTCCGACACCCAGAGCCCCCGAACTCTCCTCGCCAACTCCCACGGACCAAAGGCTATAGCCCACCGGCCTCGGCGACTATTTCGCGCATTGCGCCGCTGGGTATTTCTTGCCATTTTAGGGAAGGCCTCTGACGTAAGCCTCCCAGCGGGCACCACGAGGACCCTCGAAAAGGCATGCCCATTTCGGCACCAGAACCCCGAACCGCCCTCCCCAACCCCCGCGGACCAAAGGCTAGCCCACCGGCCTCGGCGACAATTTAGCGCGCGTCGCCGATGGGCATTTCTTGCCATTTAGGGCAGGCCTCTGACCGTAAGCCTCCCAGGCACACGAGGAGCCTCAGGCGTGCCCATTTCCGGCGGCCAGGCCGAACCTCGTCCCCAACCCCGGCGGACCAAAGGCTATAGCCCACAGGCCTCGGTGACTATTTCGCTGCGGCTGCGCTGGGTATTCTTGCCCTTGTAGGGCAGGCCTCCGACCGTAGCCTCCCACTGGGTACACGAGGCCCCTTGAAAAGACTGGACTCATTTCCGATGCCCAGAGATCCCGAACCCCCCGCCCCAACCCCCGCGGACCAAAGGCTATAGCCCACCGGCCTATTCGACAATTTCGCGCGCTACCCCGCATGGTATTTCTTGCCATTTAGGGCAGGCCTCTGACCGCAGCCTCAGCCTGGGCACCACGAGGACCCTCGAAAAACTGTACCCATTTCAGCGCGGAACCCCGAACCGCCCTCCCGACCCCGCGGACCAAAGGCTATAGCCCACGGCCTCTTCTACAATTTGTGTGGCGCCGCTGGGCATTCTTGCCATTTATGGCAGGCTGACCGTTGCCTCCCACTGGGCACACGAGGCCCCTTGAAAAGACTGGACTCATTTCCGTGGCCCAGAGACCCCGAACCCCCCTCCTCAACCCCGCGGACCAAAGGCTATAGCCCACCGGCCTATACGACTATTTCGCGCGCTTCGCCGCTTGGTATTTCTTGCCATTTTAGGGCAGGCCTCGACCGCCGGAACTCCCAGCCACCACGAGGACTCTCGAAATGACTATACCATTTCCGACACCCGAGGCCCCGAACTCTCCTCGCCAACTCCACGGACCAAAGGCTATAGCCAGCACGGCCTCGGCGACTATTTCCGGCGCATTGCGCGCTGGGTATTTCTTGCCATTTTGAAGGCCTCTGACCGTAGCCTCACGTGGCACCACGAGGACCCTCGAAAAGCATGCCCATTCGACACCAGAACCCCGAACCGCCCTCCCGGCCCCGCGGACCAAAGGCTATAGCCCACCGGCCTCGGCGACAATTTGCGCTGCGATGGGCATTTCTTGCCATTTAGGCAGGCCTCTGACCGTAGCCTCCCACTGGGCACACGAGGAGCCTCGAAAAGACTGTGCCCATTTCCGACGACCAGAGCCCCCGAACCTCGTCCCCAACCCCGGCGGACCAAAGGCTATAGCCCACAGGCCTCGGTGACTATTTCGCGCGCTGCGCCGCTGGGCATTTCTTGCCATTTTAGGGCAGGCCGCTGACCGTAGCCTCCCATGGTACCACGAGGCCCCTTGAAAAGGCGGACTCATTTTCGATGCCCGAGATCCCGAACCCCCTCCCGACCCCAGCGGACCAGGCTATGGCACCGCCTATCGACTATTTGCAGCGCTTGGTATTTCTTGCCATTTAGGGCAGGCCTCTGACCATGACCTCAAGCACGAGGACCCTCGAAAAGACTGTACCCATTTCCGACGCCCAGAACCCCCGAACCGCCCTCCCCAACCCCCGCGGACCAAAGGCTATAGCCCACCGGCCTCTTCTACAATTTCGCGCGCGCGCCGCTGGGCATTTCTTGCCATTTTATGGCAGGCCGCTGACCGTAGCCTCCCACTGGGCACACGAGGCCCCTTGAAAAGACTGGACTCATTTCCAATCCCCAGAGACCCCGAACCCCCTCCCCAACCCCCGCGGACCAGGCTATAGCCCACGGCCTATCTCGACTATTTCGCGCGCTGCGCCGCTTGGTATTTCTTGGCATTTTAGGGCAGGCCTCTGACCGCAGCCTCCCACTGGGCACATGAGGACTCTCGAAAGGACTGTACCCATTTCCGACACCCAGAGCCCCCGAACTCTCCTCGCCAACTCCCACGGACCAAAGGCTATAGCCCACCGGCCTCGGCGACTATTTCACGCTCTGCACCGCTGGGTATTTCTTGCCATTTTAGGGCAGGCCTCTGCCCGTAGCCTACCACTGGGCACAAGAGGACCCACGAAAAGACTTTACCCATTTATGGCCAGCCGAACCCCCTCCCCGGCCCAGCGGACAAAAGGTTGTTGCCCACCGGCCTCGTTGATTATTTGGCGCATTGCGCCGCTGGGCATTTCTTGCCATTTTAGGGCAGGCCTCTGACCGTAGCCTCCCGCTGGGCACACGAGGACCCTCGAAAATACTGTGCCCATTTCTGACACCCAGAACCCCCGAACCGCCCTCCCCAACCCCCGCGGACCAAAGGCTATAGCCCACCGGCCTCGGCGACAATTTCGCGCGCTTCGCCGATGGGCATTTCTTGCCATTTTAGGGCAGGCCTATGACCGTAGCCTCCCACTGGGCACACGAGGAGCCTCAAAAAGACTGTGCCCATTTCCGACGACCAGAGCCCCCGAACCTCGTCCCCAACCCCGGCGGACCAAAGGCTATAGCCCACAGGCCTCGGTGACTATTTCGCGCGCTGCGCCGCTGGGTATTTCTTGCCATTTTAGGGCAGGCCTCTGACCGTAGCCTCCCACTGGGTACACGAGGCCCCTTGAAAAGACTGGACTCATTTCCGATGCCCAGAGATCCCGAACCCCCCTCCCCAACCCCCGCGGACGAGGCTAGCCACGGCCTATCACGACTATTTAACCGCGCTTGGTATTTCTTGCCATTTTAGGGCAGGCCTCGGACCGCAGCCTCAGCCCAGGCACACGAGGACCCTGTACCCATTTCCGGCGCGAACCCCGAACCGCCCTCCCGGCCCCATGGACCAAGGCTATAGCCACGGCCTCTTCTACAATTTGCGCTGGGCATTTCTTGCCATTTTATGGCAGGCCGCTGACCGTAGCCTCCCACTGGGCACACGAGGCCCCTTGAAAAGACTGGACTCATTTCCGTGGCCCAGAGACCCCGAACCCCCCTCCTCAACCCCGCGGACCAAAGGCTATAGCCCACCGGCCTATACGACTATTTCGCGCGCTTCGCCGCTTGGTATTTCTTGCCATTTTAGGGCAGGCCTCTGACCGCAGACTCCCACTGGCCACACGAGGACTCTCGAAATGACTATACCCATTTCCGACACCCAGAGCCCCCGAACTCTCCTCGCCAACTCCCACGGACCAAAGGCTATAGCCCACCGGCCTCGGCGACTATTTCGCGCATTGCGCCGCTGGGTATTTCTTGCCATTTTAGGGAAGGCCTCTGACCGTAGCCTCCCACTGGGCACACGAGGACCCTCGAAAAGACTGTGCCCATTTCTGACACCCAGAACCCCCGAACCGCCCTCCCCAACCCCCGCGGACCAAAGGCTATAGCCCACCGGCCTCGGCGACAATTTCGCGCGCTTCGCCGATGGGCATTTCTTGCCATTTTAGGGCAGGCCTCTGACCGTAGCCTCCCACTGGGCACACGAGGAGCCTCGAAAAGACTGTGCCCATTTCCGACGACCAGAGCCCCCGAACCTCGTCCCCAACCCCGGCGGACCAAAGGCTATAGCCCACAGGCCTCGGTGACTATTTCGCGCGCTGCGCCGCTGGGTATTTCTTGCCATTTTAGGGCAGGCCTCTGACCGTAGCCTCCCACTGGGTACACGAGGCCCCTTGAAAAGACTGGACTCATTTCCGATGCCCAGAGATCCCGAACCCCCCTCCCCAACCCCCGCGGACCAAAGGCTATAGCCCACCGGCCTATGCGACTATTTCGCGCGCTTCGCCGCTTGGTATTTCTTGCCATTTTAGGGCAGGCCTCTGACCGCAGCCTCCCACTGGGCACACGAGGACCCTCGAAAAGGCATGCCCCATTTCGGCCCAGAACCCCCGAACCGCCCTCCCCAACCCCCGCGGACCAAAGGCTATAGCCCACCGGCCTCTTCTACTATTTCAGCGGCGCGCTGGGCATTCTTGCCATTTATGGCAGGCGGCTGACCAGTAGCCTCTGCAGGCTACGAGGCCCCTTGAAAAGACTGGACTCATTTCCAATCCCGAGACCGAACCCCTCCCAACCCCGGACCGAGGCTAGCCCACGGCCTATCACGACTATTTTGGCGCTGCGCGCTTGGTATTTCTTGCCATTTTAGGGCAGGCCTCTGACCGCAGCCTCCCACTGGGCACATGAGGACTCTCGAAAGGACTGTACCCATTTCCGACACCCAGAGCCCCCGAACTCTCCTCGCCAACTCCCACGGACCAAAGGCTATAGCCCACCGGCCTCGGCGACTATTTCACGCTCTGCACCGCTGGGTATTTCTTGCCATTTTAGGGCAGGCCTCTGCCCGTAGCCTACCACTGGGCACAAGAGGACCCACGAAAAGACTTTACCCATTTATGACGCCCAAAGCCCGAACCCCCCTCCCCAACCCCCGCGGACAAAAGGTTGTTGCCCACCGGCCTCGTTGATTATTTGGCGCATTGCGCCGCTGGGCATTTCTTGCCATTTTAGGGCAGGCCTCTGACCGTAGCCTCCCGCTGGGCACACGAGGACCCTCGAAAATACTGTGCCCATTCGACACCGGAACCCCGAACCGCCCTCCCCGGCCCCGCGGACCAAGGCTATAGCCCAGGCCTCGGCGACAATTTCGCGATGGGCATTTCTTGCCATTTTAGGACAGGCCTCTTACCGTAGTCTCCCACTGGGCACACGAGGACCCTCGAAAAGACTGTACCCATTTCCAATGCCCAGAGCCCCCGAACAACCCTCCCCAACCCCCGCGGACAAAAGGCTATAGCCCACCGGTATCGGCGACTATTTCGCGCGCTGCGCCGTTGGGCATATCTTGCCATTTTACTGTAGCCCTCTGACCGTAGCCTCCCAGTGGGCACAGGAGGACCCTCGAAAAGACTGTACCCATTTCCGGCGAGCCCCAGGCGCCCTCCCGACCCCGCGGACTACGGGCTATAGACCACGGCCTCTGCGTCTGGCGCATTGCGCTCGGCATTTCTTGCGCTTTTAGGGCAGGCCTCTGGCCGTAGCCACCCACTGGGCACACGAGGCCCCTCAAAGAGACTGGACCCATTTCCGATGCCCAGAGCCCCCGAACCCCCCTCCCCAACTCCTGCGGACCAAAGGCTATAGACCACCGGCCTCGGCGACTATTTCGCGCGCTGCGGCGCTGGGCATTTCTTGCCATTTTATGGCAGGCCTCTGACCGTAGCTTCCCACTGGGCACACGAGGTCCCTTGAAAAGACTGGACTCATTTCCGATGCCCAGAGCCCCCGAACAGCCTTCCCCAACCCCCGTGGACCAAAGGCTATAGCCCACCGGCCTCGGCGACTATTTCGCGCGCTGCGCCGCAGGGCATTTCTTACTATTTTAGGGCAGGCCTCTGACCGTAGCCTCCCACTGGGCACACGAGGACCCTCGAAAAGACTGTGCCCATTTCAGACGCCCAGAGCCCCCGAACCCGCCTCCCCAACCCCCGCGGACAAAAGGCTATAGCCCACCGGGCTCGGCGACTATTTCGCGCGCTGCGCCGCTGGGTATTTCTTACCATTTAGGGCAGGCCCACGACGTAGCCTGCACACGAGGACCCTCGAAAAGACTGTGCCCATTTCAGACGCCCAGAGCCCCCGAACCCGCCTCCCCAACCCCCGCGGACAAAAGGCTATAGCCCACCGGGCTCGGCGACTATTTCGCGCGCTGCGCCGCTGGGTATTTCTTACCATTTTAGGGCAGACCCCTGACCGTAGCCTCCCACTGGGCACACGAGGACCCTCGAAAAGACTGGACCCATTTCCGATGCCGAGAAGCCCGCGGACCAAAGGCTATAGCCCACCGGCCTCTGCGACTTTTTCGCGCGCTGCGCCGCTGGCATTTCTTGGCATTTTAGGGCAGGCCTCTGACCGTAGCCCCCCACTGGGCACACGAGGCCCCTTGAAAAGACTGGACTCATTTAGATGCGGATCCCCGAACGCCTTCCCCAGCCCCGCGGACCAAAGGCTATAGCCCACCGGCCTCGGCGACTATTTCGCGGCGCTCTGTTCGCATTCTTACTATTTTAAGGCGGGCCTCGACCGTAGCCTCCAGCTGGGCACGAGGACCCTCGAAAAACTGTACCCATTTCGGCCCGGCCCCGAACCCCCTCGCGAACCCCGCGGACCAAATGCTATGGCCCACCGGCCTCGGCGACTATTTCGCGCCTTGCGCCGCTGGGTATTTCTTGCCATTTTAGGGCACGCCTCTGACCGTAGTCTCCCACTGGGCACACGAGGACCCTCGAAAATACTGTACCCATTTCAGGCGGAGCCCCGAACTGCCTCCCGACCCGCGGACGGAGGATATAGCCCCCGGCCTCGGCGACTATTTAGCGGCGCTGCGCCCGGGCATTCCTTGCCATTTGGGCAGGCCTCGACCGTAGCCCCAGGCACGAGGCCCCTTGAAAAGACTGGACTCATTTCCGATGCCCAGATCCCCCGAGCCGCCTTCCCCAACCCCCGTGGACCAAAGGCTATAGCCCACCGGCCTCGGCGACTATTTCGCGCGCTACGCTGCTGGGTATTTCTTACTATTTTAGGGCAGGCCTCTGACCGTAGCCTCCCACTGGGCACACGAGGACCCTCGAAAAGACTGTACTCATTTCTGACGCCCAAAGCCCCCGAACCCCCGTCGCGAACCCCTGCGGACAAAATGCTATAGCCCACCGGCCTCGGCGACTATTTCGCGCATTGCGCCGCTGGGCATTTCTTGCCATTTTAGGGCACGCCTCTGACCGTAGTCTCCAACTGGGCACACGAGGACCATCGAAAAGACTATACCCATCGGCCCAAAGCCCCGAACCGCCTCCCAACCCCAGCGGACGGAGGGATATAGCCCACCGGCCTCAGCGACTATTTCGCGCGCTGCGCCGCTGGGCATTCCTTACCATTTTAGGGCAGGCCTCTGGCCGTAGCCTCCCACTGGGCACACGAGTTCCCTCGAAAAGACTATGCCCATTTCAGACGCCCAGAGCCCCCGAACCCGCCTCCCCAACCGCCGCGGACAAAATGTTATAGCCCACCGGCCTCGGCGACTATTTCGCGCGCTACGCTGCTGGGCATTTCTTACTATTTTAGGGCAGGCGTCTGACCGTAGCCTCCCACTGGGCACACGAGGACCCTCGAAAAGACTGTACTCATTTCTGACGCCCAAAGCCCCCGAACCCCCGTCGCGAACCCCTGCGGACAAAATGCTATAGCCCACCGGCCTCGGCGACTATTTCGCGCATTGCGCTGCTGGGCATTTCTTGCCATTTTAGGGCATGCCTCTGACCGTAGTCTCCAACTGGGCACACGAGGACCCTCGAAAATACTGTACCCATTTCAGACGCCTAGAGCCCCCGAACCCGCCTCCCCAACCCCCGCGGACAGAGGGATATAGCCCACCGGCCTCAGCGACTATTTAGCGCGCTGCGCCGCTGGGCATTCCTTGCCATTTTAGGGCAGGCCTCTGACCGTAGCCTCCCACTGGGCACACGAGGACCATCGAAAAGACTATACCCATGTCGGCGCCCAAGCCCCGAACCCGCCTCCCCGGCCAGCGGACGGAGGATATAGCCCACCGGCCTCGGCGACTATTCGCGCTGCGCGGCTGGGCATTCACCACCATTTAGGCGGGCCTCGGCGTAGCCTCAGCAGGCACAGGTTCCCTCGAAAGACTATGCCCATTTCAGGCGCCCGAGCCCCGAACCCGCCTCCCCGACGCCGCGCGGACAAAATGTTATAGCCCGGCCTCGGCGACTATTTCGCTTCTGCTGCTGGGCATTTCTTACTATTTTAGGGCAGGCGTCTGACCGTAGCCTCCCACTGGGCACACGAGGACCCTCGAAAAGACTGTACTCATTTCTGACTCCAAAGCCCCCGAACCCTCCTCGCCAACCCCTGCGGACAAAAGGCTATAGCCCACCGGCCTCTGCGTCTATTTCGCGCATTGCGCCGCTCGGCATTTCTTGCGCTTTTAGGGCAGGCCTCTGGCCGTAGCCACCCAGGCTACAGGCCCTCAAGAGGCGGACCCATTTCCGATGCCCAGAGCCCCCGAACCCCCCTCCCCAACTCCTGCGGACCAAAGGCTATAGACCACCGGCCTCGGCGACTATTTCGCGCGCTGCGGCGCTGGGCATTTCTTGCCATTTTATGGCAGGCCTCTGACCGTAGCTTCCCACTGGGCACACGAGGTCCCTTGAAAAGACTGGACTCATTTCCGATGCCCAGAGCCCCCGAACAGCCTTCCCCAACCCCGTGGACCAAAGGCTATAGCCCACCGGGCTCGGCGACTATTTGGCAGCTGCGCGCGGGCATTTCTTACTATTTTAGGGCAGGCCTCTGACCGTAGCCTCCCAGCTGGGCACCACGAGGACCCTCGAAAGCTGCCCATTTCAGGACGCCAGGCCCGAACCCGCCTCCCCAACCCCCGCGGACAAAAGGCTATAGCCCACCGGGCTCGGCGACTATTTCGCGCGCTGCGCCGCTGGGTATTTCTTACCATTTTAGGGCAGGCCCCTGACCGTAGCCTCCCACTGGGCACACGAGGACCCTCGAAAAGACTGGACCCATTTCAGACGCCCAGAGCCCCCGAACCCGCCTCCCCAACCCCCGCGGACAAAAGGCTATAGCCCACCGGGCTCGGCGACTATTTCGCGCGCTGCGCCGCTGGGTATTTCTTACCATTTTAGGGCAGACCCCTGACCGTAGCCTGCCCCAGGCACCGAGGACCCTCGAAAAGACTGGACCCATTTCCGATGCCGAGAAGCCCGCGGACCAAAGGCTATAGCCCACCGGCCTCTGCGACTTTTTCGCGCGCTGCGCCGCTGGCATTTCTTGGCATTTTAGGGCAGGCCTCTGACCGTAGCCCCCCACTGGGCACACGAGGCCCCTTGAAAAGACTGGACTCATTTCCGATGCCCAGATCCCCCGAACCGCCTTCCCCAACCCCCGTGGACCAAAGGCTATAGCCCACCGGCCTCGGCGACTATTTCGCGCGCTACGCTGCTGGGCATTTCTTACTATTTTAGGGCAGGCCTCTGACCGTAGCCTCCCACTGGGCACACGAGGACCCTCGAAAAGACTGTACCCATTTCTGACGCCCAAAGCCCCCGAACCCCCCTCGCGAACCCCTGCGGACAAAATGCTATGGCCCACCGGCCTCGGCGACTATTTCGCGCATTGCGCCGCTGGGTATTTCTTGCCATTTTAGGGCACGCCTCTGACCGTAGTCTCCCACTGGGCACACGAGGACCCTCGAAAATCATGCCATTTCGGGCAGAGCCCCAGACTGCCTCCCCAGCCCCGCGGACGGAGGATATGGCCAGCCCGGCCTCAGCGACTATTTAGCGCGCTGCGCCGCTGGGCATTCCTTGCCATTTTAGGGCAGGCCTCTGACCGTAGCCACCCACTGGGCACACGAGGACCCTAGAAAAGACTGTACTCATTTCAGAAGCCCAGATCCCCGAACGCCTTCCCCGACCCGTGGACCGGCTATAGCCCGCCGGCCTCGGCGACTATTTCGCCTTCTGGCTGGGTATTTCTTACTATTTTAGGGCAGGCCTCTGACGTAGCCTCTCAGGCACGAGGACCCTCGAAAGACTGCCTCATTTCTGGCCCAAGCCCCGAACCCCGTCGCGAACCCCTGCGGACAAATGCTATAGCCACCGGCCTCGGCGACTATTTCGCGCATTGCGCCGCTGGGCATTTCTTGCCATTTTAGGGCACGCCTCTGACCGTAGTCTCCAACTGGGCACACGAGGACCATCGAAAAGACTATACCCATGTCGGCGCCCAAGCCCCGAACCGCCTCCCCGGCCCCGGCGGACGGAGGATATAGCCACCCGGCCTCGGCGACTATTTCGCGGCTGCGCGCTGGGCATTCACCATTTAGGGCAGGCCTCTGGCGTAGCCTCCAGCTGAGCACCAGGTTCCTCGAAAGACTATGCCCATTTCAGGCCTTGAGCCCCACACCCGCCTCCCCAACCGCCCGCGGACAAAATGTTATAGCCCACCGGCCTCGGCGACTATTTCGCTTCTGTTGCTGGGCATTTCTTACTATTTTAGGCAGGCGTCTGACCAGCCTCCAGGCTGCGAGGACCCTCGAAAAGCGTACTCATTTCGGCGCCCAAAGCCCCGAACCCCGTCGCGAACCCTGCGGACAAAATGCTATAGCCACGGCCTCGGCGACTATTTCGCGCATTGCGCTCTTGGGCATTCTTGCCATTTAGGGCATGCCTCGGCCGTAGTCTCCAGCTGGGCACCACGAGGACCCTCGAAAATCATGCCATTTCAGCGCCTGAGCCCCGAACCCGCCTCCCAACCCCAGACGGAGGGATATAGCCCACCGGCCTCGGCGGCGACTATTTAGCGGCGCTGCGCCCAGGCATTCACTTGCCATTTAGGGCAGGCCTCGACCGTAGCCTCACAGCCAGGCACGAGGACCATCGAAAAGACTATACCCATGTCGGCGCCCAAAGCCCCGAACCCGCCTCCCCGGCCCCAGCGGACGGAGGATATAGCCACCGGCCTCGGCGACTATTTGGCGCTGCGCGGGCATTCACCATTTTAGGGCAGGCCTCGGCGTAGCCTCCCCAGGCACACGAGTTCCCTCGAAAAGACTATGCCCATTTCAGACGCCCAGAGCCCCCGAACCCGCCTCCCCAACCGCCGCGGACAAAATGTTATAGCCCACCGGCCTCGGCGACTATTTCGCGCGCTACGCTGCTGGGCATTTCTTACTATTTTAGGGCAGGCGTCTGACCGTAGCCTCCCACTGGGCACACGAGGACCCTCGAAAAGACTGTACTCATTTCTGACTCCAAAGCCCCCGAACCCTCCTCGCCAACCCCTGCGGACAAAAGGCTATAGCCCACCGGCCTCGGCGACTATTTCGCGCATTGCGCCGCTGGGCATTTCTTGCCATTTTAGGGCACGCCTCTGACCGTAGTCTCCCACTGGGCACACGAGGACCCTCGAAAATACTGTACCCATTTCAGACGCCCAAAGCCCCCGAACCCGCCTCCCGGCCCAGCGGACGGAGAGGATATAGCCCGACCTCGGCGACTATTTAAGCGCGCTGCGGCTGTTGAGCATTCCTTGCCATTTTAGGGCAGGCCTCTGACCGTAGCCTCCCACTGGGCACACGAGGACCATCGAAAAGACTATACCCATGTCTGACGCCCAAAGCCCCCGAACCCGCCTCCCCAACCCCCGCGGACAGAGGGATATAGCCCACCGGCCTCAGCGACTATTTCGCGCGCTGCGCCGCTGGGCATTCCTTACCATTTTAGGGCAGGCCTCTGGCCGTAGCCTCCCACTGGGCACACGAGTTCCCTCGAAAAGACTATGCCCATTTCAGACGCCCAGAGCCCCCGAACCCGCCTCCCCAACCGCCGCGGACAAAATGTTATAGCCCACCGGCCTCGGCGACTATTTCGCGCGCTACGCTGCTGGGCATTTCTTACTATTTTAAGTGACCTCACCGTAGCCTCCCAGCTGGGCACGAGGACCCTCGAAAACTGTACTCATTTCGGCGCCCAGCCCCGAACCCCCCTCGCCAACCCCTGCGGACAAAAGGCTATAGCCCACCGGCCTCGGCGACTATTTCGCGCATTGCGCCGCTGGGCATTTCTTGCCATTTTAGGGCACGCCTCTGACCGTAGTCTCCCACTGGGCACACGAGGACCCTCGAAAATACTGTACCCATTTCAGACGCCCAGAGCCCCCGAACCTGCCTCCCCAACCCCCGCGGACAGAGGGATATAGCCCACCGGCCTCAGCGACTATTTAGCGCGCTGCGCCGCTGGGCATTCCTTGCCATTTTAGGGCAGGCCTCTGACCGTAGCCCCCCACTGGGCACACGAGGACCATCGAAAAGACTATACCCATGTCGGCGCCCGGCCCCGAACCGGCCTCCCAAACCCCCAGCGGACGGAGGATATAGCCCACCGGCCTCGGCGACTATTTCGGCTGCGCCAGGGCATTCACTTACCATTTAGGCGGGCCTGCGGCGCAGCTCCTCGAATAGACTGTACCCATTTCCGACGCCCAGAGCCCCCGAACCCGCCTCCCCAACCGCCGCGGACAAAATGTTATCTCCCACCGGCCTCGGCGACTATTTCGCGCATTGCGCCGCTGGTCATTTCTTGCCATTTTAGGGCAGGCCTCTGACCATAGACTCCCACTGGGAACACGAGGACCATCGAAAAGACTGTGCCCATTTTAGGCCTTGAGCCCCGAACCGCCTCCCAACCCCAGCGGACAAAAAGGCTATAGCCGCACGGACTCGGCGACTATTTCGCTGCGCGCTGGGCATTCTTACTATTTTAGGGCGGGCCTCGGACCGTAGCCTCTCCAGGCACATGAGGTCCCTTAATCTGGACCCATTTCCGATGCCCTGGCCCCGAACCCCCTCCCAAATCCCCGCGGACCCAAGGCTATAGCCCACCGGCCTCGGCGACTATTTCGCGCTCTGTGCATCTGGGCATTTCTTGCCATTTAGGCGGGGCCTACATCCGTAGCCTACCACTTGGGCACACAAGGACCCTTGAAAAAGGCTGTACCATTTACGATGAGCAGAACCCCAAACCCCCTCCCGACCACCCGGACGAGGCTATAGCCCCACTCTGCGACTATTTGCCATTTGTGCGCGCTGGTATTCTTGCCATTTTAGGGCAGGCCTCTGACCGTAGCCTCCCACTGGGCACATGAGGCCCCTTGAAAAGACTGGACCCATTTCCGATGCCCATAGCCCCCGAACCCCCCTCCCCAACTCCCGCGGACCAAAGGCTATAGCCCACCGGCCTCGGCGACTATTTCGCGCTCTGTACCGCTGGGCATTTCTTGCCATTTTAGGGCAGGCCTCTGTCCATAGCCTACCACTTGGGCACACGAGGACCCTTGAAAAGGCATGCCATTTATGATGCCCGACCGAACCCCCTCCCCAACCCCGCGGACCTGGCTATAGCCCGTGGTGGAGACTATTCGCCTTTGTGCGCTGTTAATTTCCTGCCTTTTTAGGCAGGCATCGTATGTTGTACTGACACACGAGGCCCCTGGCGGACCCATTTCCGATGCGAGCCCTCACCCCTTGACCCCGCGGACCAAGGGATATAGCCAGCGGCCTCGAGACTATTCGCTGTGACTGCCCGCTGGGCATTTCTTACCATTTTAGGGCGGGCCTCGACCGTAGCCTCCCAGGCACCGAGGACCCTCGAATAGGCTGTACCCATTTCCGGCCGCCCGAGGCCCCAACCGCCCTCCCGACCCGCGGACGACAGGCTATAGCCCACCGGCCTCGGCGACTATTCCCGCTGCACGCTGGGCATTCCTTGCCATTTAGGGCGGGCCTCGGCCGTAACCTCCAGCTGGCACGAGGACCCTTGAAAAGACTATACCCATGTCTGACGCCCAAATCCCCCGAACCCCCCTCGCCAACCCCCGCGGACCAAAGGCTATAGCCCACCGGCCTCGGCGACTATTTCACGCATTGCGCCGCTGGGCATTTCTTGCCATTTTAGGGCAGGCCTCTGACCGTAGCCTCCCACTGGGCACACGAGGACCATCGAAAAAGGCGTGCCCATTTAGATGAGTCCCGAACCCGCCTCCCAGCCCCCGGATAAAGGCTATAGCCACCGGCCTCGGCGACTATTTCACGCATTGCGCGCTGGAGCTTTTCTTGCCTTTTTAGGGCAGGCCTCGGCCGTAGCCTCCCCATGGGCACCGAGGACCATCGAAAAAGGCATGCCCATTTTAGATGCAATTCCCAGAACCGCCTCTCCCGACCCCGGACAAAAGGCTAAAGCCCACCGGCCTCGGCGAGTAGTTCGCGATTTGCGCCGCTGGGTATTTCTTTCCATTTAAGGGCAGGCCTCTGTCCGTAGCCTCCTTTGGGCACACGAGGACCCTCGAAAAGACTGGACCCATTTCCGATGCCCAGAACCCCCAAACCCCCTCCCCAACCACCGCGGACCAAAGGCTATAGCCCACCGGCCTCGGCGACTATTTCGCGCTCTGTACCGCTGGGCATTTCTTGCCATTTTAGGGCAGGCCTCTGTCCATAGCCTACCACTTGGGCACACGAGGACCCTTGAAAAGACAATGCCCATTTCCGACACGCAGAGCCCCTGAACCCCCCTCCCCAACTCCCGCGGACCAAAGGCTATAGCCCACCGGCCTCGGCGACTATTTCGCGCTCTGTACCGCTGGGCATTTCTTGCCATTTTAGGGCAGGCCTCTGTCCATAGGCTACCACTTGGGCACACGAGGACCCTTGAAAAGACTGTACCCATTTATGATGCCCAGCGGGCCCCCTCAGCCCCATGGACCCACGGGCTATAGCCAGGTGCTCGGAGACTATTTCGCGCACTGTGCCTCTGGGAATTTCCTGCCTTTTTAGGGCAGGCCTCTGACTGTAGGTTGGCACTTAGCACACGAGGCCCCTCAAAAAGACTGGACCCATTTCCGATACCCAGAACCCCCGAACCCCCCTCCCCAACCCCCGCGGACCAAAGGCTATAGCCCACCGGCCTCTGCGACAATTTCGCGCGCTGCGCCGCTGGACATTTCTTGCCATTTTAGGGCAGGCCTCTGACCCTAGCCTCCCACTGGGCACACGAGTACCCTCGAAAAGACAATGCCCATTTCCGACACATGACCCCGAACCCCCCCTCGACCCCAGCGGACCAAGGCTATAGCCCACGGCATCGGCGACTATTTACGCTGGCGGCATTCTGGGCATTCTTTTCATTTTAGGGCGGGCGTCGACCGTAGCCTCACCCAGGCTGCAGGCCCCTTGAAAAGGCTGGACTCATTTAGATGCGGGCCCCAGACCCCCTCCTCAACCCCCGCCGACCAAAGGCTATAGCCCACCGGCATCTGCAACTATTTCGCGCATTGCGCCGCTGGGTATGTCTTCCAATTTTAGGGCAGGCCTCTAACCGTAGCCCCCCAATGTGAACACGAGGACCCTCGAACAGACTTTAACCATTTTCGATGAGCAGAGCCCCTGAACCCCCCTCCCCAACCCTTGCGGACCAAAGGCTATAGCCCACCGGCCTCGGCGACTATTTCGCGGGCTGTGCAGCTGGGGATTTCTTGCCATTTTAACGCAGGCCTCTGACCGTAGCCTCTCTGGGCTACAGGCCCCTCGAAAAGACTATGCCCATTTCCGGCCCAGGCCCCGAACCCCCTCCCCAGCCCCAGCGGACCAGGCTATAGCCCGGCCTCGGCGACTATTTCGGCGCTTGCCGCTGAGCATTCTTGCGATTTTCGGGCAGGCCTCTGACCGTAGCCACCCACAGGGCACCCGAGGCCCCCCATCGAGACAGGACCCATTTCCGATGCCCAGAGCCCCCGAACCCCCCACCCCAATCCCCGCGGACCAAAGGCTATAGCCCACCGGCCTCGGCGAGTATTTTGCGTGCTGTGCCGCTGAGCATTTCTTGCCATTTTAGGGCAGGCCTCTGACCGTAGCCTCCCACTGGGCACACGAGGACCCTCGAAAAGACTGTACCCATTTTCAACACCCAGAGCACCCGAACCCCCCTCCCTAACCCCTGAAGACCAAAGGCTATAGCCCATCGGCCTCGGCGACTATTTCGCGCGCTGCGCCACTGGGCGTTTCTTGCCATTTTAGGGCAGGCCTCTGACCGTAGCCTCCCACTGGGCACACGAGGACCTTCGAAATGACTGGACCCATTTCCGACGCCCAGAGCCCCTGAACCCCCCTCCCCAACCCCGGCGGGCCAAAGGGTATAGCCTACCGGCCTCGAGGACTATTTCGCGAATTGCGCCGCTGGCCGTTTCTTGCCATTTTAGGGCAGGCCTCTGACCGTAGCCTCCCACTGGGCACACGAGGCCTCTTGAAAAGACTGACCCATTTCCGACACCCAGAGCCCCCGAACCCCCCTCCCCAACTTCCGCGGACCAAAGGCCATAGCCCACCGGCCTCGGCGATTATTTCGCGCATTGTGCAGCTGGGTATTTCTTGCCATTTTAGGGCAGGCCTCTGACCGTAGCCTCCCAATGTGCACACGAGGACCCTCGAACAGACTATACCCATTTCGGCCTTGGATCCCGAACCCCCTCCCCGGCCCCAGCGGACCAAAAGGCTATAGCCCACCGGCCTCGGCGGACTATTTTGTCTTGTTGTGCCGCTAGGCATTTCTTCCCATTTTAGGGCAGGCCTCTGACCGTAGCCTCCCACTGGGCACACGAGGCCCGGTGAAAAGACTGGACCCTTTTCCGATGCCCAGAGACCCCGAACTCACTCCCCAACACCCGCGGGCCAAAGGCTATAGCCCACCGGCGTCGGCGACTATTTTGCGCGCTGCGCCACTGGGTATTTCTTGTCATTTTAAGGCGGGCCTCTGACCGTACCCTCCCAGCCATCTGAGGACCTCGAAAAGACTGTACCCATTTCCAACGCCTGAACACTTTTCGAACCCCACCCGCCTCGCGGACCAAAGGCTATAGCCCACCGGCCTCGGCGAATATGTCATGTTGTGCGCTGGGTATTTCTTGCCATTTAAAGGCGAGCCTCGACCGCAGTCTCCCAATAGGCACCACGAGGACCCGTCGAAAGACTGAACCATTTCCGATGCCCAGGCCCAGAACCCCTCCCGGCCCAGCGGACCGAGGCTATAGCCCACCGGCCTCGGCTGACTATTTCGCTGCTGCGCGCTGGCCATTTCATGCTATTTTAAGGTGGGCCTCGACCGTAGGCTCCAGGCACTTTCGATGACCCTAGAAAAGTACCCATTTCCGGCGCCCCGAACCCCCTCCCCGGCCCGGTGGACCCGAAGGCTGAGCCCACCGGCCTCGGCGACTATTTGTGCTGCGCTTGAGCATTCTTGTCATTTTAAGCGAGCCTCGACGCCCAGCTGCCCACTGGGCACGCGACCGTCAAAAGGCGTACCCATTCCGGCAGAATCCTGACAACCCCCGACCCCAGCGGGCAGGCTTTATAGCCCACAGGCCTCGGAGATTATTTCGCACGCTTCGTCGCGGGGTATTTCTTGCATTTTTAGGGCAGGCCTCTGACCATAGGCTCCCACTAAGCACACGAGCCCCCTAAAAAAGACTGGACCCATTTCCGATGCCCAGAGGCCCCCCACCCCTCCCAACCCCAGCGGACCAAAAGGCTATAGCTAGCGGCCTTAGTGAATATTTGTGTATTTGTGCTGCTGTGCATTTCTTACCATTTAAGTAGCGGGCCTCGTAGTAGCCTCCCAATGGGCACACGAGGACCCTCGAAATGACTGTACCCATTTCCGATGCCCAGAGCCCCCGAACCCCCCTCCCCAACCCCCGCGGACCAAAGGCTATAGCCCACCGGACTCGGCGACTATTTCGCACGCTGCGCCGCTGGGCATTTCTTGGCTTTTTATGGCAGGCCTCTGACCGTAGGCTCCCACTAAGAACATGAGGCCCCTAAAAAAGACTGGACCCATTTCCAACGTCCAGAGCCCCCAAACCCCCTCCCCAACCCCCGCGGGCCAAAGGCTATAGCCCACAGGCCTTGGCCAGTGCATTTCTTGCAATTTTAGGGCGGACCTCTGACCGTACCCTCCCACTGGCCATACGAGGACCCTCGAAAAGACTGTACCGATTTCCGAAGCCTAGAGCACCCGAACCCCCCTCCCCAACCCTCGCGGACTAAAGGCTATAGCCCACCGGCCTCGGCGAGTATTTCGCGCCCTACGCCGCTGGGTATTTCTTACCATTTTAGGGCATGCCTCTGAATGCAGCCTCCCAATGGGCACACGAGGACCCTCGAAAAGACTGTACCATTCCGATGCCCAGGCCGGCCTCAGCCCCCGGACGAAGGCTATCGCCCCACCCGGCCTTGGTGACTATTTACGCCTGCGCCCGCTGGGCATTTCTTGCCATTTAGGCAGGCCTCGACGCCTTAGCAGCCAGCCCTTGGGCACACGGCGACCACTTGAAAATACTTTACCCGTGCGGCGCGAGGTCCACAAACCCTCTCTGACCCAGCGGAGCGGTAGGTAGCCAGCCCTGACCTCGGAATTATTTCGCCGCTTCGCGGCGGGGCATTTCTTCTGCCTTGGCGGGCCTCGACCGTGAAGGCTCCACTAAGTACAGGCCCTAAAAAGCTGGACCCATTTCCAACATCGAACCCCGAACTCACTCCCAACCCGCGGGCCAAAAGGCTATAGCCCACGGACTTCGGTGACTATTTATGTTGTCTTTGCTTGTGCATTTCTTGCCATTTAGGCGGGCCTCGACCATACCCTCCCACTGGCCATCTGAGGACCCTCGAAAAGAGCTGTACCCATTTCCGACGCCTAGAGCACTCGAACCTCCCCCCCACCCTCGCGGACCAAAGGCTATAGCCCACCGGCCTCGGCGTATTTTGACTGCGCTAAGCATTTGGTATTTCTTGCCATTTAGGGCAGGCCTCTGACCGCCAGCCTCCCAATGGGCACGAGGACCGTCGGAAAAAACATGCCATTTCCAACATCCAGAGCCCCCGAACTCCCTCCCCTACCTTCGCGGGCCAAAGGCTATAGCCCACCAGCCTCAGAGATTATTTCGCACGCTGCGCCGTGGGGTTTTCCTTGACTTTTTAAGGCAGGCCTCTGACCGTAGGCTCCCACTAACCACACGAGGCCCCTAAAAAAGACTAAACCCATTTCAAACATCCAGAGCCCCCGAACTCCCTCCCCAACCTTCGCGGGCCAAAGGCTATAGCCCACCGGCCTTGGCGACTATTTCGCGCGCTGTACCGCAGTGCATTTCTTGCCATTTTAGGGCGGGCGTCTGACCGTACCCTCCCACTGGGCATACGAGGACCCTCGAAAAGACTGTACCCATTTCCGAAGCCTAGAGCGCCCGAACCCCCCTCCCCACCCCCGCGAACGAAAGGCTATAGCCCACCGGCCTTGCCGACTATTGTATGTGTGCGCTGGGTATTTCTTGCCATTTTAGGGCAGGCCTCTGACCTTAGCCGTCCAGCAGGCACCAGTGCAGCGACCCTTGAAAAGGCATACCCATTCTTGGCGCCGAGTCCTGAAACCCCTCCCAACCCCCAGCGGGCGAGCCTTTATAGCCCACCCTCCGCAGAGATTATTTCGCACGCTGCGCCTTACCATTTAGGGCAGCCCTCGTATAGCAGCCCATGCTGGGCACAGCGACCGCCAGAAAGAATGTACCCATTTCTTACGCCCAGACTCCCTGAAACCCCCTCCCCAACCCCCCCGAAACAGACGCTATAGCCCACCGGCCTCGGAGATAATTTCGCACGCTTCGCCGCGGGGCATTTCTTGCATTTTTAGGGCAGGCCTCTGACCGTAGGCTCCCACTAAGCACACGAGGCCCCTAAAAAGACGGGACCTATTTCCAACGTCCAGAGCCCCCAAACCCCCTCCCCAACCCCCGCGGGCCAAAGGCTATAGCCCAACGGCCTTGGCGACTATTTCGCGTGCTGTGCTGCTGTGCATTTCTTATCATTTTAGGGCGGGCCTCTGACCGTACCCTCCCCCTGGGTACACGAGGACCCTCGAAAAGACTGTACCCATTTCCGACGCCCAGAGCCCCCGAACACCCCTCCCCAACCCTCGCGGAGAAAAGGGTTTAGCCCACCGGCCTCAGTGATTATTTCGCGCGTTGCGCCGCTGGGCATTTCTTGCCATTTTAGGGCAGGCCTCTGACCGTAGCCTCCCACTGGGCACAATAGGACCCTCGAAAAGACTGTACCCATTTCTGACACCCAGAGCCCCCGAACATCGCTCCACAACCCTCGCGGACCAAAGGCTATAGCCCACCGGCCTCGGTGATTATTTCGCGCGTTGCGCCGCTGGGCATTTCTTGCCATTTTTGGGCAGGCCTCTGACCGTAGCCTCCCACTGGGCACGTGAGGACCCTTGAAAAGACTGTACCCATTTACACGGATCCCTGAACCCCCTCCCGGCCCCCACGGACCGAAGGCTATAGCCCCGGCCTCGGTTACTATTTCGCCGCTGCGCTTGTTGGGCATTTCTTGCCATTTTAGGGCAGGCCTCGACCGTAGCCTCCCCCTTTGGGCACACGAGGACCCTCGAAAGACTGTACCCATTTCCGGCGCCCGGGCCTCAAACCCCCCAGCCCCTCGCAAGGCTCTGGCGCAGTGCGTCGGTGACTATTTCGTGCGCTGCGCAGCAGGGCATTTCATGAAATTTTTTAGCAGGCCTCTGACCGCAGTCTCCCACTTTGGGTACGAGGACCCTCGAAAAAGCTGTACCCATTTCCGGCGAGCCCCAGGCCACCTCCCCTCGACCCTCGCGGACCAAAGGCTATAGCCACGGCCTCGGTGAGTATTTAGCGTGTTGCGGCAGCATTTCTTGCCATTTTAGGGCGAAGCCTCTTACCGTAGCCTCCCACTTTGGGTACCGGCGACCCTCGAAAACCTTTGTACCCATTTCCGATGTCGAACCCCAGACCCCCTCCCCGACCCTCGCGGACCCAGGCTATAGCCCACCGGCCTCGGTGAGTATTTCAGCGTTCGCAGCATTCTTGCCATTTTAGGGCAGGCCTCGACCGTAGCCTCCCACTGGGCACACGAGAACCCTCAAAAGGCATGCCATTTCGACTCCCAGGCCCCGAACACCCTCCCAAGCGGACCAAAAGCTATAGCCCACCGGCCTCGGTGATTATTTCGTGCGTTGCGCCGCTGGGTATTTCTCGTCATTTTAGGGCAGGCCTCTGACCGTAGCCTCCCACTGGGCACACGAGAACCCTCAAAAAGACTGTACCCATTTCTGACTCCCAGAGCCACCAAACACCCCTCCCCAACCCTCGCGGACCAAAGGCTATTGCCACCGGCCTCAGTGATTATTTTGCGCGTTGCGCCGCTGGGCATTTCTTGCCATTTTAGGCGGGCCTCGACGTAAGCCTCCCAGAGCACGCGAGGACCCTTGAAAAGCTGTACCCATTTCGGCCCGGATACTCAAACCCCCCAACCCCGCGAGGATATAGCCCACCGGCCTCGCCATTATTTCGCACGTTCCCCGCTGGGCATTTCTTGTCATTATAGGGTGGGCCTCTGACCGTAGCCTCCCAATGGGTACACGAGGACCCTCGAAAAGACTGTACCCATTTCCGACGCCCAGAGCCCCCGAACACCCCTCCCCAACCCTCGCGGACCAAAGGCTATAGCCCACCGGCCTCGGTGAGTATTTCGCGCGTTGCGCCGCTGGGTCTTTCTTGCCATTTTAGGGCAGGCCTCTTACCGTATACTCCCACTGGGTACACGACGACCCTCGAAAACACTGTACCAATTTCTGATGTCTAGAACCCCCGAACCCCCCCCCCCCCAACCCTCGCGGACCAAAGGCTATTGCCACCGGCCTCAGTGATTATTTCGCGCGTTGCGCCGCTGGGCATTTCTTGCCATTTTAGGGCAGGCCTCTGACCGTAGCCTCCCACTGGGCACGCGAGGACCCTTGAAAAGACTGGACCCTTTTCCGATGCCCAGAGACCCCGAACTCACTCCCCAACACCCGCGGGCCAAAGGCTATAGCCCACCGGCGTCGGCGACTATTTCGCGGGCTGCGCCACTGGGTATTTCTTGTCATTTTAAGGCGGGCCTCTGACCGTACCCTCCCACTGGCCATACGAGGACCTCGAAAAGACTGTACCCATTTCCAACGCCTAGAGCACTCGAACCCCCACCTTTCTCGCGGACCAAAGGCTATAGCCCACCGGCCTCGGCGACTATGTCGCCTATTTGTGCATTGGGTATTTCTTGCCATTTTAGAGGCGGGCCTCGACCCTTGATCTCCCAATGGGCACCGAGGACCGTCGAAAAAGACGAACCCATTTCCGATGCGGGCCCCGAACCCCCTCCCGACCCCAGCGGACGAAGGCTATAGCCCTGACCTCGGCGACTATTTACTGCCTACGCAGCGTGGGCGCATTTCATCTTATTTAAGGTAGGCCTCGACCGTAGGCTCCCAGCGACCCTTCGATGACCTAAGAAAGGCATGTACCCATTTAAGCGCCCAGGCCCCGAGCCCCCTCCCCGGTGGACCGAAGGCTAGAGCCCCCGGCCTCGGCGTGACTATTTAATGCGGCCTTTCACTTGTTGGGTATTCTTGTCATTTTAAGCGGGCCTCGGCAGCGCAGCCCACTAGGCTGCGGCGACCCTCGAAAAGGCATGCCCATTGCGGCGCCCGAAGACCTTAAACCCCACCTCGACCCTGCGGAGCAGGCCAACATAGCCCGCTGAAGCTCGGATATTGTTGGCGCGCTTCGCGCGGGGGCATTCTTCTTTTAGGGTATGCCTCTGACCCGTAGGCTCCCTAGCGACAGGCCCAAAAAGGCTTGACTATTTCAGCACGTCGAACCCCAAAACCCCGAACCCCGGAGCCCTCCCATTGCCCAGACCCGAAAAGGCTATAGCCAGCGGACCTTAAGCGACTATTGTCGCTGTGCTGCACATGTGCATTTCTTGCCATTTTGGGGGCGGGCCTCGTGCCTTCCCTCGCTTGGGCACCACGAGACCCTGAAAAAGCTGTATCCATTTAGATGCGAGGCCCCGAACCCCTCGACCCGACTGCGGACCAGAGGCTGGCCCAGGGCCTCGGTGATTGCCATGGCGGCGCTTCGCCCAGGTGGGTGATTTCTTGCCATTTTGGGCCGAGGAGGCCTCGCACGTGGCCTCCCAATGGGCACACGAGGACCCTCAGAACTGACTGTACCAGAATTTCAGGAGTGCGAGGCCTCGAACCCCCTCCCGACCCCAGCGGACCCAAATCTGTAGCCCCATGCAAAGCCTCGTGACTATTTATGCAGCTGCGCCCAGGCATTTCTTGCCTTTTGGGCGGAGCCTCGGACCGTTGGCTCCCCAGCTAAAGGCGGACCCGTTTCAGCGTCGAGGCCCCGAGCTCTGACCCCAGCGGGCCAGGCTATAGGCCACGGGCACGGTGACTATTTCCGCTTGTCTTTGGCCATTTCTTGCCATTTAGGCGGTCCTCGACGTACCCTCACTGGGCACCGAGGACCCTCGAAAAGGCATATCCATTTCCAGATGCCCGGAGGCCAGAACCCCCTCCCCGACCCTGCGGACCAGCTTTGGCCCAGCGGCCTCGGCGCTACTTGGCCTTTGCGCGGTTGGGTATTCTTGCCATTTTAGGGGCGGGCCTCGGCCGTACCTCCCAGGCATCTGAGGACCCTCGAAAAGGCTGTACCCATTTCCAGTGCGAGCCCCTAACCCCCACCAACCCTGCGTGAGGCTATAGCCCACCGACCTCGGAGTCTATTTCGCGTTGCGCTTGTTGGGTATTTCTTGCCGGTTTAAGGGCGAGCCTCGACGCTTAACCGCCCATGCGGGCACCACGAGACCCTAGAAAAGACTTTACCCATTTCCGATGCGAGTCCACGAAACCGCTCCCAACCCCGCGGAGCAGGTATAGCCCACCCTGAGAATTATTTCGCGGTACGCTCCGCGAGAGCATTTCTTCTGCTTTTAAGCGCGGGCCTCGACCTTAGCCACTGGGCACCACGGCGACCCTCAAAAGACTGTACCATTTCCGGCCAGTCACGAAACCCCTCCCGGCCCCAGGCAGGGCGTTATAGCCCACCCGACCTCGGAGATTATTTCGCCTGTTGTGCCGTTGAGTTTTCTTGCCTTTTAAGCGGGCCTCTGACCGTAGGCTCCCACTAACCACACGAGGCCCCTAAAAAAGACTAAACCCATTTCCAACATCCAGTGCCCCCGAACGCCCTCCCCAACCTTCGCGGGCCAAAGGCTATAGCCCACCGACATTGCCGACTACTTCGCGCGCTGTGCCGCAGTGCATTTCTTGCCATTTTAGGGCGGGCCTCTAGCAAGTAGCCTCAGCTTTGGGCAAGCGAGGACCCTAAAAAAATGCCCATTTCCAGCCTAGAGCACCGAACCCCCAACCCCGCGGACAAAGACTAAAGCTCACCGGCCTCGGCTGTTTGTGCGCGCGCTGAGCATTCTTGCCATTTTAAAGCGGGCCTCGACCGTAACCTCCCAGGCACCGAGGACCCTAGAAAAGGCGTACCCATTTCCGATGCAGAACCCCGAACCCCCTCCCGACTCGCGTGGACCAAAAGGCTATAGCCACGGCCTCGGCGACTATTTGTGGCGCAACCAGCATTCTGGTCATTTTAGGGCGGGCCTCGACGCTTAGACACCTCTTGGGCACGGCGACCCTCGAAAGACTTTACCCATTTCCGATGCCCGAGTCACGAAACCCCCTTCCCAACCCCCCGGGCAGACCTATAGCCCACGGTCTCGGGAATTATTTAGCATCTTTGTATGCTGCGGCTTCTTACCTTTTAGGGCAGGCCTCGGCGGTGGCTCCCACTAAGAACGAGGCCCCTAAAAGGCTGGACCCATTTCCAACGTCCGAGCCAAAACCCTTCCCAGCGGGCCAGGCTATAGCCCAGCAGGCGGACTATTTGCGCCCGATCTTTGTGTAATTCTTGCCATTTTAGGCGGGCTTCGGCGTAGCCTCCCAGCTGCACCACGAGCCTCGAAAAGGCTGTACCCATTTCCGGCGTCTAGGCGCGAACCCCTCTGCCCCCGCGGACGAGGCAATACCCACCGGCCTCGGCGACTATTGTCGCAGCTGGGTATTTCTTGCCGGTTTAGGCGGGCCTCGACCTTAGCCACCTTGTGCACCGCGACGACCCTCAAAAAATGTACCCATTTTCGGCGAGTCACGAAACCCCTCCCGACCCCAGCGAGGCAGGCCTATAGCCCACCTGCCTCGAGATTATTTAGCATCTTTGCAGCTGCGAAATTTCTTACCTTTTTGGCGGGCCTCGGCGGTAGGCTCCCACCCAGAACACGAGGCCCCAAAAGGCGGACCCATTTCAACGTCCGAGCCGAAACCCTTCCCCGACCCCCGGGCCAAAGGCTATAGCCAGCAGGCGACTATTTCGGCCATACGATGCTGTGTAATTCTTGCCATTTAGGCGGGCTTCAGCGTAGCCTCCCGCGCTGCGAGGCCTCGAAAGCTGTACCCATTTCCGGCGTCTAGGCGCCCGAACCCTCTCTACCCCGCGGACGAGGCAATACCACCGGCCTCGGCGACTATTTGGCGCCGCGGGTATTCTTGCGGTTTGGCGGCCTCGACGCCGCCACCCAGTGCACCGACGACCCTCAAAAGTACCCATTTCGGCGAGTCACGAAACCCCCTCCCGACCCCAGCGGAACAGGCCAGCCCACCAGCCTCAGAGATTATTTCGCACGCTGCGCCGCGGGGCATTTCTTACCTTTTTAGGGCAGGCCTCTGACCGTAGGCTCCCACTGATCACACGAGGCCCCTAAAAAATACTGGACCCATTTCCAACGTCCAGAGCACCCGAACCCCCCTCCCCAACCCCCGCGGACCGAAGGCAATAGCCCACCGGCCTCGGTGACTATTTCGCGCGCTACGCCGCTGGGCATTTCTTGTCATTTTAGAGCAGGCCTCTGACCTTAGCCGCCCACTGGGCACACGACGACCGTCGAAAAGACTGTATGCCATTTCGGCGGCGAATCACAAACCCCGACCCCAGCGGAGCAGGCCTTTATAGCCCACCGGCCTCGGAGATTATGTCGCACGCTTCGTCGCGGGGCATTTCTTGCATTTTTAGGGCAGGCCTCTGACCATAGGCTCCCACTAAGCACACGAGCCCCCTAAAAAGCGGACCCATTTCCGATGCCCGAGGCCCCGAACCCCTCCCGACCCCGCGGACCAGGCTATAGCCCAGCGGCCTTGGTGAATATTTGTGTGTCTTTGTGCATTTCTTACCATT
Source organism: Citropsis articulata (assembly GCA_030449925.1). Lineage (NCBI taxonomy): Eukaryota > Viridiplantae > Streptophyta > Magnoliopsida > Sapindales > Rutaceae > Citropsis > Citropsis articulata. The sequence continues at coordinate 191,779 of JASUUH010000044.1, read as the reverse complement.
TAGGCGGGCCTCGACCGTAACCTCCCGATGGGCACACGAGGACCCTCGAAATGACTGTACCCATTTCCGATGCGAGCCCCGAACCCCCTCCCGACCCCAGCGGACCAAAGGCTATAGCCCACGGACTCGGCGACTATTCGCCGCATGCGCTGGGCATTTCTTAACTTTTATGGCAGGCCTCGACCGTGGCTCCCACTAAGAACATGAGGCCCCAAAAGGCGGACCCATTCAACGTCGAGCCCCAAACCCCTCCCACCCCAGCGGGCCAAAATTTATAGCCCACAGGCCTTGGCCAGTGCATTTCTTGCAATTTTAGGGCGGACCTCTGACCGTACCCTCCCACTGGCCATACGAGGACCCTCGAAAAGACTGTACCGATTTCCGAAGCCTAGAGCACCCGAACCCCCCTCCCCAACCCTCGCGGACTAAAGGCTATAGCCCACCGGCCTCGGCGAGTATTTCGCGCCCTGCGCCGCTGGGTATTTCTTGCCATTTTAGGGCAGGCCTCTGAATGCAGCCTCCCAATGGGCACACGAGGACCCTCGAAAAGACTGTACCCATTTCCGATGCCCAGAGCCCCGAAGCCCCCTCCCAACCCCCACGGACCAAAGGCTATCGCCCACCAGCCTTGGTGACTATTTCCATGCCTTCGCCCGGCATTCTTGCCATTTTAGGGCAGGCCTCGACATAGCCAGCTGCCCAGGCTGCGGCGACCCTTGAAAATACTTTACCCATTCTTGGCGCGAGTCACGAAACCCTCTCCCGGACCCCATGAGCAGCGCGTAGCCACAGCCTCGGAGATTATTTACTTGCCTTCGCGCGGGCATTTCTTGCCTTTTAGCGCGGGCCTCATTGTAGGCTCCCACTAAGTACGAGGCCCTAAAAAACTGGACCCATTTCAACATCGAGCCCCGAACTCACTCCCGACCCCAGCGGGCCAAAAGGCTATAGCCCACGGACTCGGTGACTATTTCGCCTGTTGTCTTTGTGCATTCTTGCCATTTTAAGGCGGGCCTCGACCATACCCTCCCCAGCCATCTGAGGACCCTCGAAAATACTGTACCCATTTCCGACGCCTAGAGCACTCGAACCTCCCCCCCACCCTCGCGGTCCCAAGGCTATAGCCCACCGGCCGCGGCGACGAGTTCGCCAGCTGCGCCGCTGGGTAGGTCTTGCCATGTGAGGGCAGGCCTCGACCATGCCTCCCAATGGGCACGAGGACCGTCGAAAAACTGCCCATTTCCAACATCGAGGCCCGAACTCCCTCCCCGCCCGCGGGCCGGCTATAGCCCACCGACCTCGGAGATTATTTGCTGCGCGTGGGGTTTTCCTTGACTTTTAAGCGGGCCTCGACCGTGGCTCCACTAACCACGAGGCTACCCATTTCAAACATCCAGGCCCCGAACTCCTCCCAGCCTTAGCGGGCCAAGGCTATAGCCACCGGCCTTGGCGACTATTTGTGCTGTACGCAGTGCATTTCTTGCCATTTAGGCGGGCGTCTGACCGTACCCTTCCCAGGCATCTGAGGACCCTCGAAAAGGCTGTACCCATTTCCGAAGCCTAGGCGCGAACCCCCTCCCCGCCCCATGAGCGAGGCTATAGCCCACCGGCCTTGCCGACTATTTCACTTGTTGCGCTGGGTATTTCTTGCCATTTTAGGCGGGCCTCGACCTTAGCCGTCCCACTGGGCACCGGCGACCCTTGAAAAAGCGTACCCATTCTTGGCGCCGAGTCCACGAAACCCTCCCGACCCCGCGGATCGGGCAGCATAGCCACCGACCTCGGAGATTATTTCGCCTGCTGCGCAGCATTTCTTACCATTTAGGGCAGCCCTCGACGCTTGCCATGCCCAGGCACCGGAGACCCAGAAAAGACTGTACCCATTTCCGACGCCCAGAGCCCCCGACCACCCCTCCCCAACCCTCGTGGACCAAAGGCTATAGCCCACCGGCCTCGGTGAGTTTTCGCGTGTTGCGCCGCTTGGCATTTCTTGCCATTTTAGGGCAGGCCTCTTACCGTAGCCTCCCACTGGGTACACGAGGACCCTCGAAAACACTGTACCCATTTCCGATGTCCAGAACCCCCGAACCCCCCTCCCCAACCCTCGCGGACCAAAGGCTATTGCCACCGGCCTCAGTGATTATTTTGCGCGTTGCGCCGCTGGGCATTTCTTGCCATTTTAGGGCAGGCCTCTGACCGTAGCCTCCCACTGGGCACGCGAGGACCCTTGAAAAGGCATGCCCATTTCGGCGCGGATACTCAGCCCCCGGCCCCGCGCGAGATGTAGCCCACCGGCCTCGCGATTATTCGCGAGTTCAGCTGGGCATTTCTTATCATTATAGGGTGGGCCTCGACCGTAACCTCCCAATGGGTACGAGGACCCTCGAAAAGCTGCCATTCCGGCGCCCGAGCCCCGAACACCCCTCCCCAACCCTCGCGGACCAAAGGCTATAGCCCACCGGCCTCGGTGAGTATTTCGCGCGTTGCGCCGCTGGGTCTTTCTTGCCATTTTAGGGCAGGCCTCTTACCGTATACTCCCACTGGGTACACGACGACCCTCGAAAACACTGTACCAATTTCTGATGTCTAGAACCCCCGAACCCCCCCGCCAACCCTCGCGGACCAAAGGCTATCGCCACCGGCCTCAGTGAATATTTCGCGCGTTGCGCCGCTGGGCATTTCTTGCCATTTTAGGGCAGGCCTCTGACCGTAGCCTCCCCAGCAGCGCGAGGACCCTTGAAAAACGTACCCATTTCGGCGCGGATCCTCCAAACCCCCCCCCCCCAACCCCCGCACACCAAAGGATATAGCCCACCGGCCTCGCGATTATTTCGCGCGTTCCCCGCTGGGCATTTCTTGTCATTATAGGGCAGGCCTCTGACCGTAGCCTCCTAATGGGTACACGAGGACCCTCGAAAAGACTGTACCCATTTCCGACGCCCAGAGCCCCCGAACACCCCTCCCCAACCCTCGCGGACCAAAGGGTTTAGCCCACCGGCCTCAGTGATTATTTCGCGTGTTACGCCGCTGGGCATTTCTTGTCATTTTAGGGCAGGCATCTTACCGTAGTCTCCCACTGGGTACACGAGTACCCTCGAAAAGGCATGCCATTTCCGGCGCGGAGCCCCGAACACCCTCCCGACCCTCGCGGACCAAAGGCTATTGCCACCGGCCTCAGTGATTATTTTGCGCGTTGCGCCGCTGGGCATTTCTTGCCATTTTAGGGCAGGCCTCTGACCGTAGCCTCCCACTGGGCACGCGAGGACCCTTGAAAAGACTGTACCCATTCGACACAGGCCCCGAACACCCTCCCGACCCTCGCGGGCCAAACGCTATAGCCCACCGGCCTCGGTGATTATTTCGTGCGTTGCGCCGATGGGTATTCTTGTCATTTAGGGCAGGCCTCGACCGTAGCCTCCAGCTGAGCGCGAGGACCCTTGAAAAGACTGTACCCATTTCTGACGCCCAGATACTCCAAACCCCCCCCAACCCCCGCACACCAAAGGATATAGCCCACCGGCCTCGCGATTATTTCGCGAGTTCCGCGCTGGGCATTTCTTGTCATTATAGGGTGGGCCTCTGACCGTAGCCTCCCAATGGGTACACGAGGACCCTCGAAAAGACTGTACCCATTTCCGACGCCCAGAGCCCCCGAACACCCCTCCCCAACCCTCGCGGACCAAAGGCTATAGCCCACCGGCCTCGGTGAGTATTTCGCGCGTTGCGCCGCTGGGTATTTCTTGCCATTTTAGGGCAGGTCTCTTACCGTATACTCCCACTGGGTACACGACGACCCTCGAAAACACTGTACCAATTTCTGATGTCTAGAACCCCCGAACCCCCCCCCCCCCAACCCTCGCGGACCAAAGGCTATTGCCACCGGCCTCAGTGATTATTTTGCGCGTTGCTGGGCATTCTTGCCATTTTAGGGCGCCTCGACGTAGCCTCCCAGGCCGCGAGGACCCTTGAAAAAGGCGTACCCATTTCGGCGCCCGGATACTCGAACCCCCAACCCCGCCGCGCGGATATAGCCCACCGGCCTCGCGATTATTTCGCGAGTTCCGCGCTGGGCATTACTTGTCATTATAGGGAGGGCCTCTGACCGTAGCCTCCCAATGGGTACACGCGGACCCTCGAAAAAGTACCCATTTCCGGCGCCCGAGCCCCGAACACCCTCCCGACCCTCGCGGACCAAAGGCTATAGCCACGGCCTCGGTGAGTATTTCGCGCGTTGCGCCGCTGGGTCTTTCTTGCCATTTTAGGGCAGGCCTCTTACCGTATACTCCCACTGGGTACACGACGACCCTCGAAAACACTGTACCAATTTCTGATGTCTAGAACCCCCGAACCCCCCCGCCAACCCTCGCGGACCAAAGGCTATCGCCACCGGCCTCAGTGAATATTTCGCGCGTTGCGCCGCTGGGCATTTCTTGCCATTTTAGGGCAGGCCTCTGACCGTAGCCTCCCACTGGGCACGCGAGGACCCTTGAAAAGCTGCCATTTCGGCGCGGATCCTCCAAACCCCCCGACCCCGCGCAGATATAGCCCACCGGCCTCGCGATTATTTCGCGCGTTCCCCGCTGGGCATTTCTTGTCATTATAGGGCAGGCCTCTGACCGTAGCCTCCTAATGGGTACACGAGGACCCTCGAACCGACTGTACACACTTCCGCCGCCCAGCGCCCCCGAACACCCCTCCCCAACCCTCGCGGACCAAAGGGTTTAGCCCACCGGCCTCAGTGATTATTCGCGTGTTTACGCGCTGGGCATTCTTGTCATTTAAGGGCAGGCATCTTACCGTAGTCTCCCTTTGGGGTACGAGTACCCTCGAAAGACTGCCCATTTCCGGCGCGAGCCCCGAACACCTCCCGACCCTCGCGGACCAAGGCTATTGCCACGGCCTCGGTGATTATTTAGCGTTGCGCGCTGGGCATTCTTGCCATTTTAGGGCAGGCCTCGACCGTAGCCTCCCAATAGGCTGCGAGGACCCTCAAAAAGAATGTACCCATTTCTGACACCCAGAGCCCCCGAACACCCCTCCCCAACCCTCGCGGGCCAAAAGCTATAGCCCACCGGCCTCGGTGATTATTTCGTGCGTTGCGCCGATGGGTATTTCTTGTCATTTTAGGGCAGGCCTCTGACCGTAGCCTCCCACTGGGCACGCGAGGACCCTTGAAAAGACTGTACCCATTTCTGACGCCCAGATCCTCCAAACCCCCCCCAACCCCCGCACACCAAAGGATATAGCCCACCGGCCTCGCGATTATTTCGCGCGTTCCCCGCTGGGCATTTCTTGTCATTATAGGGTGGGCCTCTGACCGTAGCCTCCCAATGGGTACACGAGGACCCTCGAAAAGACTGTACCCATTTCCGACGCCCAGAGCCCCCGAACACCTCCCACCCTCGCGGACCAAGGCTATAGCCCACCGGCCTCGGTGAGTATTTTGCGTTGCGCTGGGTATTTCTTGCCATTTAGGGCGGGTCTCTTACCGTATACTCCCCGGGTACCACGGCGACCCTCGAAACTCTTGTACCAATTTCTGATGTCTAGAACCCCGAACCCCCGACCCTCGCGGACGAAGGCTGTGCCACCTGCCTCTGTGATTATTTCGCGGGGTGCGCCGCTGGGCATTTCTTGCCATTTTAGGGCAGGCCTCTGACCGTAGCCTCCCAGCCCAGGCGCGAGGACCCTTGAAAAATTGTACCCATTTCGGCGGATACTCCAAACCCCCCGGCCCCGCGCGAAGGATATAGCCCACCGGCCTCGCGATTATTTCGCGAGTTCCGCGCTGGGCATTTCTTGTCATTATAGGGTGGGCCTCTGACCGTAGCCTCCCAATGGGTACACGAGGACCCTCGAAAAGACTGTACCCATTTCCGACGCCCAGAGCCCCCGAACACCCCTCCCAGCCCTCGCGGACCGAGGCTATAGCCACGGCCTCGGTGAGTATTTCGGCGTTAGCGCGCGGGTCTTTCTTGCCATTTTAGGGCAGGCCTCTTACCGTATACTCCCACTGGGTACACGACTACCATCGAAAACACTGTACCAATTTCTGATGTCTAGAACCCCCGCACCCCCCCGCCAACCCTCGCGGACCAACGCCTCTCGCCACCGGCCTCAGTGAATATTTCGCGCGTTGCGCCGCTGGGCATTTCTTGCCATTTTAGGGCAGGCCTCTGACCGTAGCCTCCCAGCAGGCGCGAGGACCCTTGAAAAGCTGTACCCTTTTCGGCGCCCGGATCCTCAAACCCCCGGCCGCACGAGGATATAGCCACGGCCTCGCGATTATTCGCGTTCCCCTGGGCATTTCTTGTCATTATAAGGGCAGGCCTCTGGCCGTAGCCTCTAATAGGTACGAGGACCCTCGAAAAGACTGTACCCATTTCCGACGCCCAGAGCCCCCGAACACCCCTCCCCAACCCTCGCGGACCAAAGGGTTTAGCCCACCGGCCTCAGTGATTATTTCGCGTGTTACGCCGCTGGGCATTTCTTGTCATTTTAGGGCAGGCATCTTACCGTAGTCTCCCACTGGGTACACGAGTACCCTCGAAAAGACTGTACCCATTTCCGACGCCCAGAGCCCCCGAACACCCCTCCCCAACCCTCGCGGACCAAAGGCTATTGCCACCGGCCTCAGTGATTATTTCGCGCGTTGCGCCGCTGGGCATTTCTTGCCATTTTAGGGCAGGCCTCTGACCGTAGCCTCCCAATGGGCACACGAGGACCCTCAAAAAGAATGTACCCATTTCTGACACCCAGAGCCCCCGAACACCCCTCCCCAACCCTCGCGGGCCAAAAGCTATAGCCCACCGGCCTCGGTGATTATTTCGTGCGTTGCGCCGATGGGTATTTCTTGTCATTTTAGGGCAGGCCTCTGACCGTAGCCTCAGCTGAGGCCGCGAGGACCCTTGAAAACTGTACCCATTTCGGCGCCCGGATCCTCCGACCCCCGACCCCATATAGCCCACCGGCCTCGCGATTATTTCGCGCGTTCCCCGCTGGGCATTTCTTGTCATTATAGGGTGGGCCTCTGACCGTAGCCTCCCAATGGGTACACGAGGACCCTCGAAAAGACTGTACCCATTTCCGACGCCCAGAGCCCCCGAACACCCCTCCCCAACCCTCGCGGACCAAAGGCTATAGCCCACCGGCCTCGGTGAGTATTTCGCGCGTTGCGCCGCTGGGTATTTCTTGCCATTTTAGGGCAGGTCTCTTACCGTATACTCCCACTGGGTACACGACGACCCTCGAAAACACTGTACCAATTTCTGATGTCTAGAACCCCCGAACCCCCCCCCCCCCAACCCTCGCGGACCACAGGCTATTGCCACCGGCCTCGATGATTATTTCGCGCGTTGCGCGCTGGGCATTCTTGCCATTTTAGGGCGAGCCTCGACCGTAACCTCCCAGGCCGCGAGGACCCTTGAAAAAGCGTGCCCATTCGCGCCCGGATCCTCCAAACCCCCAACCCCGCGCGAGGATATAGCCCACCGGCCTCGGCGGTGTTATTCGCGCGTTCCGCTGGGCATTTCTTGTCATTTAGGGCGAGGCCTCGACCGTAGCCTCTAATGGGTACGAGGACCCTCGAAAAACTGTACCCATTTCCGGCGCCCGAGCCCCGAACACCTCCCGACCCTCGCGGACCAAAGGGTTTTAGCCCACCGGCCTCGGATGATTATTTAGCGTTGCGCGCTGGGCATTTCTTGCCATTTTAAGGCGCAGGCCTCGACCGTAGCCTCCCAATGGGCTACGAGGACCCTCAAAAAGGCGTACCCATTTCGACACAGGCCCCGAACACCCCTCCCCAACCCTCGCGGGCCAAAAGCTATAGCCCATCGGCGTAGACGACTATTTCGTGCGCCGCGCAGTTGAGTATTTCTTGACATTATAGAGCAGGCCTCTGACCGTAGTCTCGCTGGTACGAGACCCTCGAAAAAGCTGCCCATTTCCGATGCGAGCCCCGAACACCCTCCCGACCCTCGCGGACCAAAGGGTTTAGCCCACCGGCCTCAGTGATTATTTCGCGCGTTGCGCCGCTGGGCATTTCTTGCCATTTTAGGGCAGGCCTCTGACAGTAGCCTCCCACTGGGCACACGAGGAACCTCGAAATGACTGGACCCATTTCCGACACCCAGAGCCTCCGTACGTCCCTCCCCAACCCCGCAGACCAAAGGATATAGCCCACCGGCCTCGGGGATTATTTCGCGCGTTACGTCGCTGGGTATTTCTTGCCATTTTAGTGCAGGCCTCTGACCGCAGCCTCCGTTGGGCTGCGAGGACCCTCGAAAGACTGCCATTTCCGATGCGAGCCTCCGAACCCCCTCCCGGCCCCCGCGGACCAGGGCTCTGGCCCCGGCCTCAGCGACTATTTCGCGCGCTTCGTCGCTGGGTATTTCTTGCCATTTTAGAGCAGGCCTCTGACCGTAGTCTCCCACTAGGCACACGAGCACCCTCGAAAAGACTGTACCCATTTCCGATGCCCAGCGCCCCCGAACCCCCTTCCCAAACCCTCGCGGACCAAAGGCTATAGCCCACCGGTGTCGGCGACTATTCCGCGCGCTTCGCCGCTTGACATTTCTTGGCATTTAGGGCAGGCCTCTGACCGTAGCCTGCCACTGGGCACACGAGGACCCTTGAAAATACTAGACCCATTTCAGCGTCGAGCCCCGAACCTCCGCACCCTAACCCCGCGGACCATAGGCTATAGCCCGTGACCTCGGTGACTTATTCACGTGCGACGCCGCTGGGCATGTCTTGTCATTTTAGGGCAGGCCTCGACATAACCTCCCCTGGGCACGAGGACCCTCGAAAGAATGTACCCATTTCCGGCGCCCGAACCCCGAACCTCCGGCCCCCGCGGACCAGGGCTCTAGCCCACCGGCCTCGGCGACTATTTTTGGCAACCGCGTGGCCATTCAGGCCATTTTAGGGCGAGGCCTCTAAGTAACCTCAGCTTTGGGTGCATGAGGCCCCTTGAAAAGACTGGACCCATTTTTGATGCCCAGAGCCCCTGAACCTCCCTCCCCAACCCCCGCGGACCAAAGGCTGTAGCCCACCGGCCTCACCGAATATATCGCGCGCCGCGCCGTTGGGTATTTCTTGCCATTTTAGGCCAGGCCTCTGTCCGTAGCCTACCACTGCGCACACGAGGACCCCCGAAATGACTGTACCCATTTCCGACGCTCAGAGCCCCCGAACCCCCCTCCCCAACCCCCGCGGACCAAAGGCTATAGCCCACCGACCTCGGTGACTATCTCGCGCGCTTCGCCGCTGGGCATTTCTTGCCATTTTAGGGCAGGCCTCTGACCGTAGTCTCCCAGGCACCACGAGGACCCGGACAAGGCTGTACCTGGTTCCGATGCAGGCCCCGAACCCCTCCCGACCCATGCGGACCAAAGGCTATAACCCACCGGCCTCGGTGACTATTTGTATGCTGCGCTGGGTATTCTTGCCATTTACAGCGGGCCTCGGCCGTAGCCTCCAGCAGCTACGAGGACCCTCGAAATGGCCTGTACCCATTTCTGGCGTCTGAGCCCCGAACCCCCTCCCGGCCCTGAGACCAAGGATATAGCCCACGGTGTCGGCGACTATTTGTAGCGCCGCTGGGTATTCTTGTTATTTCGCCGACCTCCGTAGTAGCCTCCCAGGCACCACGAGGACCCTCGAAATGTAGCTGCCATTTCCGATGCAGGCCCCGAACCCCCTCACAACCCCATGAGACCAAGGCTATAGCCCACGGCCTTAGTGACTATTTGGCGCCGTCGGTGGGTATTTCTAGCCATTTTAGGCGGGCCTCGTAGTAGCCTCCATTGGGTGCATGAGGCCCCTTGAAAAGACTGGACCCATTTCGTGCGGACCCTGAACCTCCCTCCCGACCCCGCGGACCAGCCTATAGCCCACCGGCCTCGGCGACAATTTGGCGCTCCCGCTGGGTATTTCTTGCTATTTCGCCGGGCCTCCGACCGTAGCCTCACTTTGGGCACGAGGACATTGAAAAGCTGTGCCATTTCCAGCGCCAGGCCCTCGAACCCCCCTCCCGAACCCCGCGGACCAAAAGGCTATAGTGCAGCCTCGGCGACTATTTCGCGCCTTGCGCCCAGGCATTCTGGCCATTTCTGGCGAGCCTCGTAGTAGCCTCCCTTTGGGTGCATGAGGCCCTGGAAAGAGCCGGACCCATTTCCGATGCAGACCACTGAACCTCCTCCCGGCCCCACGGACCAAAGCATATAGCCACCGGCCTCGGTGACTATTCCTTGTAGCGCTTGTGTATTTCTTGCCTTTTTACGGCGGGCCTCGACGTAGCTTCCCCAGGCACATGAGGGACCCTCGAAATGACTGTACCCATTTCCGGCCTTGAGCCCCGAACCCCCAGACCCAGCGGACAAAAGGCTAAAGCCCAGGCCTCGATGACTATTTCCGCGGCAGCTTAGTATTCTTGCCACTTCTGGCGGGACTCCGGCCGTAGCCTCCCCACAGGCACACGGGACCCTCGAAATGATTGTACCCATTTCCAACACCCGAGCCCCTGAACCCCTCCCCTGCCTAGGACCGAATCACAGCCCACGGTGTCGGCGACTATTTGTAGCCTTCTTTGAGCATTCTTGCTAGTTCGCGGGCCTCGACCGTAGCCTCCCGCCTCGAAATGACTGTACATATTTCCGATGCAGGCCCCGAACCCCCTCCCAACCCAGCGGACCAAGGCTATAGCCCACGGACTCGGTCACTATTTCAGCGGCTTCGTCGGAGGTATTTCCTAGCCATTTAGGGCAGGCCTCGACCGTAGTGTCCCACTGGGCACCGAGGACATTCGAAAAGCTGTACCCATTTCCGGCCTTGAGCCCTCGAACCCCCTCCGAACCCCAGCGGACCAAAGGCTATAGCCCACGGCCTCGGCGACTATTTCGCGCCTTGCCTTGCCCAGGCATTCTGGTCATTTTAGGGTAGGCCTCTGACCGTAGCCTCCGACTGGGTGCATGAGGCCCCTTGAAAAGACTGTACCCATTTCTGATGCCCAAAACCCCCGAACCCACCTCCCCACCCCCCGCGGACCACAGGCTATAGCCAACCGGCGTCGGTGACTATTTCGCGCGCTTCACCGATGAGTATTTCATGCCATTTTTGGGCAGGCCTCTGACCGTAGCTTACCACTGGGCACACGAGGACCCTCGAAATGACTGTACCCATTTCCTATGCCTAGAGCCCCCGAACCCCCCTCCCCAACCCCCGCGGACCAAAGGCTTTAGCCCACCGGCCTCGTTGACTATTTCGCGCGCTGCGCCGCTGGGCATTTCTTGTCATTTTACGCCAGCCCTCCGACAGTAGCCTCCCACTGGGCACACGAGGACCCTCGAAATGACTGTACATATTTCCGATGCTCGAGCCCGAACCCCGTCCCCAACCCCAGCGGACCCTATAGCCCACGGCCTCGGTCACTATTGTGGCGGTGGGCATTTCTACCCATTTTAGGGCAGGCCTCTGACCGTAGTGTCCCACTGGGCACACGAGGACCCTCGAAATGATTGAATAAATTTCTGACGCCCAGAGGCCCCGAACCCACCTCCCAACCCCCCGCGGACCAAAGCCTATAGCCCACCGGCCTCGGTGACTATTTCGCGCGCTGCGCCGCTTTGTATTTCTTACCTTTTTACGGCGGGCCTCGGCCGTAGCTTCCCAGGCACCAGGGACCCTCGAAATGGTGACCATTTCAGCCGAGCCCCGAACACCCTCCCGACCCCAGCGGACCAAGGCTATAGCCCACTCGCCTCGGCTACTATTTCGCGCCTTTGCGCCTTAGGCATTCGGCCATTTTAGGGCGAGCCTCGGCCGTAGCCTCCCCTTTGGGTGCATGAGGCCCCTTGAAAAGGCGGTCCCATTCCGATGCGAGCCCTGAACCTCCCTCCCAGCCCACGGACCCAGCCTATAGCCCACCGGCCTCGGTGACTATTTGCTTCTGCGCTTGAGTATTCTTGCCATTTCTGGCGGGCCTCGTGCGGTAGCTTCCCAGGCACGAGGACCACAGAAATGGCTGTACCCATTTCGGCCGGGCCCCGAACCCCCTCCAGACCCTGCAGACCAAAGGCTATAGCCCACCGATGTCGGCGACTATTTCGCGCGCAGCGCCGCTGGGCATTTCTTGCTATTTTACGCCAGGCCTCTGACCGTAGCCTCCCACTGGGCACACGATGACCCTCGAAATGACTGTACATATTTCCGATGCCCAGAGCCCCCGAACCCCCCTCCCCAACCCCGCGGACCAAAGGCTATAGCCCACCGGCCTCGGTCACTATTTCGCGCTCTGCGCCGCTGGGCATTTCTGGCTATTTTAGGGCAGGCCTCTGACCGTAGCCTCCCACTGGGCACACGAGGACCCTCGAAATGACTGTACCCATTTCCGACGCCCAGAGCCCCCGAACCCCCCTCCCCAACCCCCGTGGACCAAAGGCTATAGCCAACCGGCGTCGGTGACTATTTCGCGCGCTTCACCGCTGAGTATTTCTTACCATTTTTTGGCAGGCCTCTGACCGTAGTCTCCGGCCCAGGCACACGAGACCCTCGAAAAAGCGGACCCATTTCCGATGCCCAGGCCCCGAACACCTCCCCAACCCCGCGGACCACAGTATAGCCCGGCCTCGGCGACTATTTCGTGCCTTTGCGCCCGCTGGGCATTTCTGGCCATTTAGGCGGGCCTCGACCGTAGCCTCCAGCTTTTGTGCATGAGGCCCCTTGAAAAGCTGGACCCATTTCCGATGCAGACCCTGAACCTCCCTCCCAACCCCAGCGGACCAAAGCCTATAGCCCACCTCGGTCACTATTATTTGTGCGCTTGTTGTGTATTTCTTGCCTTTTTACGGCGGGCCTCGACCGTAGCATCCCCTTGGCACATGAGACCCTCGAAATGACTGTACCCATTTCCGAGCGCGAGCCCCGAACCCCGAACCCCCGCGGGCCAAAGGCTAAAGCCCACCAGCCACGATGACAATTTCGCGCGCAGCGCCGCTGGGCATTTCCTGGCATTTTATGGCAGGCCTCTGGCCGTAGCCTCCCACAGGGCACACGAGGACCATCAAATAAACTGACCCATTTCCGGCGCCCAGAGCCCACGAACCCCCCTCCCCAACCCCCGCGGGCCAAGGGCTATAACCCACCGGCCTCGGCGACTATTTCACGCGCTGCGCCGTTGGGGATTTCTTGCCATTTTAGGACAGGCTTCTGACCGTAGTCTCCTACTGGGCACACGAGGACCCTCAAAAAGGCTGTACCCATTCGCGCCCAGGCCCCGAACCCCTACCCAACCCCCAGCGGACCAGGCTATAGCCAACCAGGCTCGGTGACTATTTTGAGCTTGGCGGTGGGCATTTCTTGCCATTTTAGGGCAGGCCTCTGACCGTAGTCTCCCACTGGGTACACAAGGACCCTCGACAAGACTGTACCCATTTCCGACGCCCAGAGCCCCCAGCCGCGGCCTCCCACGGACTCCCTGAGGGCCCTCGAAAAGACTGGACCCCTTTCCGACAGTCCGACTGGCTGAACTCCCCTCCCCACCCCCCACGGGCCCAAGGCTATAGCACACCGCACACGCCCCCTAATTCGCGCCTTGCGCCGCTGGGCCAGAAGCACATTTTAGGGCAAGCCTCTTGCTGCGGCCTCTCGCGGACTCCGCGAGGGCCCTCGAAAAGACTGGACCCCTTTCTGACAGCCCGACTGGCTGAACCCCCCGCCCCCACGGGCCCAGGCTGCTTTGCACACCGCCCACCGCGCCTTGCGCGCCCAGGCAGGCACATTTAGGGCAAGCCTCTTGCGCGGCCTTCAGCTTGGACTCCGCGAGGCCTTGGCCTGGACCCCTTCGACAGCCCGACTGGCTGAACCCCCCTCCCCACCCCCCACGGGCCCAAGGCTATAGCACACCGCCTCCGCCCCCTGTTTCGCACCTTGCGCCGCTAGGCCAGAAGCACAATTTCAGAGCAAGCGTCTGGCAACGGCCTCCCACAAGCCGCCCGAGGGCCCTCGAAAAGATTGAACCCCTTTCCGACAGCCCGACTGGCTGAACCCCCCTCTCCACCCCCCACGGGCCCAAGGATATAGCACACCGTCCCCGCCCCCTGTTTCGCTCCTTGCGCCGCTGGGCCAGAGGCACAATTTTAGGGCAAGCCTCTGGCCGCGGCCTCCCACAGGCCCCCCGAGGGCCCTCAAAAAGACTGGACCCATTTCCGATCCCCCGACTTGCCGAATCCCCCTCCCCACCCCCCATGGGCCCAAGAGTATAACACACCGCCCCCGCCCCCTGTTTCGCGCCTTGCGCCGCTGGGCCAGAAACATAATTTTAGGGCAAGCCTCTAGCCTTGGCCTCCCACAGACTCCCCGAGGGCCCTCAAGAAGACTGGACCCCTTTCCGACAGCCCGACTGGCTGAACCCCCCTCCCCACCCCGAACAGGCCCAAGGCTATAGCACACCGCCTCCGCCCCTTGTTGCGCACAATACGCCGCTAGGCCAGAAGCACAATTTTAGGTCAAGCGTCTGGCGCGGCCCACCAGCTTGGCGGGGCCTCGAAAAGCGGACCCCTTCCGAAGCCCGGCATTGGCTGAACCCCGTGCCCACCCCACGGGCCCAAGGCTATAAGCCTACCGCCCCGCCCATGTTTGGCGCTTGACTCTTTGAGCGAAGCGCTCTTTTTAGGGCAAGCCTCGGGCGTGACCTCCAGCCCCAGGGGCTCTCGACAAGGCGGGCCAGACCCCCGGCGTGGTGAACCCCTCCAACCCCCACGGGCCCAGGCTATGCTTGCCGCCGCCCCTCTTTAGCGCGCCTTGCCCGGGCAGAAAGCAGTATTTTAAGGCAAAGCCTCTGGCGCGGCCTCCCATGGGTTCCGAGGGCCCTCGGAAAAGGCGGACTGTTTAAACGGCCGTGGCCGAAACCACCGCCCACGCCCCCTCTTTCGCGCCTTGCGACTCTGGGCCAGAAGCACTATTTTAGGGTAAGCCTCTGGCCGCGGCCTCCCACAGGCCCCTCGAGGACCTTCAAAAAGACTGGACCCATTTCCGACAGCCCGACTTTCCGAAACCCCCTCCCCACCACCCACAGGCCCAAGGCTATAGCGCAACGCCCCCGGCCCCTGTTTCGCGCCTTGCGCCGCTGAGCCCGAAGCACTATTTTAGGGCAGGCCTCTAGCCGCGGCCTCCTACAGGCTCGCCGAGGGCCCTCCAAAGGACTGGACCCGTTTCCGACAGCCCGACTGGCCGAACTCCCTCCCCACCCCCCACGGGCCTAAGGCTATAGCATATCGGCCCCGCCCCCTCTTTCGCGCCTTGCGCCGCTGGACCAGAAGCACTATTTCAGGGCAAGCCTCTGCGCGGACCTCCCAAACCCCAGGCCCTCGAAAACCCGTTTCCGACAGCCCGGTGGCGAACCCCCTCCCACCCAGCGGGCCCAAAGGCTATGCGCCGCCCCGCCACCTGTTTTCGCCTTGCGCGCTAAGCGAAGCACTATTTTAGGACAAGCCTCTGGCCGCGGCTGCCCACAGGCCCCCCTAGGCCCTCGAAAAGACTGGACCCCTTTCCAACAGCCCGACTGGCAGAACCCCCCGACCCACCCCCCACGGGCCCAAGGCTATAGCACACCGCCCCCGCCCCCTCTTTCGCGCCTTACGCCGCTGGGCCAGAAGCACTATTTTAGGGCAAGCCTCTGGCCGCGGCCTCCCACAGGCCCCCCGAGGGCCCTCAAAAAGACTGGGCCCGTTTCCGACAGCCCGACATGCCGAAACCCCCTCCCCACCCCCCACAGGCCCAAGGCTATAGCACACCGCCCCCGCCCCTGTTTTGCGCCTTGCGCCGCCGGGCTAGAAGCACTATTTTAGGTCAAGCCTTTGGTCGCGGCCTCCCACAGGCCCCCCGAGGGCCCTCGACAAGATGGGACCCCTTGCCGACAGCCCGACTGGCCGAACCCCCCTCCCCACCCCCCACGGGCCCCAGCCTCCTTTACCGCCCCGCCTCCTGTTTGCGCCTTGCGCCCTGGGCGAAGCACTATTTTAGGCAAGCCTTTGGCATGATTTGCCCCAGGCCCCAGGCGCTCGAAAAAACTGGACCCCTTTCCGACAGCGGTGGCGAACCCCCTCCCACCCCACGGGCCCCAAGCTGCTTTACCGCCCCCGCCCCTGTTTCGCGCCTTGCGCCGCTGGGCCAGAAGCACTATTTTAGGCAAGCCTCTGGCCGCAGCCTCCCACAGGCCCCCCGAGGGCCCTCGAAAAGACTGGAACCCTTTACGCCAGCCCGATTGGCTGAACCCCCCTCCCCACCCCCCACGGGCCCAAGGCTATAGCACACCGCCCATGCCCCCTCTCTCGCGCCTTGCCCCGCTGGGCCAGAAGCACTATTTTAGGGCAAACCTCTGGACGCGGCCTCCCACAGGCCCCTCGAGGGCCCTCGAAAAGACTGGACCCCTTTCCGACAATGCATGGCGAACCCCCACCCCACGGGCCCAGGCTGCTTTACGCCCCGCCCCTCCTTGCGCCTTGCCCGCGGCGTCAGCACTATTTTAGGGCAAGCCTCTGGTCGCGGCCTCCCACAGGCCCCCCGAGGGCGCTCGAAAAGGCTGGACCCCTTTTCGACAGCCCGACTGGCAGAACCCCCATCCCCACCCCCCACGGACCCAAGGCTATAGCACACCGCCACCGCCCCCTCTTTCGCGCCTTGCGCAGCTGGGCCAGAAGCACTATTTTAGGGCAAGCCTCTGGTCGCGGCCTCCCACAGGCCCCCCGAGGGCGGTCGAAAAGGCAGGACCCCTTTCCGACAGCCCGACTGGCAGAACCCCCCTCCCCACCCCCTACGGGCCCAAGGCTATAGCACACCGCCCCCGCCCCCTGTTTCGCTCCTTGCGCCGCTGAGCCAGAAGCACTATTTTAGGGCAAACCTCTGGCCGCAGCCTCCCACAGGCCCCACAGGGGCCCTCGAAAAACTGGACCCCTTTCCGAGCAGCCCCATTGGCGGAACCCCCTCCCACCCGGCAGACCCAGGCTATAACACACCGCCCGCACCTGTTTGAAGCCTTGCGCGGCAGGCAGATGCACTTTTTTAGGGCAAGCCTCTGGTCAGTGACCTCCACAGCCCGGCGCTTTCGAAAAGGCTGGACCCCTTCCGACAGCCGGCTAAGCGAACCATCCCACCCCACGGACCCAAGGCTATGTGCACCACCGCCCCTCTTTCGCGCCTTGCAGCCGGGCGAAGCTTGCTATTTTAGAACAAGCCTCTGGTCGCTGGCCTCCCAGGCCGGGCGGTGAAAAGGCAGGACCCCTTTCCGACAGCCCGGTGGCGAACCCTCCCACCCCTACAGACCCCAAGCTATAGCCTTTGCCCCGCCCCTGTTTCGCTCCTTGCGCCGTGGGGCCAGAAGCACTATTTTAGGGCAAACCTCTGGCCGCGGCCTCCCTGAGCCCACAGGGCCCTCGAAAAGCGGGACCCCTTTCAGAGCGGCCCCGGCTGGCGGAACCTCCCACCCAGCGGGCCCAAGGCTATACCACACCGCCCGCACCTGTTTGAGCCTTGCGCGCTGGGCGAATGCACTATTTTAAGGGCAAGCCTCAGTCGCGACCTCCACAGCCTCAGGGGCGCTCGAAAGGTGGACCCCTTTTACCCGACCTTGTGGCGAACCCATCCCCACCCCCCACGGACCCAAGGCTATAGCACACCGCCACCGCCCCCTCTTTCGCGCCTTGCGCAGCTAGGCCAGAAGCACTATTTTAGGGCAAGCCTCTGGTCGCGGCCTCCACTGAGCCCCGAGGGGCGGTCGGCAGGACCCCTTTCCGACAGCCAGTGGCGAACCCCCTCCCCACCCCCTACGGGCCCAAGGCTATAGCACACCGCCCCCGCCCCCTGTTTCGCTCCTTGCGCCGCTGAGCCAGAAGCACTATTTTAGGGCAAACCTCTGGCCGCAGCCTCCCACAGGCCCCCTGAGGGCCCTCGAAAAGAATGGACCCCTTTCAGGCTGGCAGGCTAAGCGGAACCCCCTTCCCGCCCCGGCCAGACCCAAGGCTATAACACACCGCCCCCGCACCCTGTTTCGAGCCTTGCGCCGCTGGGCCAGATTCACTATTTTAGGGCAAGCCTCTGGTCGCGGCCTCCACAGAGCCCCAGGCTTCGAAAAGGCTGGACCCCACCGACCAGCCCGGTGGCGAACCCATCCCCACCCCCACGGACCCAAGGCTGCCAGCACACCGCCGCCCCTCTTCGCGCCTTGCGCTGGGCCCAAGCACTATTTTAGGGCAAGCCTCTGGTCGCGGACCTCCACGAGCCCCGAGGCGGTGGCAGGACCCCTTTGGAAACGTGGCGAACCCCCTCCCGCCCCTACAGGCCCAAGGCTATAGCACACGCCCGCCCCTCTTTCCTTGCCCGCTGGGCGGAAGCACTATTTTAGGGCAAGCCTCGCGCGGCCTCCTGAGCCCCTCAGCGACCCTCGAAAAACTGGGACCCCTTTCCAGCCGGTGGCGAACCCCTCCCCAATCCCCACGGGCCCAGGCTATAGCACACCGCCCCTCTTTCGCGCCTTGCTTGGCTGGCGAAAGCACTATTTTAGGGCAAGCCTCTGGTGTGACCTCCACAGGCCCCAGGGGCGTCGAAAAGCGAGACCCCTTTCCGGCCAGCCATTGGCGAACCCCCACCCCCACCCCCCCGGACCCAAGGCTGCTTTACGCCCCGTCCCTGTTTGGCGCCTTGCGCGTTGGGCCAAGCACTATTTTAGGGTAAACCTTTGGCGCGGCCTCCACAGAGCCGCCCAAGGGCCTCGAAAAAGCTGGACCCTTTCCGGCCGTGGCGAACCCCTACCCCCCCCCACGGGCCCCCAGGTCGCCTTTGCCCCGCCCCTCTTTCGCGCCTTGCCCAGCTGAAGCACTTTTTTAGGGCAAGCCTCGGCGCGGCCTCCCACAGGCCCCTCAACGGCCCTCGAAACGACTGGACCCCTTTCAGCCAGCCGGCGAACCCCCTCCCACCCCCACGGGCCCAGGCTATAACACACCGCCACACGCCCCTCTTTCGCGCCTTGCCCGCTGCCGGAAAGCACTATTTTAGGAGCAAGCCTCTGGTGTGACCTCCCACGGGCCCGGTCGGCGAGCCCTTTCCGACAGCCCGACTGGCAGAACCCCCCTCCCCACCCCCCTCGGACCCAAGGTTATAGCACACCGCCCTCGTCCCCTGTTTCGCGCCTTGCGCCAAGCACGGGCCAACACTATTTAGGGTAAACCCTTGGCGGGGCCTCCCTGAGCCCCTCAGCGGCCCTCAGCTTGACTGGACCCCTTTCAAAACGCCATTGGCGAACCCCCTCCCCACCCCCAGAGGGTAAGGCTACTCTTACCGCCCCGCCCCTTGTTTGCGCCTTGCCGGGCGGAAGCACTATTTTAGGGCAAGCCTCTGGCCGCGGCCTCCCACAGCCCCCTCTAGGGCCCTCGAAAAGACTGGACCCCTTTCCGACAGCCCGACTGGCGGAACCCCCCTTCCCCACCCCCGACGGGCCCAAGGCTATAACACACCGCCCCGCACCCTGTTTCGAGCCTTGCGCCGCTGGGCCAGATGCACTATTTTAGGGCAAGCCTCTGGTCGCTGACCTCGCCACAGGCTTGCTCGAAAAGGCTGGACCCTTTGACAGCCCGGTGGCGAACCCCATCCCCACCCCGGACCCAGGCTATAGCACACCGCCACGCCCCTCTTCGCGCCTTGCGCTGGGCGAAGCACTATTTTAGGGCAAGCCTACGGTGTGACCTCCCACAGGCCCCCGAGGCGGTCGGCGGGACCCCTTCCGACAGCCCGGCGAACCCCCTCCCACCCCTACGGGCCCCAGCTATACACTGCCCGCCCCTGTTTCGCTCCTTGCGCCAGCTGAGCGAAGCACTATTTTAGGGCAAACCTCGCGCATGACCTCCCACGAGCCCCTGAGGCCCTCGAAAAAAGCTGGACCCCTTTCCGAGCCTTTGTTGTGAACCCCCCCCCCAGCCAGACCCAGGCTATAACACACCGCCCCGCACCCTGTTTCGAGCCTTGCGCCGCTGGGCCAGATGCACTATTTTAGGGCAAGCCTCTGGTCGCGGCCTCCCACAGGCCCTCCGAGGGCGCTCGAAAAGGCTGGACCCCGCACCAGCCCGTGGCGAACCCCATCCCACCCCCCACGGACCCAAGGCTGCTGCTTTCGCCACCGCCCCTCTTTCGCGCCTTGCGCGGCTTAGGCGAAGCACTATTTTAAGGCAAGCCTGCAGTCGCGGCCTCCCCAGGCCCCAGGCGGTCGGCGGGACCCCTTTCCGGCCCATTGGCGGAACCCCCTCCCACCCCTCTGGGCCCCAAGGCACCGCCCCGCCCCTGTTTCGCTCCTTGCGCGAGCAGGAAAGCACTATTTTAGGGCAAACCTCGGCGCGACCTCCCGACCCACGAGGCCCACGAAAAGAATGGACCCCTTTCCGACAGCCGACTAAGCGGAACCCCCCTCCCCACCCCGTCGGGCCCAAGGCTATAACACCGCCCGCGCCTGTTTTGAGCCTTGCGCGTGGGCAATTCACTATTTAGGGCAAGCCTGCAGGTCGCGGCCTCCCACGAGCCCCGAGGCGCTCGAAAAGGCTGGACCCCGACAGCGTGAACCCCATCCCACCCCCACGGACCCAGGCTGCACACCGCCACCGCCCCTCTTCGCGCCTTGCGCGCTGGGCGGTGCACTATTTTAGGCAAGCCTCAGTCGCGGACCTCCCGAGCCCCAGGCGGTCGAAAAGCGGGACCCCTTTCCGACAGCCGGTGGCGGAACCCCCTCCCACCCCTACAGGCCCACGGCTATAGCACACCGCCCCGCCCCCTCTTTCGCACCTTGCCCGGAAGCACTATTTTAGGGCAAGCCTCTGGCGCGACCTCCACAGAGCCCCTCAGCGACCCTCGAAAAGGCTGGACCCCTTTAGAAAGCCCGTGGCGAACCCCTCCCCAATCCCCACAGGCCCAAGGCTGCTAGCACGCCACCGCCCCTCTTTCGCGCCTTGGCACAGCGGAAGCACTATTTTAGGGCAAGCCTCTGGTGGCGGCCTCCACGGGCCCCGAGGGGCGTCAGCGGACCCCTTTCCGGCCAGCCCGGTGGCGAACCCCCATCCCCACCCCCACGGACCCAAGGCTGCTTTACCGCCCCGTCCCTGTTTCGCCTTGCGCGCCACTATTTTAGGGTAAACCTTTGGCGCGGCCTCCCACATGAGGGCCCTCGAGACTGGACCCCTTCCAAGCCGGTGGCGAACCCCTACCCACCCCACAGGCCCAAGGTCGCCTTTGCGCCCCGCCCCTCTTTCGCGCCTTGCCCGGAAGCACTATTTTGAGCAAGCCTCGGCGCGGCCTCCAACCCCTCAGCGGCCCTCGAAAAGCTGGACCTTTCCGAAAGCCAAGCGGCGAACCCCCTCCCCACCCCATGGGCCCAGGCTATAGCACAGCCACCGCCCCCTCTTCGCGCCTTGCCCCGCCGGAAAAGCACTATTTAGGGCAAGCCTCTGGTCGCGGACCTCAACAGGCCCAGGCGGTCGGCGAGCCCTTTCCGACACCCGGCGAAACCCCCCTCCCGCCTCGGACCCAAGGTTGCATAGCACACGCCCTCGTCCCTGTTTGGCGCCTTGCGCTTGGGCCAAGCACTATTTTAGGGTAAACCCTTGGCGGGGCCTCCACGAGCCTCAGCAGCGGCCCTCGAAGCGACTGGACCCCTTTCAAAGCGTGGCGAACCCCCTCCCCACCCCACGGGGGTAAGGCTGCTTACCGCCCCGCCCTGTTTCGCCTTGCACGGCTGGGCGGAAGCACTATTTAGGAGCAAGCCTCGGCGCGCGACCTCCCGCGGCCCTCTGGGGCCCTCGAAACTCTTGGACCCCTTTCCGACAGCCCGTGGCGAACACCCCTCCCACCCCACTACGCCGGGCTGCTTTTGCCCGCCCCTGTTTGGCGCCTTGTGCGGCGGGCCAAGGGGCAAGCCTCTGGCCGCAGCCTCCCACAGGCCCCCCGAGGGCCCTCGAAAAGACTGGATCCCTTTCCGACAGCCCGACTGGCCGAACCCCCCTCCACACTCCCAACGTGCTCAAGGCTATAGCACACCGCCCCCGCCCCCTGTTTCGCGCCTTGTGCCGCTGGGCCAGAAGCACTATTTTAGGGCAAACCTCCGGCTGCGGCCTCCCACAGGCCCCCCGAGGGCCCTCGAAAAGACAGGACCCCTTTCTGACCGACCGATGGCCGAATCCCCCTCCACACCCCCCACGTGCCCAAGGCTATAGGACACCGCCCCAGCCCCCTATTTCGCGCCTTGCGCCGCTGGGCCAGAAGCATTATATTAGGGCAAGCCTCTGGCCGCGGCCTCCCGAGCCCCAGCGCTCGAAAACTGGACCCCTTTTCGGACAACCCATTGTGAGCCCATCCCGCCCCACGGAACCAAGGCTGCTTTGCCACTTCGCCCCATTTGGCGCCTTGGGGCCCAAGCACTAATTTAGGGTAAACACAGCCACGGCCTCCACACGGGCAGCGAGGGCCTCGAAAAGACTGGACCCCTTTCCGATGCACGGTGGCGAACCCCATCCCACCCCCAGGGCCCAAGGCTGCTTCGCCCCGCCCCTCTTTCCGCTGCCCTGGCTGAAGCACTATTTTAGGGCAAGCCTTTTGCGCGGACCTCCCACAGGCCCTCGAGGCCCTCGAAAGACTGGACCCCTTTCCGACAGCCAGTGGCGAACCCCCTCCACCCCTGGGCCCAGGCTGCTTTGCCGCCCGTCCATTTCGCGCCTTGCGCGGCGGGCGAAGCACTATTTTAGGCAAACACAGCCTTGACCTCCCAGGCCCAGGGGCCTCGAAAAAGCGGACCCCTTTCCGAGCAGCCCGGTGGCGGAACCCCATCCCACCCCCACGGACCCAAGGCTGCTTTAGCCGCCACCGCCCCTCTTTCGCACCTTGCCCATTGTGAAGCACTATTTTAGGGCAGAAGCCTTTTGCGCGGCCTCCCACAGGCCTCGAGGGCCCTCGAAAGCTGGACCCCTTTCCAGGCCCGGTGGCGAACCCCCTCCACACCCCCCTACAGGCCCAGGGCTATAACCGCCCGATCCCCATTGTTTCGCCTTGCGTCGCGGGCGGATGCACTATTTTAGGGCAAGCCTCTGGTCGCTGACCTCAGCCCGACCCAGGCGCTCGAAAATGCTGGACCTTTTCGCACCGACAACCGTGGCGGAACCCCATCCCACCCCCACGGACCCAAGGCTGCTAGCACGCCACCGCCCCTCTTTCGGCGCCTTGCGCTGGGCGGCACTATTTTGGGCAAACCTCTGGCCGCGACCTCCGCGAGCCCCAGGGCCCTCGGCGGGACCCCTTTCGAGCAGCCCGGTGGCGGAACCCCCACCAGCAGGCCAAGGCTATAACCTGCTTCCCGCACCTGTTTGAGCCTTGCGCCGCTGAATGCCCAGGCGAATACACTATTTTAGGGCAAGCCTCTGGTGGGCCTCCCACAGGCCCCAGGCGCTCAGCTGGACCCCGCACACCGACAGCCATTGGCAGAAGCCCCATCCCACCCCCCACCGGACCCAAGGCTATAGCACGCCCGCCCCCTCTTTCGGCGCCTTGCGCGGCAGGCAAGCACTATTTTGGGCAAGCCTGCGGTCGCGCCTCCCTTTGAGCCCCGAGGCGGTCGAAAGGCGGGACCCCTTCAGGCAGCCCATTGCGAACCCCCTCCCGCCCCTCACAGACCCAAGGCTGCTTTTCGCCCCGCCCTGTTTTCGCTCCTTGCTTCGCTGAGCGAAGCACTATTATTGGGCAAACCTCTGGCATGACCTCCACAGGCCCCAGGGGCCCTCGAAAGAATGGACCCCTTTCCAGAGCCCCGGCCATTGGCGGAACCCCCTCCCAGCCCGGCAGACCCAAGGCTATAACACCGCCCGCACCCTGTTTGAGCCTTGCGCCCGGCTGAGCCGATTCACTATTTTAAGGGCAAGCCTGCTGGTCGCGGACCTCGCGACAGGCCCAGGCGCTTCGAAAAACTGGACCCCTTTTGACAGCCAGCCAGTGAACCCCATCCCGCCCCACGGACCCAGGCTGCTAGCACCGCCACGCCCCCTCTTTCGCCTTGCGCGCGGGCTGAAAGCACTATTTGGGCAAGCCTCTGGTCGCTGACCTCCGCGAGCCACTCGGGGGCGGTCGAAAAGCGAGACCCTTTCAGGCAGCCCATTGGCGAACCCCCTCCCGCCCCTACAGGGCCCAGAGGCTATAGCACACCCCCGCCCCTCTTCCGCTGCCCGCTGGAAAGCACTATTTTAGGGCAAGCCTCGGCGCGGCCTCCCGCGAGCCTCAGCGGCCCTCGAAAAACTGGACCCCTTTCCAAAGCCCGGTGGCGAACCCCCTACCAGCCCCACGGGCCCAAAGGCTATGCCGCCGCCCCGCCCCTGTTTCGCGCCTTGCGCGCGGGCAAGCACTATCTCGGGCAAGCGTCTGGCGCGGCATCCTGAGACCCGAGGGCCTCATAAAGCGGACCCATTTCCGCGGCTGTTGAACCCCTCCCGCCCCCACGGGCGAAGGATATAGCACACCACCCACCCCTGTTTCACCTTGCTTGGCGAGCTGAAGCACTATTTTAGGTGAAGCCTCTATCCATGACCTCCTGACCCAGAGGGCCCTCGAAAATCTGGACCCCTTCGACGGCCGGTTGGCGAACCCCCCTCCCACTCCTGAGCCCAAGGCCTGCTTTACCGCCCCGCCCCTGTTTGGCGCCTTGGCGGGTCAGAAGCACTATTTTAGGGCAATCCTCTGGCCGCGGCCTCCTACAGGCCCCGCGAAGAACCTCGGAAAGGCTGGACCCATTTCCGACAGCCGCACTGGCCGATCCCCCCTCCCCACCCCCCACGGGCCCAAGGCTATAGCACACCGCCCCCGCCCCCTGTTTCACGCCTTGCGCCGCTGGGTCAGAAGCAATATTTTAGGGCAAGGCTCTGGCCGTGGCCTCCTACAGGCCCCGTGAGGACCCTCGTAAAGGCTGGACCCATTTCCGATAGCCGTACTGGACTCACCCCCCTCCTCACCCCCCACGGGCCCAAGGCTATAGCGCACCGCCCCCGCCCCCTATTTCGCGCCTTGCGCTGCTGGGCCAGAAGCACTATTTTAGGGCAAACCTCTGGTCGCGGCCTCCTACAGGCCCCGGGAGGGCCCTCGAAAAAGCTGGACCCGTTTCCAACAGCCGGAATGGCCGAACCCCCCTCCCCACCCCCCACGGGCCCAAGGCTATAGCACGCCGCCCCCGCCCCTTGTTTCGCGCCTTGCGCCGCAGGGGCAGAAGCACTATCTTAGGGCAAGCCTCTGGCCGCGGCATCCTACAGGCCCCGCGATGGACGTCGGAAAGGCTGGACCCATTTCCGACAGCCGGACTGGCCGATCTCCCCTCCCCACCCCTCACGGGCCCAAGGCTATAGCACGCCGCCCAAGCCCCCTGTTTCGCGCCTTGCGCAGCAGGGCCAGAAGCACTATCTCAGGGCAAGCGTCTGGCCGCGGCATCCGACAGGCCCCGCGAGGGCCCTCGAAAAGAATGGACCCATTTCCGACAGCCGGACTGGCCAAACCCCCCTCCCCACCCCCAACGGGCTCAAGGATATAGCACACCATCCCCGCCCCCTGTTTCCTGCCTTGCGCCACGGGGCTAGAAGCACTATTTTAGGTGAAGCCTCTATCCGCGGCATCCTAAAGGCCCCGTGAGGGCCCTCGAAAAGGCTGGACCCCTTCGGCGGACTGGCGAACCTCCCACCCCCACGGGCCCAGGCTATAACTTGCGCCCCCCCCCCTTCCGCCTTGTTGATGGGCGAAGCACTATTTTGAGCAAGACTCTGGCGCGGCCTCCCTAGCCCAGGGGCCCTCGAATAGACTGGACCCCTTTCGATAGACCGATTGGCGAACCCCTCCCCACCCCCCAGGCCCAAGGCCGCTTTACCGCCACCACCCCTCTTTCGCGCCTTGCTTTGGCGAAGCACTATTTTAGGGCAAGCCTCTGGCGCGGCCTCCACGGAGTCCCAGCGGGACCTCGAAAAAACTGGACCCCTTTCAGGCAACCCGGCGGGCGAACCCCCTCCCACCCCCTCGGGCCCAGGCTGCTTTCGCCCCGCCCTGTTTCGCGCCTTGCTGATGGGTCGAAGCACTATTTTAGGGCAAGCCTCGGCGCGGCCTCCACAGGCCCAGGGCCTTAAGCGGACCCCTTTCCAAAGCGTGGTGAACCCCCAGACCCCATGATAGCACCTCCCGCCCCTGTTTGGCGCCTTGCTGATGGGCGAAGCACTATTTTAGGGCAAGCCTCTGCGCGGCCTCCCAGGCCCAGGGTCTTGAAAAGCTGGACCCCTTTCAGCCCAGTGCTGAACCCCCCCAGACCGCCTTCTGCTTCCCGCCCCCTGTTTCGCGCCTAGCACGGCGGGCAGGCCTATTTTAGAACAGCGTCTCGCCTCGGCATCCTCTGAGACCCCAGGGGCCCTCAATGGACCCCTTTCCGACAGCCCGGTGGCGAACCCCTCCCACCCCCATTGAGGCTGCTTCGCCCGCCCCTCTTTCGCCCGCTTGTGCCTTGGGCGGGCACTATTTTAGGGCAAGCCTCTGGCGGCCTCCGCGGAGCCCCAGGGCCTTGAACTGGACCCCTTTCAGGCAGCCATTGGCGAACCCCCAGACTGGCAGCTATACCGCCCCGCCCCCTCTTTCGCGCCTTGCGCTGATGGGCCAGAAGCACTATTTTAGTGCAAGCCTCTGATGACCTCCCACAGGCCCCAGGGGCCTTGAAAAGCTGGACCCCTTCCGACCATTGCGTGAACCCCCACAGACCCTTTATAACCGCCCCGCCCCATTTCGCGCCCTAAGCGCCGGCGGTGCAGAAGCACTATTTTAGAGACAAGCGTCTCGCCCGCGGCATCCTGAACCCAGGGGCCCTCAGCAGGACCCCTTTCAGCAGCCCGGTGGCGAACCCCCTCCACCCCACGGCCCAGAGCAATATTACCGCCCCGCCCCTCTTTCGCCTTGCGCCGCTGGGCCAGAAGCACTATTTTAGTACAAGCCTCTGGCCGCGGCCTCGCACAGGCCCCCCGAGGGCCCTCGAAAAAGCGGACCCACTGGAGCCCGTGGCGAACCCCCTCCCGCCCCTACAGGGCCCAAGGCTATAGCACCGCCCCTGCCACCATTTCGCACCTTCTGTTCTTTGGGCGAAGCACTATTTTAGGAAGCCTCTGGTGACCTCCCAGGCCCAGGGCCCTCGAAAAGCCCGGACCCTTCCAGGCAAGCCCCGTGGCAACCCCCCTCCCGCCCCTAAGACCCAAGGCTATAGCACACCTGCCCCATTTGCCTTCTGTTGCTGGGCCGAGCACTATTTTAGGGAAGCCTCTGGCGCGGCCTCCCAAAACCCAGGGCCCTCGAAAAAGCGGACCCCTTCGGCTGCCCGGTGGCGAACCCCCTCCCCACCCCCATTGGCTATAGCACCGCCCCGCCCCCTCTTTTTGCGCCTTGCGCGCTGGGCCAGTGCTATTTTAGGGCAAGCCTCTGGTGTGACCTCCCACAGACCCCAAGGGGCCCTCAGGCTGGACCCCTTTCCAGGACAGCCGTGGCGAACCCCCATCCCACCCCCCAGGCCCAAGGTTGCTTACCGCCCCGCCCCCTCTTTCGCCTTGCGCGATGGGCCAAGCACTATTTTAGTGCAAGACTCTGGCATGACCTCCCTAAGCCCCGAGGGCCTCGAACAGACTGGACCCCTTCCAGAGCAGGGACTGGCGAACCCCCTCCCACCACAGCCCAAGGCCATTACCGCCCCGCCCCTCTTTCGCGCCTTGCGCGGCAGGCAAGCACTATTTTAGGAGCAAGCCTCAGGCGCTGACCTACCACAGGCCCCAGGGGCCTCGAAAAGCTGGACCCCTTTCCGATGTAGCCCGGTGGCGAGCATCGCCCACGCCACCCACGGGTCATGGGCCGCACACCCGCCCGCCCACCCGCCCGTGCCTTGCGCCGATGGGCCAGAAGCACTATTTTAGGGCAAGCCTCTGGTTGTGGCCTCCCACAGGCCCCCCGAGGGCACTCGAAAAGACTGGACCCAATTCAGGCGCGTGGCCCATCCCCCTCCCCACCTTGCAGACGCCCAGGCTGCTTTACCGCCCCGCCCCTGCTGCGCCTTGCTTGGGCCAAGCACTATTTTAGGGCAAGTCTCGCGCGGCCTCCAGACGGCGAGGCCTCTAAAATACTGGACCCCTTTCCAACAGCCAGACTGGCTGAAACCCCATCCCCAACCCCCACGGGCCCAGGGCTATAGCACGCCCGCCCCGCTTGCGCCTTGTGCGCTGGGCGAAGCACTATTTTAGGGCAAGCCTCACAGCGCGGCCTCCACAGACCCAGGGCCCTCGAAAGAGCGGACCCAGTCCGATGGCGGCCCGGACCCCGATCCGACAGCCCGTGGCGAAACCCTCTCCCCGCGGGCCCAGGCTGCACACCGCCCGCCCCGCCCCTCTTTTTCGCCTTGCGGCTAAACACTATTTTAAGGCAAGCCTCTGGCCTTGACCTCCGGGCCCAGAGAGCCCTCAAAAGCGGACCCCGCACCGGCGGCCAGGTGGCGAACCCCCATCCACCATGCAGGCCCAAGACTATAGCACACCGCCCCCTCTTTCTTGCCCTGCGCCACTAGGACAGAAGCACTATTTTAGGGCAACCTCATTGTGACCTCCCACAGGCCCAGGCCCTCAGCTCTTGGGCGCCTTTCCGACAAGCCATTGGCGAACCCCCTCCCTTTAGGCCCCAGGTTATAGCACACCGCCCAGCCCTCTTTTCTACGCCCGGCGGGCGAGAAGCCTTGTTTAGGGCAAGCCTCTGGCCGCGGCCTCCCTCGGGCTCCCCGAGGGCCCTCGAAAAGACTGGACCCCTTTTCGACAGCCCGGCTGGCCGAACCCCCCATCCCACCCCCCACGGGCCCAAGGCTATAGCACACCTCCCCGCCCCCTCTTTCGCGCCTTGCCCCGCTGGGCCAGAAGCACTATTTTAGGGCAATCCTCTGGCCTCCACGCGAGCCCAGGGCCTCGAAAGACTGGACCCTTTCCGAGCAAGCAGCCCGAACCCCCACCCCGGGCCCGACCACCGCCCCGCGCCTTGTTTCGCTCCTTTTGTGGGCTGAAGCACTATTTTGAGAACAAGCCTCGGCCGTGGCCTCACCTGAGGCCAGTCGAGGACTGGACCCATTTGACAGCCCGTGGCTGAACCCCCTCCCCACTGGGCCCCAGGCTATGCTTTGCCCCGCCCCTCTTTGCGCCTTAGCCCCAGGCTAAAGCACTATTTTAGGGCAAGCCTCAGCGCGGACTTTCTGAGGCGCTCGAAAGGACTGCACCAGCTTGAGCCAGGGTGGCTGAACCCTCTCCACCCCCAGGCCAAAGGCTATAACCTGCCCGCCCTGTTCGTGCAGCGCGGCGGAAGCACTATTTCAGGAAAGCCTCGGCGGCATCACTGGGCCAGCGAGGGCTCGAAAAGGCTGGACCCGTTTCGACGGCAGTGGTGAACCCCTCCCGCCCCAGGGCTGCTTTTGCCCCGCCCCTCTTGCCTTGCGCGCTGGGCGAAAGCTCTATTTTAGGGCAAGCCTCTGGCGCGGCCTGAGCCCTACGGACCTCGGAATCACAGACTGTTCCGAGCAGCCGGTGGCTGAACCCCCTCACTTCCCCGAGGCCAAGGCTATAGCATACCGCCCCCGCCCCCTCTTTCGAGCCTTGCGGCGGGCGAGCACTATTTTGGCAAGCCTCTAACATGACCTCCTACAGGCCACTCGAAATATTGGACCCGTTTCGGCGGCTGGTGGTGAACCCTCCCTTTCCGCCCCAGGACCAAGCTATAGCACGCCCGGCCCCTGTTTTCGTCTTGCGCCATAGCGGAAGGACTATTTTTGGCAAGCCTCTGGCGTGGCGTCCCTACATGCCTTGTGGCGCTTCGGGTGTTGGACCTGTTTAGCCAGTGGCTGAACCCCTCCCCGCGGGCCCAGGCCTGCACCGCCCCGCCCTCTCGCCTTGCGCGCGCTGGGCAAGCTCTATTTTTGGCAAGCCTCTGTCGCGGCGTCCTACATGCGCAGCGGCTCAGGTGTTGGACCCGTTTCCGACAGCCGGAGTGGCTGAACCCCCTCCGCTGGGCCCAAGGCTATGCACCGCCCTGCCCCTGCTTTTCGCGCCCTAGCGCGGGCCAAGCACTATTTTAGACGAGCCTCTGGCGTAGCCTCCTCACAGGCGTCACGAGCGCCCCTCAGCTTATTTGGACCCGTGTCGGACAGCGGGTGTGGCTGAACCCCCCTCCACACCGCGGGCCAGGGTATAGCACCTTTGCCCGGCCCGATTCGGCGCTTTCTGTGCAGGGCAAGAAGCACTATTTTAGGGCAAGAATCTGGCCTCGACCTCTCTTTGGAACCGTTTCACAGCCAGTGGCTGAACCCCCTCCCCTACCCCAAGGCTGTAACAGCCCGGCCCCTGTTTCGCCTTCGCCCTGGGGAAGCACTATTTTAGGGCAAGCCTCTGGCGTGGCCTCTGAGCGGCCTCGAAATAGCTGGACCCATTTGTGACCGGTGGTGAACCCCCTCCTCCCGGGCCCAGCTATAGCTTACCGCCCGGCCTGTTTCGCCTGGGGCGTGGGCGGCACTATTTTAGGGCAAACTCTCGCGCGGCCTCCCTGCCCGAAACCCTCGAAATAGTGGACCCGTTTAGAGCAGGCGGTGGCTGAACCCCTCCCTTTGGGCCCCAAGGCTGCTTTACGCCCGCCCTCTTTCGCGCGCTTGGGCGAAGCACTATTTAGGGCAAAGCCTCTGGCCGGACCTCTGAGCCAGTAGCGGACCCTCGAAATAGTGGGCTGTTTTGACCAGTGGCTGAACCCCCACCCCCTGAGCCCAAGGCTATAACTGCCGCCCCGGCCCTCTGTTTCGCGCCTTGCGTCGTCGTGCCAGAAGCACTATTTCAAGGCAAGCCTCTGGCCTTGGCCTCGTACAGGCCCCGTGAGGACCCTCGAAAAGACTGGACCCGTTTCCGACAGCCCGAGTAGCTGAACTCCCCTCCCCACCCCCCACGGGCCCAAGGCTATAGCATACCGCCCCCGCCCCCTCTTTCGCGCCTTACGGCGCTGGGCCAGAAGCACTATTTTAGGGCAAGGCTCTGGCCGCGGCCCTCAGAGCCCGACCTCGAAATAATGGACCCATTTCGGCGGCACAGGTGGCTAAACCCCTCCCCACCCCCCAGACTGCTTTCGCCCGACCCACATTTAGCGCCCGCTGGGCCGGCATTATTTTAAAAGCAAACCTCTGGCGCGGCATCGCCACAGGTCGCGAGGGACCTCGAAATAGCTGGACCCGGTTTCCTACAGCCAGTGGCTGAACCCGCTCCCGCCCCACGGGCCCCAGTCTATAGCACCGCCCGGCCCTGTTTTCGCCTTGCGGCGGGCGAAGCACTATTTTAGCGCAAAGCCTCGGCCTGACCTCACAGGCCCAGGACCCTCGGTGACTGGACTCGTTTCCGACAGCCCGAGTGGCTGAACCCCCTCCCCACCCCAGGCCCAAACTGCTTTGCCCGCCCCTCTTTGGCGCCTTGCGCGCTGGGCCGAAGCTCTGTTGGCAAGCCTCTGGCGCCCGACCTACAGGCCCTGCGACGGACCTCGGAATCACTGGACCTGTTTCCGACAGCCCGAGTGGCTGAACCCCCCTCCCTACCCCCTACGGTCCCAGCTTCTGCTTTACCGCCCGGCCCTCGATTTGCCCGGCAGGCAGGCACTATTTCAGGGAAAGCCTCTGGGCGTGGCCTCGTACAGGCCCGCAGGACCGTCGAGCGGACCCATTTCCGGCCTGGTGGGTGAACCCCTCCACCACCGTGCAGACCAGGCTATAACCGCCCGGCCCAGTATAGAGCCTTGGCCGTGGGCCCACTATTTCAGGGCAAGCCTGGCGTGGCCGTACATGCCCGAGGACCCTCGAAATATTGGACCCATTTCCGACAGTGGTGAACCCCCTCCCCAGGGCCCAAAACTGCTTTACCGCCCGCCCTCTTTCCGCCTTGCGCGCTATTTTTTGGCAAGCCTCTGGCCGTGGCGTCCTACATGCCAGCTCGGGTGTTGGACCCGTTTGACAGCCAGTGGCTGAACCCCCTCCCCACCCCACGGGCCCAAAAGCTATGCTTTACCGCCCCGCCCTCTTCGCGCTTAGCGCCGCTGGGCCAAGCACTATTTTAGGGCAAGCCTCTGGCGTAGCCTCCTACTGAGCCGTCTGACGCCCTCAGCTGGACCCGTTTCGACACAGTGGTGAACCCCTCCCACCCACAGGCCCAAGGTGCACACCGCCCGATTCGCTTTGCGCTTGTTGGGCGAAGCACTATTTTAGGGCAAGAATCTGGCCGCGGCCACCTACTGGAACCGTTTCCGACAGCCCGAGTGGCTGAACCCCCCTCCCCACTCCCCCGGGCCCAAGGCTACGCCCGGCCCCTGTTTCGCGCTGCGCCACTATCGACACTATTTTAGGGCAAGCCTCTGGCATTGGCCTCTCTGAGCCCGCGAGAACCCTCGAAATAATTGGACCCATTGACATGACCCAGTGGCTGAACCCCTCCACCCAGGGGCTGCCTTTACCGCCCGGCCTCGCATTTCGCGCCTAGGGCGGCGGCGGCACTATTTTAGGGCAAACTCTGGCCGCGGCCTCCTACAGGCCCCGCGAAGACCCTCGAAATGACTGGACCCGTTTCCGACAGGGCGAGTGGCTGAACCCCCCTCCCACCACGGGCCCAGAGCTGCACCGCCCGCCCCTCTTTCGCGCCTTGCGCTTGTTGGGCAGAAAGCACTATTTTAAGGCAAGCCTCGGCGCGGCCTCCTCTGAGCCCAGCGAGACCCTCGATAATGGGCTTTGTTTAGGCAGCCCGTGGCTGAACCCCCCACCCTACAGACCCAGGCTATAGCACAGCCCGGCCCTCTGTTTCGCCTTGCGTCGTCGTGCGAAGCACTATTTCAAAAGGCAACCTCAGCCCAGCCTCGTCTGAGCCCGTGAGGACCCTGAAAAGCTGGACCGTTTCCGACAGCCCGTAGGTGAACTCCCTCCCCACCCCCACGGGCCCAGGCTATAGCATACCGCCCCGCCTCTTTCGCGCCTTACGGCTGGGCGGCACTATTTTGAGGCAAGGCTCTGTGCGACCTCTAGCCCGCGAGGCCTCGAAATGGCGGACCCATTTCGGCGACTGGTGGCTAAACCCCCTCCCTTCCACAGGCCCAGCCGATAACCGCCCCGACCCTGTTTTCGCCTTCGCAGCTGGGCGAGCATTATTTAAGGCAAGCCTCTGGCAGCGGCCTCATACCAGTCCCGCGAGACCCTCGAAAATATTTGGACCGGTTTCCTGCAGCCAGTGTGAACCCCGCTCCCCACCCCCAGGCCCAAGTATAGGGCCCCTGTTTCGCCTTGCGCGCTGGGCCGAAAGCACTATTTTAGCGCAAGCCTCTGGCCTGACCTCCTACAGGCCCTCGAAGGCCTCAGATTGACTGGACTCGTTTGGGCAGCCCAGGTGGCTGAACCCCCCACCCCACCCCACCAGGGCCCAGGCTATGCACACCGCCCGCCCCTCTTTTGCGCCTTGCGGCTGGGCGGCTCTATTTTAGGGCAAGCCTCTGGCAGCGGCCTTCTGAGCCTGCGGCGGACCTCGAAATCCTTGGACTGTTTGGGCAGCCCAGTGGTGAACCCCCTCCCACCCCCTACGGGCCCAACGCTATAGCACACCGCCCCCGCCCCCTGGTTCGCGCCGTGCGCCGCTGGGCCAGAAGCACTCTTTCAGGGCAAGCCTCTGGCCGGGGCCTCGTACATGCCCCACGAGGACCCTCGAAATGGTGAACCCATTTCCGCCGGTGAACCCCCTCAACCCCACGGGCCCAAGGATACTGCTTACCGCCCCCGCCCCCTGTTTCGCGCCTTGCGCCGCTGGGGTAGAAGCACTATTTTAGGGCAAGCCTCTGGCCGTGGCCTCCTCTGAGCCCCGAGGGGCCCTCGAAAAACTGGACCCGTTTCGACAGCAGTTGGATGAACCCCCTCCCGCCCCAGGGAGGCCTTTACGCCCGCCTGTTTCGCGCCTTGCACCGCTGGGCCAGAAGCACTATTTTAGCGCAAGTCTCTGGCTGCGGCCTCCCACAGGCCCCCCGAGGGCCCTCGAAAATACTAGTCCCCTATCCGACAGCCCGACTGGCCGAACGCCCCGCGCCCCCAGGCCCAGGCTGCTTTACCGCCCGCCCCATTTCGCGCCTTGCACGCTGGGCGGAAGCACTATTTTAGCGCCAAGTCTCGGCTGCGACCTCCCACAGGCCCCTCGTCTAGTCCCTGTCAGGCGACCGGCCCGAGCGCCCTCCCACGGGCCCAAGGCTATACCACACCGCCCCCGCCCCCTGTTTCCCGCCTTGCACCGATGGGCCAGAAGCACTATTCTAGGGCAAGCCTCTGGCCGCGGCGTCCCACATGCCCCCCGAGGGCCCTCGAAAAGACCGGACCCCTTTCCGACAGCCGTGGCGAACCCCCTCCCACTCTAGCAGGGCCAGGCCACCTCCCGCTTCCTCTTCGCGCCTTGCGCTGTGCGGAAGCACTATTTTAGGGCAAGCCTCTGGCCGCGGCGTCTGGGCGAGGCCTCGAAAAAGCGGACCCGTTTCGACAGCCGTGGCGAACCCCATCCCCCAGGCCCAAGGCTGCTTGCACCTCCCGCCCCACCCGCCTTGCGTCGCTGGGCAGAAAGCACTATTTTGGGAAAAGCCCACGGCGCAGCCTCTGCAGGCCCGGTGACCTCGAAAAAGCGGATCCGTTTCGATGCGGTTGAACCCCCTCCCACCCCCAGGCCCAAGGCCTGCTATAACACCGCCCGCCCATTGTTTCGCCTTGCGCCTTTCGGATAAAGCACTATTTTAAGGCAAGCCTCTGCGTGGCCTCCTCTGAGACCAGGTCTCGAAAAAACTGGACCCATTTCGAGCACGGATTGAACACCCTCCCACGCGGGCCCCAGGCTATAGCACACCGCCCCCCCCGCCTTTTGCGCCTTGTGTGGGCGAGCTTCTGATTTTAGGGCAAGCCTCTGGCGGGGCCTCACCTGAGCTGCGAGGCCCTCAGGTCTTGGACCCATTTCGACACCCAGTGGCTGAACCCTTTCCCACCCCCCCCCACGGGCGAAGGTGCTTTGCCCGCCCCCTTTGTTTCACGCCTTTCGCCGCTGGGCCGGAAGCACTATTTTAGGGCAAGCGTGGCGGCCTCCCTGAGCCCGTGGGCCCTCGAAATGACTGGACCCATTTCCCGGTGGCTGAACCCTCCCCACCCCCACCCCAGGGCGAAGGCTATAGCACCGCCCGCCCTTGTTTGTGCCTTGCGCGGCGAGAAAGATCTTTTAAGGCAAGCCTCTGGCGTGGCCTCCTACAGGCCCGAGAACGAAAGCTGGACCCATTTCCGACAGCAAGCTGAACTCCCCACCCCACGGGCCCAGGCTTCCCGCCCCTTGTTTCGCGCCTGGTGCCGTTGGGCCAGAAGCTCTATTTTACGGCAAGCCTCTGGCCGTGACCGCCTACAGGCCCCGCGAGGGCGCTCAAAATGACCGGATCCGTTTCCGACAGCCCGAGTAGCTGAACCCCTCTCCCCACCCCCCACGGGCTCAAGGCTATAGCACCGTCCCGCCCGGATTCGCGCCTTGCGCCGGCGAGCGAAGCACTATTTTCGGCAAGCCTCTGGCGTGGCCTCCTCTGAGCCCCGAGGACCTTCGAAATGACCGGATCCGTTTCCGACAGCCCGAGTAGCTGAACCCCTCTCCCCACCCCCCACGGGCCCAAGGCTATAGCACACCGCCCCCGCCCCCTGTTTCGCGCCTTGCACCGCTGGGCCAGGAGCACTATTTTAGGTCAAGCCTCTGGCCGCGGCCTCCCACAGCCCCCCCGAGGCCCCTCGAAAACACTTGACCCCTTTCGGACAGCCCGGCTGGCCGAACCCCCCCCCCACCCCCTACGGGCCCAAGGCAATAGCACACCGCGCCCGCCCCCTCTTTCGCGCCTTGCGCCGCTGGGCCAGAAGCACTGTTTTAGGTCAAGCCTCTTGTCGCGGCCTCCCACAGGCCCCCCGAGGGCCCTCGATAAGACTGGACCCCTTTCCGATAGCCCGACCGGCTAAACCCCCTATCCCCCGCCCACGGGTTCAAGGCTAACACCGCCTTCGCCCTTCTTGCGCCGCTTGGCGGCGAAAGCACTGTTAAGGGCAACCTCTGGCGCTGACCTCCACAGGCCCAGGGACCTCGAAAAGACTTCACCCCTTTCCGACAGACCGAGTGGCTGAACCCCCCCCCCCCCACGGGCCCAAGGCTACTGCTTTACCGCCCCGCACCGCCCCTGCTTCGTGCCTTGCGCGGCTGGCAGCACTATTTTAAGGGCAAGCCTCTGACGCGGCCTCCCAGGCCCCGTGGGACCTCGAAAAACGGACCCCTTTCCGGCAGCCCGTGGCTGAACCACCCATCCCACCCCCCAGGCCCAAGGCTACACCGCCCCGCCCCTCTTGCGCGCCTTGCGCTGATGGGCCATAAGCACTATTTTAGGGCAAGCCTCTGGCCGCGGCCTCGCACAGGCCTCGAGGGCCTCAAAACTGGACCCCTTTCCAGGCCCGGCAGAACCCCATCCCCCACCCCCCGGCCAAGGCTATCTTTACCGCCCTCGCCCCTGTTTCCGCCTTGCGCCGATGCTGCGAAGCACTATTTTAGGGCAACCCTCTGGCTGTGACTTCCCAGGCCCCAGGGGCCCTCAGACTAGACCCCTTTAAGCGGCTGAATGGTGAACCCCCGCCCACCCCCCAGGGCCCAAAGGCTATACACACCTGCCCCTGTTTCGCCTTCTTTGGGAAGCACTATTTGAGGAAAGCCTCGGCGCGGCCTCCCAGGCCCCAGGGCCCTCGAAAAGACTGGTCCCCTTCGGCAGACCCGGTGGCGAACCCCCCCCACCCCACGGCCTAAGGCTATGCTTACCGGCCCGCCCCTCTTTGTACGTCGCGCGGGCGAAGCACTATTTTAGGGCAATCCTCTTGCCGCGGCCTCCCACAGGCCCCCCGAGGGCCCTCGAAAAGACTGGACCTCTTTCCGACAGCCCGATTGGCTGAAACCCCCATCCCCACCCCAGACCAGGCTATAACACCGCCCCGCCCCTGTTTCGCGCCATGCGCGGCTGAGCCAGAAGCACTATTTTAGGGCAAGCCTCTGGCGCGGGCTCCCACAGGCCCCGAGGCCCTCGAAAACTGGACCCCTTTCGATGGCCCGATTGGCGAATCCCCTCCCACCCCACCCCAGGCCCCAGCTACTTTCGCGCCTTGCGCGATGGGCAAGCACTATTTTAGGGCAAGCCTCTGGCGGCCTCCCACAGGCCCCAGGGCCCTCAAAAGGCGGACCCCTTTCCAGGCGCCCGGGCTGAACCCCCCATCCCTACCCCCCACGGGCCCAAGGCTATAGCACACCGCCCTCGCCTCCTGTTTCATGCCATGCGCCGATGCTCTAGAAGCACTATTTTAGGGCAACCCTCTGGCTGCGGCTTCCCACAGGCCCCCCGAGGGCCCTCAGGCGGACCCCTTGAGCGGCTGGTGAACCCCCTCCCACCCCACAGGCCCAGGTTATAACACCCGCCCCTCTTTCGCGCCCTGTGCGCGGGCGGAAGAGGTATTTTAGAACAAGCCTCTGGCGGGGCCTCCACAGGCCCCGAGGGCCTCGAAAAGGCTGGACCCCTTTCCAGCCCGACTGGCGAATCCCCTCCCACCCCCAGGGCCCCAAGGCTATAGCGCCCCGCCCCTCTTTCGCGCCTTGGCGATGGGCGAAGCACTATTTTAGGGCAAGCCTCTGGCCGCGGCCTCCAACAGACCCCCGAGGGCCCTCGAAAAGCGGGCCCCTTTCCGACGGCCCAGGCGAACCCCTATTCCCATCTCCCAGGGCCCAGACTATAGCACACCGCCCGCTTTCGCGCCTTGCCGATGGGCGAAAGCACTATTTTAGGGCAAGCCTCGGCGCGACCTCCAACCGCCCCCCCAAGGGCCTCGAAAAGACTGGGCCCCTTTCCGACAGCCCGACTGGCCGAACCCCCTATTCCCATCTCCCACGGGCCCAAGGCTATAGCACACCGCCCGCGCCCCCTCTTTCGCGCCTTGCGCCGCTGGGCCAGAAGCACTATTTTAGGGCAAGCCTCTGCTCGCGGGCTCCCACAGGCCCCCCGAGGGACCTCGAAAGGACTGAACCCTTTTCCGACAGCCCGACTGGCCAAACCCCACTCCCCACCCCAGGGCCCCAAGGCTATGCTTTGCCCGCCCCTCTTTCGCGCCTGCGCGGTGGCGAGAATATTTTAGAAACAAGCCTCTGGCCGGGGCCTCCCACAGGCCCCCCGAGCGCCCTCGAAAAGACTGGACCCCTTTCCGACAGCCCGACTGGCCGAATCCCCCTCCCCACCCCCAACGGGCCCAAGGCTATAGCACACCGCCCCCGCCCTCTCTTTCGCGCCTTGCGCCGATGGGCCAGAAGCACTATTTTAGGGCAAGCCTCTGGCCGCGGCCTCCAACAGCCCCCCCGAGGGCCCTCGAAAAGACTGGGCCCCTTTCCGACAGCCCGACTGGCCGAACCCCCTATTCACATCCCCCACGGGCCCAAGGCTATAGCACACCGCCCGCGCCCCCTCTTTCGCGCCTTGCGCCGCTGGGCCAGAAGCACTATTTTAGGGCAAGCCTCTGCTCGCGGGCTCCCACAGGCCCCCCGAGGGCCCTCGAAAGGACTGGACCCTTTTCCGACAGCCCGACTGGCCAAACCCCCCTCCCCACCCCCCACGGGCCCAAGCTTATAGCACACCGCCCCCGCCCCTTCTTTCGCGCCTTGCGCCGCTGGGCCAGAAGCCCTATTTTAGGGCAAGCCTTTGGCCGCGGGCTCCCACAGGACCCCCGAGGGCCCTCGAAAAGACTGGACCCCTTTTCGACAGCCCGACTTGCCGAACCCCCCTCCCCACCCCCCACGGGCCCAAGGTTATAGCACACCGCCCCCGCCCCCTCTTTCGTGCCCTGTGCCGCTGGGCCAGAAGAGGTATTTTAGGGCAAGCCTCTGGCCGGAGCCTCCCACAGGCCCCCCGAGGGCCCTCGAAAAGACTGGACCCCTTTCCGACAGCCCGACTGGCCGAATCCCCCTCCCCACCCCCCACGGGCCCAAGGCTATACCGCCCGCCCCTCTTCGCGCCTTGCGCCCGATGGGAAAGCACTATTTTAGGGCAAGCCTCTGGCGCGGACCTCCAACAGCCCGAGGGCCCTCGAAAAAGACTGGGCCCCTTTCGACAACCCAGTGGCGAACCCCTATTCCCCGTCTCCCCCAGGCAATAGCACACCGCCCGCGCCCCCACTTTCGCGCCTTGCGCCGATGGGCCAGAAGCACTATTTTAGGGCAAGCCTCTGGCCGCGGCCTCCAACCGCCCCCCCAAGGGCCCTCGAAAAGACTGGGCCCCTTTCCGACAGCCCGACTGGCCGAACCCCCTATTCCCATCTCCCACGGGCCCAAGGCTATTTACCGCCGCGCCCCTCTTCGCGCCTTGCGCGCTGGGCGAAGCACTATTTTAGGGCAAGCCTCTGCTCATGAGCTCCCAGGCCCCAGG
This sequence comes from Citropsis articulata, assembly GCA_030449925.1. Lineage (NCBI taxonomy): Eukaryota > Viridiplantae > Streptophyta > Magnoliopsida > Sapindales > Rutaceae > Citropsis > Citropsis articulata. The sequence continues at coordinate 152,188 of JASUUH010000044.1, read as the reverse complement.
GGACCTCGAAAGGACTGAACCCTTTTCCGACAACCCATTGGCCAAACCCCTCCCCACCCCCCCGGGCCCCAGGCTATAACACCGCCCCGCCCCTCTTTCGCGCCTGCGAGCTGGGCGAGGTATTTTAAACAAGCCTCTGGCGGGGGCCTCCCGCCCCGAGGGCCCTCGAAAAGGTCGGACCCCCTTCCGACAGCCCGGTGGCGAATCCCCTCCCCACCCCCAGACCCAAGGCTATAACCTTTGCCCCGCCCTCTCTTTCGCCTTGCGCGATGGGCGAAGCACTATTTTGGGGAACCCTCTGGCGCGACCTCAACAGCCCCGAGGGCCCTCGAAAAGACTGGGCCCCTGTCCGACAGCCCGACTGGCCGAACCCCCATCCCAACCCCCCCGGGCCCAAGGCTATAGCACACCGCCCCCGCCCCCGCTTTCGCGCCTTGCGCCGCGGGGCCAGAAGCCCGATTTTAGGGCAAGCCGCTGGCCGCGGCCTCCCACAGGCCCCCCGAGGGCCCGCGAAAAGACTGGACCCCGTTCGACAGCCCGGCGGCCAAACCCCCTCCCACCCCCAGGCCCAAGCTTATACCACCGCCCCGCTCCCTTTTTTGCGCCTTGAGCCGCTGGGCCTAAAGCCTATTTTAGGGCAAGCCTTTGGCCTTGAGCTCCACAGGACCCCGGGGGCCCTCGAAAGACGGGACCCCCGACAGCCCGTCTTGAACCCCCTCCCACACGGGCCCAAGGTTATAGCACACCGCCCGTGCCCCCTCTTTCGCGCCTTGCGGGCGAAAGCACTATTTTAGGGCAAGCCTCTGGCCGCGGCCTCCACAGGCCCCCCGAGGGCCCTCGAAAAGACTGGACCCCTTTCCGACAGCCCGACTGGCTAAACCCCCCTCCCCACCCCCCACGGGCCGAAGGCTATAGCACACCGCCCACGCCCCCTGTTTCGCGCCTTGCGCCGATACGCCAGAAGCACTATTTTAGGGCAAGCCTCTGACCACGGCCTCCCACAGGCCCCCCGAGGGCCCTCGAAAAGACTGGAACCCTTTCCGATGGCCCGACTGGCCGAACCCTCCTCCTCACCCCCCACGGGCCCAAGGCTATAGCACACCGCCCCCGCCCCCTCTTTCGCGCCTTGCGCCGCTGGGCCAGAAGTACTATTTTAGGGTAAGCCTCTGGCCGCGGCCTCCCACAGGCCCCCCGATGGCCCTCGAAAAGACTGAACCCGTTTCCGACAGCCTGACTGGCCGAACCCCCCTCCCCACCCCCCACGGGCCCAAGGCTATAGCACACCGCCCCCGCCCCCTCTTTCGCGCCTTGCGCCGCTGGGTCAGAGGCACTATTTTAGGGCAAGCCTCTGGCCGCGGCATCCCACAGGCCCCCCGACGGGCCTCGAAAAGACTGGACCCCTTTCCGACAGCCCGACTGGCCGAACCCCCCTCCCCACCCCCGCAGAACATACGCTATAGCCCACCGGACTCGGAGACTATTTCAAGCGCTGCGCCGTGGGGTATTTCTTGCCTTTTTAGGGCAGGCATCTGCCCGTAGTCTCGCACTGGGCACACGAGGCCCGTTGAAAAGATTAGACCCGTTTTCGTCACCCATAGTCCCCGAACACCCCTGCCCAACTCCCGCGGACCAAAGGCTATAGACCACCGGCGTCGGTGACTATTTCGCGCGATGCACAGTGTGGTATTTCTTGCCTTTTTAGGTCAGGCATCTGACCATAGTCTCGCACTGGGCACACGAGGCCCCTTGAAAAGACTGGACCCATTTCCGTCCCCCATAGTCCCTGAACCCCCCTCCCCAACCCCCGCGTACCAAAGGCTATAACCCACCGGCCTCGGTGACTATTTCGCGCGCTGCGCTGTGGGGTATTTCTTGCCATTTTAGGGCAAGCCTCTGACCGTAGCCTCTCACTGGGCACACGATGACCGTCGAAAAGATTGTACTCATTTCTGAGGCCCAGAGCCCCCGAACCCCCCTCCCCAACCCCCGCGGACCAAAGGCTGTAGCCCACCGGCCTCGGCGACAATTTTGCGCGCTGCGCCGCTTGGCATTTCTTGCCTTTTTAGGGAAAGCCTCTGACCGTCGCCTCCCACTGGGCACACGAGGCTCCTCGAAAAGACTGGACCAATTTCCCACGCCCAGAGTCCCCGAACCCCCCTCCCCAACCCCCGCATACCAAAGGTTATAACCCACCGGCCTCGGCGATTATTTCGCGCGCTGCGCTGCGGGGCATTTCTTGCCATTTTAGGGCAGGCCTCTGACCGTAGACTCCCACTGGACACATGAGGCCCCTCGAAAAGACTGGACCAATTTCCGGTACCCAGAGCCCCCGAGCCCCCCTCCCCAACCCCCGCGGACCAAAGGCTATAGCCCACCGGCCTCGGCGACTATTTCGCGCGCTGCGCCGCTTGGCATTTCTTTCCATTTTAGGGCAGGCCTCTAACCGTAGCCTCTCACTGGGCACACGAGGCCCCACAAAACGTCTGGACCCATTTCTGACACCTATAGTCCCCGAACCCACCACCCCGGCCCCAGTGAGCAGGCCTATAGCCCACCGGACTCGGAGACTATTTCTCGCGCTGCGCCGCGGGGTGTTTCATGCCTTTTTAGGGCAGGCATTTGACCGTAGTCTCCCACTGCGCACACGAGGGCCCTCAAAAAGACTGGACCATTTCTGATGCCCAGAGCCCCCGAACCCCCCTCCCCAACCCCCGCGGACCAAAGTTTATAGCCCACCGGCCTCGGCGAGTATTTCGCGCACTGTGCCGCTGGGCATTTCTTCCCATTTTAGAGCAGGCTTCTGACCGTAGCCTCCCACTGGGCACATGAGGCCCCTCCAAAAGACTAGACCCATTTCTGACGCCCAGAATCCCCGAACTCCCCTCCCCAACCCCCGCGGAACAAAGGCTATAGCCCACCGGCCTCGGTGACTATTTCGTGCGCTGTGCCGCTGGGCATTTCTTGCCATTTTAGGGCAGGCTTCTGACCGTAGCCTCCCATTGGGCACACGAGGACCGTCAAAAAGACTGGACCCATTTCCGTCACCCAAAGTCCCCGAACCCCCCTCCCCAACCCCCGAAGAACAGACGCTATAGCCCACCGGACTCGGAGACTATTTCAAGCGCTGCGCAGCGGGGTATTTCTTGCCTTTTTAGGGCAGGCATCTGACCGTATTTCCGACACCCAGCGCCCCGGAACCCCCTCCCCATTTCCGACGCCCAGATCCCCCGAACTCCCCTCCCCAACCCCCGCTGACCAAAGGCTATAGGCCGGCCTTGGCGACTATTTTGCGCGCTGCGCCGCTGGGCATTTCTTGCCATTTTAGGGCGAGTTCGACGATTCCATCCCAGGCACACTAGGCCCTCAAAGACTAGACCCATTTCCGGCGCCCAAGCCTCGAACCCCCTCCCCCACCACCGCGGACCAATGGCTATAGCCCGGCCTCGGCGACTATATCAGCGGCGCTGCGCGTTGAATTTCTTGCCATTTAGGCAGGCCTCGTAGTAGCCTCCACCCGGAACATCGGGACCAACAAAAGACTGTACCCATTTCCGGCGCCCGAGCCGGAACCCCTCCCGACCCGTGACCAAAGGCTATAGCGCGCGGCCTTGGCGACTATTTGGCTGCGCCTGAATTCTTGCATTTTAGGGCGGGCTTACCCTCACCCAGGCACACTAGGCCCCTCATAAAGACTAGACCCATTTCCGACGCCCAAAGCCCCCGAACCACCCCCCTCCCCAACCCCCGCGGACCAATGGCTATAGCCCACCGGCCTCGGGGACTATTTCGCGCGCTGCGCCGCTGGGCATTTCTTGCCATTTTAGGGCAGGCCTCTTACCGTAGCTTCCCATTGGGCACACGAGGACCCTCGAAAACTGTGCCATTTCCGAAGCCAGGCCCCGAACCCCCCTCCCGACCCCAGCGGACCAAAGGCTAGCACACCGGTCTCGGCGACTATTTGCAGCGCTGCGCTGGGCATTCTTGCCATTTTAGGCGAGCCTCTGACGTACCCTCAGCTGGGCACACTAAGCCCTCAAGACTAGACCCATTTCCGATGCAGGCCCCGAACACCCTCCCAACCCCAGCGGACCAAGGCTATAGCCGACCGGTCTCGATGATTATTTCCTTGTGTGCGGCTGGGCATTTCTTGCCATTTAAGCGGGCCTCGGGCCGTAGTACTGCCTTTGTGCACACGAGGACCCTAAAGGATTGTACCCATTTCGGCGCCCGAGCCCCGAACCCCCTCCCCGACCCCGCGGACCAGGCTATAGCCACCGATGTCGGCGAATATTTGTTGAACATTGGGCATTTCTTGCCATTTTAGGGCAGGCCTCTGACTGCAGCCTTCCACTCGGCACACGAGGACCCTCAAAAGGACTGGACCCATTTTCGATGACGAGATCCCCCGAACGCCCCTCCCCAACCACCGCGTACCAAAGGCGATAGCCCACCGGCCCCGGAGACTATTTCGCGCGCTGCGCCGCTGGGTATTTCTTGCCATTTTAGGGCAGGCCTCTGAACGTACCCTCCCACTGGGTACACTAGGCCCCTCAAAATGACTAGACCCATTTCCGACGCCCAGAGCCCCCAAACACCCCTCCCCAACCCCCGGGGACCAAAGGCTATAGCCGACCAGTCTCGGCGATTATTTCACGCGCTGTGGTGCTGGCATTTCTTGCCATTTTAAGGCAGGCCTCAGACCGTAGCCTCCCACTGTGCACACGAGGACCCTCGAAAAGATTGTACCCATTTCCGATGACCAGATCCCCCGAACTCCCCTCCCCAACCCCCGCGGACCAAAGGCTATAGCCCACCGATCTCGACGAATATTTCGCGCGCTGCGCCGTTGGGCATTTCTTGCCGTTTTAGGGCAGGCCTCAAACTGCAGCCTACCACTGGGCACACGAGGACCCTCGAAAGGACTGGACCAATTTTTGATGACGAGATCCCCCGAACTCCCCTCCCCAACCACCGCGGAGCAAAGGCGATGGCCCACCGGCCTCGACGACTATTTCGCGCGCTGCGCCGCTGGGTATTTCTTGCCATTTTAGGGCAGGCCTCTGATCGTAGCCTCCCACTGGGAACACGAGTCCCCTCGAAAAGACTGGACCCATTTTCGTCGCCCATAGTCCCCGTATACCCCTCCCCAACCCCCGCAGACCAAAGGCTATAGACCACCGGCCTCGGTGACTATTTCGCGCGCTGCGCCGCTGGGTATTTCTTGCCATTTTAGGGCAGGCCTCTAACCATAGCCTCCCACTGTGCACACGAGGACCCTAAAAAAGATTGTACCCATTTCCGACGCCCAGAGCCCCCGAACCCCCATCCCCAACCCCCGCGGACCAAAGGCTATAGCCCCCCGGCCTCGGCGACTCTTTCACGCGCTGTGCCGCTGGGCATTTCTGGCCATTTTAGAACAGGCCTCAGACCGTAGCCTCCCACTGGGCACACGAGCGCCCTCAAAAAGACTGGACCCATTTCCGACACCCAGAGCCCCCGAACCCCCCTCGGCCCCAGCGGACCAAGGCTATAGCCCACGGCCTCGGTGACTATTTCGTCTGTTGTGCCGTGGGCATTTCTTGCCATTTTAGGGACCTCGGCCGTAGCCTCCCAGCTGGGCACCGATGACCCTCAAAAGTTTGTACTCATTTCCGGCGACGAGTCCCGAACCCCCTCCCCCCATGAAGCAGGCCATAGCCCACGGACACGGAGAATATTTGGCGCTGCGCGGGTTATTCTTGCCTTTTAGGGCGGGCATATGACCGTAGTCTCCCTGGGCTACGAGGCCGTTGAAAAGACTGGACCCATTTTGATAGCCCATGGTCCCGAACACCCTCCCAGGACCCGGCGTACCAGGCTATAGACCACGGCCTCGGTGACTATTTTAGCGCTTTCGCCCGTGAGGTATTTCTTAGCATATTAGGCGGGTGTCGGCCGTAGCCTCACTGAGCTGCGAGGCCCTTGAAAAGCTGGACCCATTTCCGACACCCATGGTCACGAACCCCCTCCGACCCCAGCGGGCAGGCATATGACCGTAGTCTCCCACTGGGCACACGAGGCCCGTTGAAAAGACTGGACCCATTTTCGTCGCCCATAGTCCCCGAACACCCCTCCCCAAACCCCGCGTACCAAAGGCTATAGACCACCGGCCTCGGTGACTATTTCTCGCGTTGCGCTGCAGGGTATTTCTTGCCATTTTAGGGCAAGCCTCTGACCGTAGCCTCCCACTGGGCACACGATGACCATCAAAACGTTTGTACTCATTTCCGACGCCCAGAGCCCCCGAACCCCCCTCCCCAACCCCCGCGGACCTGAGGCTGTCGCTCACCGTCCTCGGCGACTATTTTGCGCGCTGCGCCGGCTGGCATTTCTTGCCATTTTAGGGCAGGCCTCTGACCGTAGCCTCCCACTGGGCACACGAGGCTCCTCGAAAAGACTGGACCCATTTCCGACATCCAGAGGCCCCGAACCCCCCTCCCAGCCCAGTGAGCAGGCTATAGCCCACCGACCTCGGCGACTATTGCGCGTCTTTACCAGCTGGGCATTCTTCATTTAGGGTATGCCTCGTCCGTAGCCTCCAGGCACAGGGCCCTCAAAGACTAGACCCATTTCCAACGCCCAGAGCCCCCGAACCCCCCTCCCCAACCCCCGTGTACCAAAGGCTATAGCCCACCGGCCTCGGCGACCATTTTGCGCGCTCCGCCGCGGGGCATTTCTTGCCATTTTAGGGCAAGCCTCTGACCGTAGCCTCCCACTGGGCACACGATGACCCTCGAAAAGTTTGTACTCATTTCCGACGACCAGAGCCCCCGAACACCCCTCCCCAATCCCCGCGGACCTAAGGCTGTTGCCCACCGGCCTCGGCGACTATTTTGTGCGAGGCGCCGCTTGGCATTTCTTGCCATTTTAGGGCAGGCCTCTGACGGTAGCCTCCCACTGGGCACACGAGGCTCCTCGAAAAGACTGGACCCATTTCCAACATCTAGAGGCCCCGAACCCCCCTCCCCAACCCCCGCGGAACAGACGCTATAGCCCACCGGCCTCGGCGACTATTGCGCATGCTGCACCGCTGGGCATTTGTTGCCATTTTAGGGTATGCCTCTGACCGTAGCCTCCACCTGGGCACACCAGGCCCCTCAAAAAGACTAGACCCATTTCCAACGCCCAGAGCCCCCGAACCCCCCTCCCCAACCCCCGTGTACCAAAGGCTATAGCCTACCGGCCTCGGCGACCATTTTGCGCGCTGCGCCGCGGGGTATTTCTTGCGTTTTTAGGGCAGGCATCTGACCGTAGTCTCCCACTGCAGGCCTCAAAGTGTACCCTTCCAAGAGCCCCCGAACCCCCCACCCTAAACCCCGCGGACCATAGGCTATAGCCCACCGGCCTCGGCGACTATTTGTCAGCTGCGCGCTGGGCATTCTGGTTATTTTAGGGCGGGCCTCGTGGTAGCCTCGGCACACGAGGCCCCTCAAAAAGACTGGACCCATTTCCGACACCCAGAGTCCCCGAACCCCCCTCCCCAACCCCCGCGGAACAGACCCTATAGCCCACCGGACTCGGAGACTATTTTGCGCGCTGGTCCGCGGGGTATTTCTTGCCTTTTTAGGGCAGGCATCTGACCGTAGTCTCCCACTGGGCACACGAGGTCTCTCAAAAAGACTGGACCCATTTGCGATACCCAGAATCCCCGAACCCCCCTCCCTAACCCCCGCGGAACAAACGCTATAGCCCACCAGACTCGGAGACTATTTCGCGAGCTGGTCCGCGGGGTATTTCTTGCCTTTTTAGGGCAGGCATCTGACCGTAGTCTCCCACTGGGCACACGAGGCCCCTCAAAAAGACTGGACCCATTTCCGACAACCATAGTCCCCGAACACCCCTCTCCAACCCGCGCAGACCAAAGTCTATAGAACACCGGCCTCGGCGACTATTTCGCGCGCTGCGCCGCTGGGCATTTCTTGGCATTTTTAGGGCAGCCCTCTAACCGTAGCCTCCCACTGGGCACACGAGGACCCTCGAAAAGATTGTACCGATTTCCGGCACCCAGAACCCCCGAACCCCCCTCCCCAACCCCCGCGGACCAAAGGCTATAGCCCACCGGCCTCGGCGACTATTTCGCGTGCTGGTCCGCGGGGTATTTCTTGTCTTTTTAGGGCAGACATCTGACCGTAGTCTCCCAGGCTACAGGCCCATCAAAAGCGGACCCATTTCCGACGCCTATAGTCCCCGAACACCCCTCCCCAACCCCCGCGGACCAAAGGCTATAGCCCACCGACCTCGGCGACTATTTTGCGCGCTGCGCCGCTGGGCATTTCTTGCCATATTGGGGCAGGCCTCTTATCGTAGTCTCCCACTGGGCACACGAGGCTCCTCAAAAAGACTGGACCCATTTCCGACAACCAGAGTCCCCGAACCCCCCTCCCCAACCCCCGCGGACCAAAGCTATAACCCACCGGCCTCGGCGACTATTTCGCGCGCTGCGCCGCTGGGCATTTCAGGTAATTTTTGGGCAGGCCTCTGACCGTAGCCTCCCACTGAGCACACAAGGCGCCTCAAAAAGGCTGGACCCATTTCCAACACCAGTGGCGAACCCCGTCCCCGGCCCCAGCGGACAGGCCTATAGCCCACGGACTCGAGGCTATTTGTGCCTGTGAGGTATTTCTTGCCTTTTTAGGACAGGCCTCTGACCGTAGCCTCCCACTGGGCACACGAGGACCCTCGGAAAGATTGTACCATTTCCTACGCACAAAGCCCCCGAACCCCCCTCCCCAACCCCAGCGGACCAAAGGCTATAGCCCACCGGCCTCGGCGACTATTTCGCGCGCTGCGCCGCTTGGCATTTCTTGCCATTTTAGGGCAGGCTTCTGACCGTAGCCTCCAACTGGGCACACGAGGCCCCTCCAAAAGACTAGACCCATTTCCGACGCCCAGAGCCCACGAACCCCCCTCGCCAACCCCCGCGGACCAAAGGCTATATCCCACCGGCCTAGGCGACTATTTCGCGCGCTGTGCCGCTGGGCATTTCTTACCATTTTAGGGCAGGCCTCTGACCGTTGCCTCCCATTGAGCACACGAGGACCGTCAAAAAGACTGGACCCATTTCCGACATCCAAAGTCCCCGAACCCCCCTCGCCAACCACCGCAGAACAGACGCTATAGCCCACCGGACTCGGAGACTATTTCGTGCGCTGCACCGCGGGGTATTTCTTGTCTTTTTAGGGCAGGCATCTGACCGTAGCATCCCACTGGGCACACGAGCACCCTCAAAAAGATTATACCCATTTCCTATGCCCAGTGCCCCCGAACCCCCCTCCCCAGCCCCCGCGGACCAAAGGCTATAGCCCACCGGCCTCGGCGACTATTTCGCGCGCTGCGCCGCTGGGCATTTCTTGCCATATATTAGGACAGGGCTATGATCGTAGCCTCCAGCGCGGCTGCAGGCCTCCTCAGGCGGGTCCCATTTCGGACACCCAGAGTCCCCGAACCACCCTCCCCAACCCCCGCGGACCAAAGGGTGTAGCCCACCGGCCTTGGCGACTATTTTGCGCGCTGCGCCGCTTGGTATTTCTTGCCATTTTAGGGCAGGCCTCTGACCGTAGCCTCCCACTGGGCACACGAGGCCCCTCGAAATGACTGGCCCATTTCGGGCACCCAGAGCCCCCGAGCCCCCCTCCCCAACCCCCGCGGACCAAAGGTTATAGCCCACCGACCTCGGCGACTATTTCGCGCGCTGCGCTGCTTGGCATTTCTTGCCATTTTAACGTAGGCCTCTGACCGTAGCCTCTCACTGGGCACACAAGGCCCCTCGTAATGACTGGACCCATCTCCGGCACCCAGAGCCCCCGAGCCTCCCTCCCCAACCCCCGCGGACCAAAGGTTATAGCCCACAGGCCTCGGCGACTATTTCGCGCGAAATGCCACTTGGCATTTCTTGCCATTTTAAGGTAGGCCTCTGACCGTAGCCTCTCACTGGGCACACGAGGCCCCAAAAAAAGTCTGGACCCATTTCCGACACCCAGAGTCCCCGAACCCCCCTCCCCAACCCCCGCGGACCAAAGACTATAGACCACCGGCCTCGGCGACTATTTCGCGCCCTGCGCCGCTGGGCATTTCCTGCCATTTTAGGGCAGGCCTCTAACCGTAGCCTCCCACTGGGCACAAGAGGACCCTCGAAAAGAATTTACCTGCTTCGTACGGCCAGAGCCCCCGAAACCACTCCCCAACCCCCGCGGACCAAAGGCTATATCCCACCGACCTCAGCGACTATTTCGCGCGCTGCGCCGCCGGGCATTTCTTAGCATTTTAGGGCAGGCCTCTGACCGTACCCTCCCACTGGGTACACGAGGACCCTCAAAAAGACTGGACCCATTTCCGACACCCAGAGTCCCCGAACCCCCCTCCCCAACCCCCGCGGAACAGATGCTATAGCCCACCGGACTCGGAGACTATTTGCCTTTGCTCATGAGGTATTTCTTGCCTTTTACAGGCAGGCCTCTGCCGTAGTCTCCCACCCAGGCTGCAGGCCCTCAAAAGGCTGGACCCATTCGGCCTTGAGTCCCAGAACCCCCTCCCAGACCCCGGAGCAGACCTGATAGCCCACGGACTCGGAGACTATTTAAGCCTTGCTGCGCTTGTGGTATTTCTTGCCTTTTTAGGTCAGGCATCTGACCGTAGTCTCCCACTGAGCACACGAGGTCCGTCAAAAAGACTGGACCCATTTCCGTCGCCCGTAGTCCGCGAACACCCCTCTCCAACCCCCGCGGACCAAAGGCTATAGACCACCAGCCTCGGCGACTATTTCACGCGCTGCGCCGCTGGGCATTTCTTGCCATTCTAGGGCAGGCCTCTAACTGTAGCCTCCCACTGGGCACACGAGGACCCTCAAAAAGATTGTACCCATTTCCTACGCTCAGAGCCCCCAAACCCCCCTCACCAACCCCCGCAGACCAAAGGCTATAGCCCACCGGCCTCGGCGGCTATTTCTCGCGCTGCGCCGCTGGGCATTTCTTGGCATTTTAGGGCAGGCCTCTGACCGTACCCTCCCACTGGGTACACGAGGACCCTCAAAAAGACTCGACCCATTTCCGACACCCGGTCCCGAACCCCCTCCCCGGCCCATGAGCAGGCGCTATAGCCCCGGACTCGGAGTCTATTGTTGCTCTCTGAGGTGTTTCTTAGCTTTAAGGCGGGCATCGGCCGTAGTCTCCCACTGGGCACACGAGGCCCCTCAAAAGGACTGGACGTATTTCCGTCGCCCATAGTCCCTGAACACCCCTCTCCAACCCGCGCGGACCAAAGGCTATAGACCACCGGCCTCGGCGACTATTTCGGGCGCTGCGTCGCTGGGCATTTCTGGCATTTTAGAGCAGGCCTCTAACTGTAGCCTCCCACTGAGTACACGAGGACCCTCGAAAAGATTGTACCCATTTCCTATGTCCAGAGCCCCCGAACCCCCTCCCGGCCCCGGACGACCAGGCTATAGCCTCGGCGACTCGCCTTCGCCCAGCTGCGCTGGGCATTTCTTGCCATATTAGGGCAGGGCTCTGATCGTAGCCTCCTACTGGGCACACGAGGATCCTCAAAAAGACGAGACCCATTTTCGACACCCAGAGTCCCCGAACTCCCCTCCCCAACCCCCGCGGACCAAAGGGTGTAGCCCACCGGCCTCGGCGACTGTTTTGCGCGCTGCTCCGCTTGGTATTTCTTGCCATTTTAGGGCAGGCCTCCGACCGTAGCCTCCCACTGGGCACACGAGACCGCTCGAAAAGACTAGACCCGATTCTGGCACCCAGATCCCCCAAAGCCCCTTCCGCAAGCCCCGCGGCCCAAAAGCTATAGACCACCAGCCTCGGTGACTATTTCACGCGCTGCGCCGCTGGGCATTTCTTGCCATTCTAGGGCAAGCCTCTAACTGTAGCCTCCCACTGGGCACACGAGGACCCTCAAAAAGATTGTACCCATTTCCTACGCTCAGAGCCCCCAAACCCCCCTCCCCAACCCCCGCAGACCAAAGGCTATAGCCCACCGGCCTCGGCGGCTATTTCTTGCGCTGCGCCGCTGGGCATTTCTTGGCATTTTAGGGCAGGCCTCTGACCGTACCCTCCCACTGGGTACACGAGGACCCTAAAAAAGACTGGACCCATTTCCTACACCCAGAGTCCCCGAACCCCCCTCCCGACCCCATGAGCAGGCCTAGCCCCGGACTCGGAGTGTGTGTTGCTCATGAGGTGTTTGTTGGCTTTTTAGGGCAGGCATCTGACCGTAGTCTCCCACTGGGCACATGAGGCCCCTCAAAAATACTGGACGCATTTCCGTCGCCCAGAGACCCGAACACCCCTCTCCAACCCCCGTGGACCAAAGGCTATAGACCACCGGGCTCGGTGACTATTTCGCGCGCTGCGCCGCTGGGCATTTCTTGGCATTTTAGGGCAAGCCTCTAACCGTAGCTTTCCACTGGGCACACGAGGACCCTCGAAAAGATTTTACCCATTTCCTATGCCCAGAGCCCCCGAACCCCCCTCCCCAACCCCGGCGGACCAAAGGCTATAACCCACCGGCCTCAGCGACTATTTCACGCGCTGCGCCGCGGGGTATTTCTTGGCATATTAGGGCAGGTGTCTGACCGTAGCCTCCCACTGGGCACACGAGGCCCTTCAAAAAGACTGGACCCATTTCCGTCGCCCGTAGTCCGCGAACACCCCTCTCCAACCCCCGCGGAACAGACGCAATAGCCCACCGGACTCGGCGACTATTTCACGCTCTGCGCCGCTTGGCATTCCTTACCATTTTAGGGCAGGCCTCTAACTGTAGCCTCCCACTGGGCACACGAGGACCCTCAAAAAGATTGTACCCATTTCCTAAGCTCAGAGCCCCCAAACCCCCCTCCCCAACCCCCGCAGACCAAAGGCTATAGCCCACCGGCCTCGGCGGCTATTTCTCGCGCTGCGCCGCAGGGCATTTCTTGGCATTTTAGGGCAGGCCTCTGACCGTACCCTCCCACTGGGTACACGAGGACCCTCAAAAAGACTGGACCCATTTCCGACACCCAGAGTCCCCGAACCCCCCTCCCCAACCCCCGCAGAACAGACGCTATAGCCCCCCGGACTCGGAGTCTATTCGCGCGCTGCTCCGCGGGGTGTTTCTTGCCTTTTTGGGGCAGGCATCTGACCGTAGCCTCCCACTGGGCACACGAGGCCCCTCAAAAAGACTGGACGCATTTCCGTCGCCCATAGTCCCCGAACACCCCTCTCCAACCCGCGCGGACCAAAGGCTATAGACCACTGGCCTCGGCGACTATTTCGGGCGCTGCTCCGCTGGGCATTTCTGGCATTTTAAAGTAGGCCTCTAACCGTAGCCTCCCCCTGGGTACACGAGGACCCTCGAAAAGATTGTACCCATTTCCTATGCCCAGAGCCCCCGAACCCCCCTCCCCAACCCCCGCGGACCAAAGGCTATAGCCCACCGGCCTCGGCGACTATTTCCCACGCTACGCCGCTGGGCATTTCTTGCCATATTAGGGCAGGGCTCTGATCATAGCCTCCCACTGGGCACACGAGTCTCCTAAAAAAGACTGGACCCATTTTCGACACCCAGAGTCCCCGAACTCCCCTCCCCAACCCCCGCGGACCAAAGGGTGTAGCCCACCGGCCTCGGCGACTGTTTTGCGCGCTGCTCCGCTTGGTATTTCTTGCCATTTTAGGGCAGGCCTCTGACCGTAGACTCCCACTGGGCACACGAGGCCGTTCGAAAAGACTAGACCCAATTCTGGCACCCAGAGCCCCCAAAGCCCCTTCCGCAAGCCCCGTGGACCAAAAGCTATTGACCGCCGGCCTCGGTGACTATTTCGCGCGCTGCGCCGCTGTGCATTTCTTCCAATTTTAGGGCAGGCTTCTAACCGTAGCCTCCCACTTTGGGCCTGAGGCCCTCAAAGACTGTACCCATTTCCGACACCCAGAGTCCCCGAACACCGCTCTCCATCACCCGCGGACCAAAGGCTATAGACCACCGGCCTCGGTGACTATTACGCGCGCTGCGCCGCTGGGCATTTCTTGGAATTTTAGGGCAAGCCTCTAACCGTAGCTTTCCACTGGGCACACGAGGACCCTCGAAAAGATTGTACCCATTTCCTATGCCCAGAGCCCCCGAACCCCCCTCCCCAACCCCGGCGGACCAAAGGCTATAGCCCACCGGCCTCGGCGACTATTTCGCGCGCTGCGCCGCGGGGTATTTCTTGGCATATTAGGGCAGGTGTCTGACCGTAGCCTCCCGCTGGGCACACGAGGCCCCTCGAAAAGCCTGGACCTATTTCCGACACCCAGAGCCCCCGAACCCCCCTCCCCAACCCCCGCGGACCAAAGGCTATAGCCCACCGGCCTCGGCGACTATTTCACGCGCTGCGCCGCTAGGTATTTCTTGCCATATTAGGGCAGGTCTCTGACCGTAGCCTCCCACTGGGCACACGAGGACCCTAAAAAAGATTGTACCATTTCCGTCGGCCATAGTCCCCGAACACCCCCCTCCAACCCCCGTGGACCAAAGGATATAGACCACTAGCCTCGGCGACTATTTCGCACGCTGCGCCGGTCAGTATTTTTTGCCATTTTAGGGCAGGCCTCTAACCGTAGCCTCCCACTGGGCACACGAGGACCCTCGAAAAGATTGTACCCATTTCTGATGCCTAGAACCTCCGAACCCCCCTCCCCAACCCCCGCGGACCACAGGTTATAGCCCAACGGGCTCGGAGACTATTTCGCGCGCTGTGCTGTCGGGTATTTCTTGCCCTCGCTGGCCATTCCTCTGATCGTAGCCTCCCACTAGGCACCCGAGGACCCTCAAAAAGACTGTACCCATTTCTGATGCCCAGAGTCCCCAAACCCCCCTCCCCAACCCCCGCGGACCAAAGGCTATAGCCCACCGGCCTCGGCAACTTGGCATATTGGGGCAGGGCTCTGATCGTAGCCTCCCACTGGGCACACGAATCTCCTCAAAAAGACTGGACCCATTTCCGACACCCAGATTCCCCGAAACCCCCTCCCCAACCCCCGCGGACCAAAGGGTGTACCCCACCGGCCTCGGCGACAATTTCGCGCGTTACGCCGCTGGACATTTCTTGCCATTCTAGGGCAGGCCTCTGACCGTAGGCTCAACCCAGGCACGAGGCCCTCAAAAGGCGGACCCATTTCCGACAGCAGGCCCCGAACCCCCTCGAAACCCCGATGAACAGGCCATAGCCCACGGACTCGGAGACTATTTTCGCCTGCGCGAGTATTTCTTGTCCTTTTAGGGAAGGCCCCGGACCGTAGTCTCCCACTGGGCACACGAGGCCCGTCAAAAAGACTGGACCCATTTCCTACACATAGAGTCCCCGAATCCCCCTCCCCAACCCCCGCGGAACAGACGCTATAGCCCACCCGACTGGGAGACTATTTCGCGCGCTGCGCCGCGGGGTATTTCTTGCCTTTTTAGGGCAGGGATCTGACCGTAGTCTCCCCGGGTGAGGCCCTCAGGCTGGACCCATTTCCGTCACGCATAGTCCCCGAACACACCTCACCAACCCCCACGGACCAAAGGCTATAGACCACCGGCCTCGGCGACTATTTCGCGCGCTGCGCCGCTGGGCATTTCTTGCCATTTTAAGGCAGGCCGCTAACCATAGCCTCCCACTGGGCACATGATGACCCTCGAAAAAATTGTACCCTTTTCCGACGCCCAAAACCCATCGAACCCACCTCCCCAACCCCTGCGGACCACAAACTATAGCCCACCGGGCTCAGATACTATTTCACGCGCTGTGCTGCGGGGCATTTCTTGGCGTTTTAGGGCAGCCCTCTGACCGTAGCCTCCCACTAGGCACACGAGGACCCTCGAAAAGACTGTACCCATTTCTGATGCCCAGAGTCCCCGAACCCCCCTCCCCAACCCCCGCGGACCAAAGGCTATAGCCCACCGGCCTCGGCAACTATTTCGCGCGCTGCGCCGCTGGGTATTTCTTGGCATATTGGGGCAGGGCTCTGATCGTAGCCTCCCACTGGGCACACGAATCTCCTCAAAAAGACTGGACCCATTTCCGACACCCAGATTCCTCTGAAACCCTCCCAACCCCTCATGACCAGTGTACACCCACCGCCCCTGACAATTTCTGCTACACTGGACATTTCTTGTTATTCTAGGGCAGGCCTCTGACCGTAGGCTCCAACTGGGCACACGAGGCCCCTCAAAAAGACTGGACCCATTTCCGACAACCAGAGCCCCCGAACCCCCCTCCGAAACCCCCGATGAACAGACGCTATAGCCCACCGGACTCGGAGACTATTTCGCACGTCACTGCTGGGTATTTCTTGTCCTTTTAGGGCAGGCCCCTGACCGTAGTCTCCCACTGGGCACACGAGGCCCGTCAAAAAGACTGGACCCATTTCCGACACCCAGAGTCCCGAATCCCCCTCCCCAACCCCCGCGGAACAGACGCTATAGCCCACCCGACTCGGAGACTATTTCGCGGGCTGCGCCGCGGGGTATTTCTTGCCTTTTTAGGGCAGGGATCTGACCGTAGTGTCCCACTGGGGAAACGAGGCCCCTCAAAAAGACTGGACCCATTTCCGCCGCGCATAGTCCCCGAACACACCTCACCAACCTCATGACCATATAGACCACTGCCTCATGACTATTTCTCGCTACTGGCATTTCTTGCCAATTTAAGGCAGGCCGCTAACCATAGCCTCCCACTGGGCACATGATGACTCTCGAAAAAATTGTACCCTTTTCCGACGCCCAAAACCCATCGAACCCCCCTCCCCAACCCCTGCGGACCACAAACTATAGCGCACCGGGCTGAGATACTATTTCACGCGCTGTGCTGCGGGGCATTTCTTGGTATTTTAGGGTAGGCCTCTGACCTTCGCCTCCCACTGGGTACACGAGGTCCCTCGAAAAGACTGTACCCATTTTTGATGCCCAGAACCCCCGAACTCCACTCCCAACCCCCGCGGACCAAAGGCTATAGCCCACCGGTCTCGGCGACTATTTCGCGCGCTGTGTCGCTGTGTATTTCTTGGCATATTGGGGCAGGGCTCTGATCGTAGTCTCCCACTGGGCACACGAATCTCCTCAAGAAGACTGGACCCATTTCTGACACCCAGAGTCCCTGAACCCCCCTCCCCAACCCCCGCGGACCAAAGGGTGTAGCCCACCGGCCTCGGCGACAATTTCGCGCGTTACGCCGTTGGGCATTTCTTGCTATTCTAGGGCAGGCCTCTGACCGTAGCCTCCAACTGGGCACACGAGGCCCCTCAAAAAGACTGGACCCATTTCCGACACCCAGAGCCCCCGAACCCCCCTCCGAAACCCCCGATGAACAGACGCTATAGCCCACCGGACTCGGAGACTATTTCGCACGCTGCGCCGCGGGGTATTTCTTGTCCTTTTACGGAAGGCCCCTGACCGTAGTCTCCCACTGGGTACACGAGGCCCGTCAAAAAGACTGGACCCATTTCCTACACCCAGAGTCCCCGAATTCCCCTCCCCAACCCCCGCGGAACAGACGCTATAGCCCACCCGACTGGGAGACTATTTCACGCGCTGCGCCGCAGTGTATTTCTTGCCTTTTTAGGGCAGGGATCTGACCGTAGTGTCCCACTGGGCAAACGAGGCCCCTCAAAAAGACTGGACCCATTTCCGCCGCGCATAGTCCCCGAACACACCTCACCAACCCCCGCGGACCAAAGGCTATAGACCACCGGCCTCGGCGACTATTTCTCGCGCTGCGCCGCTGGGCATTTCTTGCCAATTTAAGGCAGGCCGCTAACCATAGCCTCCCACTGGGCACATGATGACTCTCGAAAAAATTGTACCCTTTTCCGACGCCCAAAACCCATCGAACCCCCCTCCCACCTGCGACCCTGCTATAGCCACGGGCTGAGATACTATTTCACGCGCTGTGCTGCGGGGCATTTCTTGGCGTTTTAGGGCAGCCCTCTGACCGTAGCCTCCCACAAGGCAGACGAGGACCCTCGAAAAGACTGTACCCATTTCTGATGCCCAGAGTCCCCGACCCCCCTCCCCAACCCCCGCGGACCAAAGGCTAGAGCCCACCGGCCTCGGCAACTATTTCGCGCGCTGCGCCGCTGGGTATTTCTTGGCATATTGGGGCAGGGCTCTGATCGTAGC
This sequence comes from Citropsis articulata, assembly GCA_030449925.1. Taxonomy (NCBI): domain Eukaryota; kingdom Viridiplantae; phylum Streptophyta; class Magnoliopsida; order Sapindales; family Rutaceae; genus Citropsis; species Citropsis articulata. Next base: position 134,026 of record JASUUH010000044.1, on the reverse strand, counting down.
CTCCCACTGGGCACACGAATCTCCTAAAAAAGACAGGACCCATTTCCGACACCCAGAGTCCCCGAACCCCCCTCCCTAAGCCCCGCGGACCAAAGGGTTTAGCCCACCGGCCTCGGCGACAATTTCGCGCGTTACGCCTTTGGGCATTTCTTGCCATTCTAGGGCAGGCCTCTGACCGTAGCCTCAAGCCCCAGGCTACGAGGCCCCTCAAAAAGCCTGGACCCATTTCCAACACCCAGAGCCCCCGAACCCCCCTTCGAAACCCCCGATGAACAGACGCTATAGCCCACCGGACTCGGAGAGTATTTCGCACGCTGCGCCGCGGGGTATTTCTTGTCCTTTTAGGGCAGGCCCCTGACCGTAGTCTCCCAGGCACGAGGCAAGTCAAAAGACTGGACCCATTTCCGACACCCAGTCCTCGAATCCCCTCCCAACCCCAGAGCAGGCTATAGCCCGGGCGGGAGACTATTTGTAGCTGCGCGCAGGTATCTTCTTGCCTTTTAGGCGGGGATCTGACCGTAGTCTCCCACTGGGCAAAAGATGCCCCTCACAAAGACTGTACCCAATTCCGTCGAGCAAAGTCCCCCAACACACCACACCAACCTCATGGACCAAAGGCTATAGACCACCGGCTCATGATTATTTCGCTACATTACGCTGGCATTTTTGCCATTTTAAGGCAGGCCGCTAACCATAGCCTCCCACTCACATGATGACCTCGAAAAATTGCAGACCTTTTTCCCGACGCCCAAAACCCATCGAACCCCCCTCCCCAACCCCTGCGCACCTCAAACTATAGCCCACCGGGCTCAGATACTATTTCCCACGCTACTGTGTCAAGGGGATTTCTTGAGTTTTAGGCAGCCCTGACCGTAGGTTCCCACTGAGCACACGAGGCCCCTCAAAAAGACTAGACCCATTTCTGATGCCATATCCCTGCCCCCTCCACAACCCCCGCTGAACATACGCTTTAGACCACCGACTTCTGCCAGGCCGCTGCAATCACTGGGCATTTCTTTCCATTTGAGGGTATGCCTCTGGCCGAATCCTCCCACTGGGCACACGAGGACCTTCAAAAAGACTGTACCCATTTCTGATGCCCAGAGCCCCCGAACCCCCATCCCCAACCCCCGGGGACCAAAGGCTATATCCCACCAGCATCGGCGACTATTTCACGCGCTGCGCCGCTGGGTATTTCTTGGCATATTGGGGCAGGGCTCTGATCGTAGCCTCCCACTGGGCACATGAGGCTCCTCAAAAAGACTGGACCCATTTCCGACACCCAGAGTCCTCGAACCCCCCACCCCAACCCCCGCGGACCAAAGGGTGTAGCCCACCGGCCTCGGCGACAATTTCGCGCGTTGCTCCGTTGGGCATTTCTTGCCATTCTAGGGCAGGCCTCTGACGATAACCTCGCACTGGGCACACGAGGGCTCTCGAAAAGACTGTACCCATTTACAACTCCCAGAGCCCCCGAACGCCCCGCCCCAACCCCCGCGGACGAAAGACAATATCCCACCGGCCTCGGCGATTATTTCGCGCGCTGCGCCGCATGGCAGTTCTTGCCATTTTAGGGCAGGCCTCTGACCGTAGCCTCCCACTGGGCACACGAGGCCCCTCGAAAAGTCTGGACCCTTTTCTGAAGCCCATAGCCCCAAACCCCCCTCCCTAAGCCCCGCGGACCACAGGCTATAGCCCAACGGGATCGGAGATTATTTCGCGCGCTGTGTTGCAGGGCATTTCTTGCCATTTTAGGGCAGGCCTCTAACCGTAGCCTCCCACTGGGTACACGAGGACCCTAAAAAAGATTGTACCCATTTCTTATGCCTGTAACCCCGAACCCCTCCCCAAGCCCTCATGGACCAAAGCACATAGCCCACCGCCTGGCGACTATTTCGCTGTGTCGCCATGGGTATTTTGCCATATTAGTGGTGGCTCGATCAGAGCCACCCACTGGGCACACTAGGCTCCTCAAAAAGACATGACCCATTTCCGACACCCAGAGTCCCCGAACCCCCCTCCCCAACCCCCGCGGACCAAAGGCTATAGCCCACCGGCCTCGGATTATTTCACAGGTTCACTGGTATTTCTTGCCATATTAGGGCAGGGCTCTGATCGTAGCCACCCACTGGGCACACTAGGCTCCTCAAAAATACATGACCCATTTCCGACACCCAGTGTCCCCGAACCCCCCTCCCCAACCCCCGCGGACCAAAGGCTATAGACCACCGGCCTCGGCGACTATTTCTGCTACTAAGGCACTGATGGCTATTTCTTGGCATTTTAGGCAAGCCTCTAACTCAGAGCCTCCCACTGGGCACACGAGGACCTCGAAAACCCATTTCCTATGCCCAGAGCCCCGAACCCTCCCAACCCTCATGGACCAAAGGTTATAGCCTACTGCCTCGCTGACTATTTCAAGGTGTTGCGCTTGGTATTTCTTGCCATATTAGGGTGTCTCGATCAGAGCCTCCCACCGGGTACACGAGGCCCCTAAAAAGATTGTACCCATTTCCCATGCCCAGCCCCGAACACCCCCCCCCAACCCCCGCGGACCAAAGGCTATAGACCACCCGACTGAGACTTATTTCGGCTGCTGGGTATTTCTTGCCTTTAGTGTGGATCTAACAAGAGGTTCACATCGGGCACACTAGGCTCCTCAAAAAGACATGACCCATTTCCGACACCCAGTGTCCCCGAACCCCCCTCCCCAACCCCCGCGGACCAAAGGCTATAGACCACCGGCCTCGGCGACTATTTCGCGCGCTGCGCCGCTGGCCATTTCTTGGCATTTTAGGGCAAGCCTCTAACCGTAGCCTCCCACTGGGCACACGAGGACCCTCGAAAACCCATTTCCTATGCCCAGAGCCCCCGAACCCCCCTCCCCAACCCCCGCGGACCAAAGAATATTGCCCACCAGCCTCGGCGACTATTTCGCGTGCTGCGCCGCTGAGTATTTCTTGCCATATTAGGGCAGGTCTCTGACCGTAGCCTCCCACTGGGTACACGAAGCCCCTCAAAAAGACTGTAACCATTTCCGACACACAGAGCCCCCGAACCCCCCTCCCCAACCCCCGCGGACCAAAGGCTATAGACCACCGGCCTCGGCGATTATTTCGCGCGCTGCGCCGCTGGCCATCTCTTGGCATTTTAGGGCAAGCCTCTAACCGTAGCCTCCCACTGGGCACACGAGGACCCCCGAAAACCCATTTCCTATGCCCAGAGCCCCCGAACCCCCCTCCCCAACCCCCGCGGACCAAAGGCTATAGCCCACCGGCCTCGGCGACTATTTCGCGTGCTGCGCCGCTTGGTATTTCTTGCCATATTAGGGCAGGTCTCTAACCGTAGCCTCCCACTGGGTACACGAGGCCCCTAAAAAAGATTGTACCCATTTCCTATGCCCAGAGCCCCCGAACACCCCCCCCCAAGCCCCGCGGACCAAAGGCTATAGACCACCCGACTCGGAGACTATTTCGCGCGCTGCGCCGCGGGGTATTTCTTGCCTTTTTAGGGCAGGGATCTGACCGTAGTCTCCCACCGGGCAAACGAGGCCCCTCAAAAAGACTGGACCCATTTCCGTCACGCATAGTCCCCGAACACACCTCACCAACCCCCGCGGACCAAAGGCTAAAGTCCACCGGACTCGATTATTACGCTGCCACTATTTCTTGGCATTTAGGGCAAGCTCTAACTCAGTAGCCTCCCATTGGGCACACGAGACCTTCGAAAACCCATTTCCTATGCCTAGAGCCCCGAACCCTCCCAACCCCTCATGGACCAAAGGCTATAGCCTACCGGCCTCGGCGACTATTTCGCGTGCTGCGCCGCTTGGTATTTCTTGCCATATTAGGGCAGGTCTCTGACCGTAGCCTCCCACTGGGTACACGAGGCCCCTAAAAAAGATTGTACCCATTTCCTATGCCCAGAGCCCCCGAACCCCCCTCCCCAAGCCCCGCGGACCAAAGGCTATAGACCACCCGACTCGGAGACTATTTCGCGCGCTGGGTATTTCTTGCCTTTTTAGGGCAGGGATCTAACAGTAGTCTGCCACCGGGCAAACGAGGCCCCTCAAAAAGACTGGACCCATTTCCGTCACGCATAGTCCCCGAACACACCTCACCAACCCCCGCGGACCAAAGGCTATAGACCACCGGCCTCGGCGACTATTTCGCGTGCTGCGCCGCTTGGTATTTCTTGCCATATTAGGGCAGGTCTCTAACCGTAGCCTCCCACTGGGTACACGAGGCCCCTAAAAAAGATTGTACCCATTTCCTATGCCCAGAGCCCCCGAACACCCCCCCCCAAGCCCCGCGGACCAAAGGCTATAGACCACCCGACTCGGAGACTATTTCGCGCGCTGCGCCGCGGGGTATTTCTTGCCTTTTTAGGGCAGGGATCTGACCGTAGTCTCCCACCGGGCAAACGAGGCCCCTCAAAAAGACTGGACCCATTTCCGTCACGCATAGTCCCCGAACACACCTCACCAACCCCCGCGGACCAAAGGCTATAGACCACCGGCCTCGGCGACTATTACGCGCGCTGCGCCGCTGGCCATTTCTTGGCATTTTAGGGCAAGCCTCTAACCGTAGCCTCCCACTGGGCACACGAGGACCCTCGAAAACCCATTTCCTATGCCCAGAGCCCCCGAACCCCCCTCCCCAACCCCCGCGGACCAAAGGCTATAGCCTACCGGCCTCGGCGACTATTTCGCGTGCTGCGCCGCTTGGTATTTCTTGCCATATTAGGGCAGGTCTCTGACCGTAGCCTCCCACTGGGTACACGAGGCCCCTAAAAAAGATTGTACCCATTTCCTATGCCCAGAGCCCCCGAACACTCCCAAGCCCTCATGGACCAAAGGCTATAGCCCACCCGACTGGGCTGCAGGGTATTTCTGCCTTTAGGCCGGATCTAACCGTAGTCTGCCACCGGGCAAACGAGGCCCCTCAAAAAGACTGGACCCATTTCCGTCACGCATAGTCCCTGAACACACCTCACCAACCTCATGGACCAAAGGCTATAGACCACACTGCCTCTGATTATTACGCACAGCCACTGGGCATTTCTTGGCATTTTAGGGCAAGCCTCTAACCGTAGCCTCCCACTGGGCACACGAGGACCCTCGAAAACCCATTTCCTATGCCCAGAGCCCCCGAACCCCCCTCCCCAACCCCCGCGGACCAAAGGCTATAGCCTACCGGCCTCGCCGACTATTTCATGTGTCACACTGGTATTTCTTGCCATATTAGGCAGGTCTCGACCGTAGCCTCCCACCTGGGTACACGGGCCCCCCTCGAAAAGACTGTAACCATTTCCGACACCCAGAGCCCCAACCCCTCCCAAGCCTCATGGGACCAAAGGCACATAGACCACCGGCCTGGTGACTATTTCACTGCCAGTGTCACTGAGCATTTTATGCCATTTTAGGGCAGGCCTCTAACCGTAGCCTCCCACTAGGCACACGAGGACCCTCGAAAAGATTGTACCCATTTCTGACGCCTAGAGCCTCCGAACCCTCCCAACCCCTCAAGGACCACAAAGGCTATAGCCCACCGGCTCGAACTATTTCATACAGCTGGGCTATTTCTTGCCCTTTTAGGGCATGCCTCTGATCGTAGCCTCCCACTAGGCACACGAGCACCCTAGAAAAGACTGTACCCATTTCTGAAGCCCAGAGTCCCCGAACCCCCCTCCCCAACCCCCGCGGATCAAAGTCTATAGCCCACCGGCCTCGGCAACTATTTTGCGCACTGCGCCGCTGGGTATTTCGTGCCATATTAGGGCAGGGCTCTGATCGTAGCCACCCATTGGGAACACTAGGCTCCTCAAAAAGACTGGACCAATTTCCGACACCTAGAGTCCCCGAACCCCGCTCCCCAACCCCCTCGGACCAAAGAGTGTAGCCCACCGGCCTCGGCGACTATTTCGCGCGCTGCGCCGCTTGGCATTTCTTGCCTTTTTAAGGCAGGCCTCTAACCGTAGCCTCAAACTGGGCACACGAGGCCCCTCAAAAAGACTGGACCCATTTCCGACAACCAGAGTCCCCGAACCCCGCTCCCCAACCCCCGCGGAGCAAAGGGTGTAGCCCACCGGCCTCGGCGACTATTTCGCGCGCTGCGCCGCTTGGCATTTCTTGCCTTTTTAAGGCAGGCCTCTAACCGTAGCCTCAAACTGGGCACACGAGGCCCCTCAAAAAGACTGGACCCATTTCCGACACCCAGAGTCCCCGAATCCCCCTCCCCAACCCCCGCGGAACAGACGCTATAGCCCACCCTACTCGGAGACTATTTTGCGCGCTGCGCCGAGGGATATTTCTTGCCTTTTTAGGGCAGGGATCTGACTGTAGTCTCCCATTGGGCAAACGAGGCCCCTAAAAAAGACTGGACCCATTTCCGTCTCGCATAGTCCCCGAACACACCTCACCAACCCCCGCGGACCAAAGGCTATACACCACCGGCCTCGGCGACTATTTCGCGCGCTGCGCCGCTGGCCATTTCTTGGCATTTTAGGGCAAGCCTCTAACCGTAGCCTCCCACTAGGCACACGAGGACCCTCGAAAACCCATTTCCTGTGCCCAGAGCCCCCGAACCCCCCTCCCCAACCCCCGCGGACCAAAGGCTATACCCCACCGGCCACGGCGACTATTTCGCGCGCTACGCCGCTAGGCATTTCTTGCCATTTTAGGACAGGCCTCCGACCGTAGCCTCCCACTGGGCACACGAGGACCCTCGAAAAGACTGTAGCCATTTTCGATGCCCAGAGCCCCCGAACCCCCCTCTCCAACCCCCGCGGACCAAAGTCTACATCCCACCAGCCTCGGCGACCATTTCACGCCCTGCGCCGCTGGGCATTTCTTGCCATTTTAGGGCAGGCCTCTGACCGTAGCTTCCCTCTGGGCACACGAGGCCCCTCAAAAGGTTTGGACCCATTTCCAAAGTCCAGAACCCCTGAACCACCGTCCCCAACCCCCGCGGACCGAAGGCTATAACCCACCGGCCTCGGCGACTATTTTGCGCGCTGTACCGCTGGGCATTTCTTGCCATTTTAGGGCAGGCCCCTGACCGTAGCCTCCCACTGGGCACACGAGGACACTCAAAAAGACTGTACCCATTTTCGACGCCCAGAGCCCCCGAACCCCCCTCCCCAACCCCCGCGGACCAAAGGCTATAGCCCACCGGCCTCGGAGACTATTTCGCGCGCTGTGCTGCGGGGCATTTCTTGCCCTTTTAGGGCATACCTCTGATCGTAGCCTCCCACTAGGCACATGAGCACCCTCGAAAAGACTGTACCCATTTCTTAAGCCCAGAGTCCCCGAACCCCCCTCCCCAACCCCCACGGACCAAAGGCTAAAGTCCACCGGCCTCGGCAACTATTTCGCGCGCTGCGCTGCTGGGCATTTCTTGCCATTTTAGGGCAGGCCTCTGACCGTAGCCTCCAACTGGGCACACGAGGCCCTCAAAAAGACTGGACCCATTTACGACACCCAGAGCCCCCGAACCCCCCTCCCAAACCCCCGATGAACAGACGCTATAGCCCACCGGACTCGGAGGCTATTTTGCATGCTGCGCCGCGGGGTATTTCTTGCCCTTTTAGGGCAGGCCCGTGACCGTAGCCTCCCACTGGCCACACGAGGTCCCTCAAAAAGGATGGACCCGTTTCCGTCGCCCATAGTCCCCGAACACACCTCCCCAACCCCCGCGGACCAAAGGCTATAGACCACCGGCCTCGGTGACTATTTCTCGCGCTGCGCGGCTGGGCATTTCTTGCCATTTTAAGGCAGGCCTCTCACCCTAGCCTCCCATTGGGCACATGATGACCCTCGAAAATATTGTACCCTTTTCCGACGGCCAGAGGCCCCGAACCCCCCTCCCCAACCCCCGCGGACCACAGGCTATAGCCCACTGGGCTCAGAGACTATTTCACGCTGGCCATGGCATTTCTTGCCATTTTAAGTGCCTCTAACTGCTGCTCTCATCACACGAGGCCCCTCAAAAAGACTGGACCCATTTCCGACACCCAGAGTCCCCGAACCCCCCTCCCCAACCCCCGCGGAACAGACGCTATAGCCCACCGGACTCGGAGACTATTTCGCGCGCTGCTCCGCTGGGTATTTGTTGGCATTTTACGGCAAGCCTCTAACTGTAGCCTCCCACTGGGAACACGAGGACCCTCGAAAATATTGTACCCATTTCCTTTGTCCAGAGCCCCCCCAACCCCCCACCCCAACCCCCGACCAAAGGCTATAGCCCATCGGCTGGCGATTATTTCACACAAGGCTACTGGTATTTCTTTCCATATTAGGGCAGGTCTCTGACCGTAGCCTCCCACTGGGCACACGAGGCCCTTCGAAAATTCTGGAGCCATTTCCGGCACCTAGAGCCCCCAAACCCCCATCCCCAAGCCCCCCGGACCAAAGGCTATAGACCACCGGCCTCGGTGACTATTTGGCGCGCTGCGCCGCTGAGCATATTTTGCCATTTTAGGGCAGGCCTCTAACCGTAGCCTCCCACTGGGCATATGAGGACCCTCGAAAAGATTGTACCCATTTCTGACACATAGAGCCTCCGAACCCCCCTCCCCAACCTCACAACATGTGCTATAGCCCACCGGCTCTGAGACTATTTCACAGACTGCGGGCATTTCTTGCCCTTTTAGGTAATGCCTCTGATCGTAGCCTCCCACTAGGCACACGAGGACCCTCGCAAAGACTGTACCCATTTCTGATACCCAGAGTCCCCGAACCCCCCTCCCCAACCCCCGCGGACCAAAGGTTATAGCCCACCGGCCTCGGTGACTATTTCGTTCGCTGCGCCGCTGGGCATTTCTTGCCATTTTCAGGCAGAGCTCTAACCATAGCCTCCCACTGGGCACACGATGACCCTCGAAAAGATTGTACCCTTTTCCGACGCCCAGAGCCCCCGAACCCCCCACCCCAACCCCCGCGGACCAAAGGCTATAGCCCACCGACCTTGAGACTATTTCGGCCACTGCTGGGTATTTCTAACCTTTAGCAGGCATCAGACCGTAGTATCCCATCACACGAGGCGCCTCAAAAGATTGACCCATTTATGTTGCCCATAGTCCCCGAACACCCCTCTCCAACCCCCAGCACCTATAGACCACCGCCTCGACGACTATTTCACAAGGCTGTCACAGTATTTCTTGGCATTTTAGGGCAAGCCTCTAACCAAAGACTGCCACTGGGCACACGAGGACCCTCTATGATTATTTTCACACTGCTTGGGTATTTCTTGTCATATTAGAGCAGTGTCTCGATCAGAGACTGCCACTGGGCACACGAGGACCCTCGAAAAGACTGTACCTATTTCCTATGCCCAGAGACCCCGAACCCCCCTCCCCAACCCCCGCGGACCAAAGGCTATAGACCACCGGCCTCGGTGACTATTTCGCGGGCTGCGCCGCTGAGCATTTTTTCCCATTTTAGGGCAGGCCTCTAACCGTAGCCTACCACAGGGCACACGAGGACCCTCGAAAATATTGTACCCATTTCTGACGCCTAGAGCCTCCGAACCCCCCTCCCCAACCCCAGGACCATGTGCCATAGCCCACCGGCCTGAGACTATTTCATACACAAGGGCATTTCTTGCCGTTTTAGGGCATGCCTCTGATCGTAGCCTCCCACTAGGCACACGAGAACCCTCGAAAAGACTGTACCCATTTCTGATGCCCAGAGTCCCCGAACCCCCCTCCCCAACCCCCACGGACCAAAGGCTAAAGCCCACCGGCCTCGGCAACTATTTCGCGCGCTGCGCTGCTGGGCATTTCTTGCGATTTTAGGGCAGGCCTCTGACCGTAGCCTCCAACTGGGCACACGAGGCCCTCAAAAAGACTGGACCCATTTACGACACCCAGAGCCCCCGAACCCCCCTCCCAAACCCCCGATGAACAGACGCTATAGCCCACCGGACTCGGAGGCTATTTTGCATGCTGCGCCGCGGGGTATTTCTTGCCCTTAGTAAGGCCCTGTGACCGTAGCCTCCCACTGGCCACACGAGGTCCCTCAAAAAGGATGGACCCGTTTCCGTCGCCCATAGTCCCCGAACACACCTCCCCAACCCCCGCGGACCAAAGGCTATAGACCACCGGCCTCGGTGACTATTTCTCGCGCTGCGCGGCTGGGCATTTCTTGCCATTTTAAGGCAGGCCTCTCACCCTAGCCTCCCATTGGGCACATGATGACCCTCGAAAATATTGTACCCTTTTCCGACGGCCAGAGGCCCCGAACCCCCCTCCCCAACCCCCGCGGACCACAGGCTATAGCCCACTGGGCTCAGAGACTATTTCACGCGCTGCGCCGCTTGGCATTTCTTGCCATTTTAAGGCAGGCCTCTAACCGTTGCCTCTCACTGGGCACACGAGGCCCCTCAAAAAGACTGGACCCATTTCCGACACCCAGAGTCCCCGAACCCCCCTCCCCAACCCCCGCGGAACAGACGCTATAGCCCACCGGACTCGGAGACTATTTCGCGCGCTGCTCCGCTGGGTATTTGTTGGCATTTTACGGCAAGCCTCTAACTGTAGCCTCCCACTGGGAACACGAGGACCCTCGAAAATATTGTACCCATTTCCTTTGTCCAGAGCCCCCGAACCCCCCTCCCCAACCCCCGCTGACCAAAGGCTATAGCCCATCGGCCTCGGCGACTATTTCGCGCGCTGCGCCGCTGGGTATTTCTTTCCATATTAGGGCAGGTCTCTGACCGTAGCCTCCCACTGGGCACACGAGGCCCTTCGAAAATTCTGGAGCCATTTCCGGCACCTAGAGCCCCCCAACCCCCCACCCCCCCCCCCCCCGGCCCAAGGCGATAGCCCACCCTTGGTGACTATTTCATGCTACACCGAAAGCATATTTTGCCATTTTAGGGCAGGCCTCTAACCGTAGCCTCCCACTGGGCATATGAGGACCCTCGAAAAGATTGTACCCATTTCTGACACATAGAGCCTCCGAACCCCCCTCCCCAACCCCCGCGGGCCACAGGCTATAGCCCACCGGGCTCGGAGACTATTTCGCGCGCTGTGCTGCGGGGCATTTCTTGCCCTTTTAGGTAATGCCTCTGATCGTAGCCTCCCACTAGGCACACGAGGACCCTCGAAAAGACTGTACCCATTTCTGATACCCAGAGTCCCCGAACCCCCCTCCCCAACCCCCGCGGACCAAAGGTTATAGCCCACCGGCCTCGGTGACTATTTCGCGCGCTGCGCCGTATGGCATTTCTTGCCATTTTAGGGCAGGCCTCTGACCGTAGCCTCCCACTGGGTACACGAGGTCCCTCAAAAAGACTGTACCCATTTCCGACGCCCAGAGCCCCCGAACCTCCCTCCCCAACCCCCGCGGACAAAAGGCTATAGCCCACCGGCCTCGGCGACAATTTCACAGATTGCGTCATTGGCATTTCTTGCCATTTTAGGGCAGACCTCTGACCGTAGCCTGCCACTGGGCACACGAGGCCCCTCAAAAAGACTGGACCCATTTCCGTCTCCCATAGTCCCCGAACACCCCTCTCCAAACCCCGCGGACCAAATGCTAATTCCACCGGCCTCGGTGAATATTTCGTGCGCTGCGCCGCTGGCCATTTCTTGGCATTTTAGGGCAAGCTCAGAATCAGAGCCTCCCTCGGGGCTCACCAGGACCCTCGTAAAGATTGTACCCATTTCCTATGCCCAGAGCCCCCGAACCCCCCTCCCCAACCCCCGCGGACCAAAGGCTATAGCCCACCGGCCTCGGTGACTATTTCTTGGGATATTAGGGCAGGTCTCTGACCGTAGCCTCCCACTGGGCACACGAGGCCCCTCGAAGGACTGACCCATTTCCGCACCCGTGAGCCTCCAAACCCCCATCCCTGTGCCTCATGGACAAAGACTATAGACCACCGCCCTATGACTATTTCACGGCCACTGGAATTTCTTCCACTTAGTGCTTCTAACCGTAGCCTCCCACCGGGCACATGAGGCCCCTAAAAAAGATTGTACCCATTTCCGACGCCTGAGAGCCCCCAACCCCTCCCAACCCCCATGGACCAAAGACTATAGGCCACCGCCTCGGTGACTTATTTCATAGGCCAAGGCGTTTCTTGCCATTTTAGGGCAGGCATCTGACCGTAGACTCCCACTGGGCACATGAGGCCCCTCAAAAAGACTGGACCCATTTCCGTCGCCCATAGTCCCCGAACACCCCTCCCCAAGCCCCGCGGACCAAAGGCTATAGACCACCGGCCTCGGTGACTATTTCGCGCGCTGCGCCGCTGAGCATTTTTTGTCATTTTAGGGTATGCCTCTGACCGTAGCCTCCCACTGGGCACACGAGGAACCTCAAAAAGACCGTACCCATTTCTGATGCCCAGAGCCCCCGAAACCCCATCCCCAACCCCCGCGGACCAAAAGCTATAGACCACCGGCCACGGTGACTATTTCGCGCGCTACGCCGTTGGGCATTTCTTGTAATTTTAGGATAGGCCTCTGATAGTAGCCTCCCACTGGGCACACGAGGACCCTCGAAAAGACTGTAGCCATTTTTGATGCCCAGAGCCCCCGAACCCCCCTCCCCAACCCCCGCGGACCAAAGGCTATAGCCCACCGGCCACGGCGACTATTTCGCGCGCTACGCCGCTGGGCATTTCTTGCCATTTTAGGACAGGGCTCTGACCGTAGCCTCCCACTGGGTACACGAGGCCCCTCGAAAAGACTGGACCCTTTTCCGACACCCAGAGCCCCCGAACCCCCCTCCCCAAGCCCCGCGGACCAAAGGCTATAGACCACCGGCCTCGGTGACTATTTCGCGCGCTACGCCGCTGAGCATTTTTTGCCATTTTAGGGTATGCCTCTGACCGTAGGCTGCCACTGTGCACACGAGGGCCCTCAAAAAGACTGTACCCATTTCTGACACCCAGAGCCCCCGAACACCCCTCCCCAACCCCTGCGGACCAAAGTTGATAGCCCATCGGCCTCGGCTAATATTTCCTCACAAGGCCACAAGGCGCTTCTTGCCATTTCAAGGCGTGCCTCTGACCGTAGCCTACCCCTGGGCACACAGGACCCCCGAAATAACTGTACCCATTTCTGACTCCCAGAGCCCCCGAACCCCCCTCACCAACCCCTGCGGACCAAAGGCTATAGCCCACTGGCCTCGGTGACTATTTCGCGCACTGCGCCGCTGGGTATTTCTTGTCATTTTATGGCAGGCCTCTCACCGTAGCCTTCCACTGGGCGTACGACGGCTCTCAAAAAGATTGTACCCATTTCCTATGCCCAGAGCCCCCGAACCCCCTTGCATAACCCCCGCGGACGAAAGGCTATTTCCCACCGGCCTCGGAGATTATTTCGAGAGCCTCGCCGCTGGGCATTTCTTGCAAATTTAGGGCGGGCCTCCGACCGTAGCCTCCCACTGGGCGCACGAGGACCCTCAAATGACTTGACCCATTTCCGACGCCCATAGCCCCCGAACCCCCCTCCCCAACCCCCGCGGACCAAATGCTAAAGCCCATCGGCCACGGCGACTATTTCACGCGCTGTGCCGCTAGGTATTTCTTGCCATTTTAGGGCAGGCCTCTGACCGTAGGTTCCCACTGAGCACACGAGGCCCCTCAAAAGGGCTGGACCCATTTTCGATGTCCAGAGTCCCCTACCCCCCTCCCCAACCCCCTCAGAACAGACACTATAGCCCACCGGCCTCGGCGACTATTTCGTGCGCTGTGCCACTGGGTATTTCTTGCCATTTTAGGTCATGCCTCTGACCATAGCCTCCCACTGGGCGCACGAGGGCCCTCGAATAAAACTGTACCCATTTCCGACTCCCAGAGCCCCCGAACCCCCCTCCCCAACCCCAACGGAACTGACGCTATAGCCCACTGGCCTCGGCGATTATTTCGCGCGCTGCGCTGCTGGGCATTTATTGGCATTTCAGGGCAGGCCTCTGACCGTAGCCTCCCACTGGGCACACGAGGACCCTTGAAAAGATTGTACCCATTTCCTATGCCCAGAGCCCCCGAACCCCCCTCCCCAACCCCCGCGGGCCAAAGGCTATAGCCCACCGGCCTTGTCGACACTCACTGTCACTTGCAGCATTTCTTGCAATTTTGGGGCGGGTCTCTGACCGTCGGCTTCCACTGAGCACACGAGGCCCCTCAAAAAGACTGGACCCATTTCTGACACCCAGAGTCCCCGAACCACCCCCCAACCCCCGCGGAACAGACACTATAGCCCACCAGCCTCGTCGACTATTTCGCGCGCTGTACCGCTGGGCATTTCTTGCCATTTTAGGGTAGGCCTCTGACCGTGGCCTCCCAATGGGCACACGAGCACCCTCGAAAAGACTGTACCCATTTCCGACGCCCAGAGCCTCCGAACCCCCCCAACCCCCGCGGAACAGACAATATAGCCCACCGGCCCTGGCGACTATTTCGCGCGCTGTACCGCTGGGCATTTCTTGCCATTTTAGGGTAGGCCTCTGACCGTAGCCTCCCAATGGGCACACGAGGACCCTCGAAAAGACTGTAAACATTTCCGACGCCCAGAGCCCCCGAACCCCCCCCCCAACCCCCGCGGAACAGACGCTATAGCCCACCGGCCTCGTCGACTATTTCGCGCGCTGCGCCGCTGGGCATTTCTTGCCATTTTAGTGCAGGCCTCGGACCATAGCCTCCCACTGGGCACACGAGGACCCTCGAAATGACTATACCCATTTCCGACGCCCAGAGCCCCCGAACCCCCTTGCATAACCCCCGCGGACGAAAGGCTATTTCCCACCGGCCTCGGAGATTATTTCGAGAGCCTCGCCGCTGGGCATTTCTTGCCAATTTAGCGCGGGCCTCCGACCGTAGCCTCCCACTGGCCGCACGAGGACCCTCAAATGACTTGACCCATTTCCGACGCCCAGAGCCCCCGAACCCCCCTCCCCAACCCCCGCGGACCAAATGCTAAAGCCCATCGGCCACGGCGACTATTTCGCGCGCTGTGCCGCTAGGTATTTCTTGCCATTTTAGGGCAGGCCTCTGACCATAGCCTCCCACTGGGCACACGAGGACCCTCGACAAGACTGGACCCATTTCCGATGCCCAGAGCCCCCCAACCCCCCTCCCAACCCCCGCGGACCAAAGGCTATAACCCACTGGACTCGGCGACTATTTCGGGCGCCGCGCCGCTGGGTATTTCTTGCCATGTTAGGGCAGGCCTCTGACCGTAGCCTGCCACTGGGCACAGGAGGACCCTCGACAAGACTGGACCCATTTCAGATGCCCAGAGCCCCCGAAACCCCCTCCCCAACCCCCGCGTGCCAAAGGCTAAAGCCCACCGGCCACGGCGACTATTTTGCGCGCTTCGCCGCTGGGCATTTCTTGCCATTTTAGGGCAGGCCTCGGACCGTAGGCTCCCACTCAGCACACGAGGCCCCTCAAAAAGACTGGACCCATTTTTGACACCCAGAGTCCCCGAACACCCCCAACCCCCGCGGAACAGACACTATAGCCCACCGGCCTCGGCGACTATTTCATACTGCATCACTGGCATTTCTTGCCTTTTTAGGGCAGGCGTTTGACCAGAGGTTCCCACTGAGCACACGAGTCCACTTAAAAAGGTTGGACCCATTTCCGATGACCAGGTTCCCCGAACCCCCGTCCCCAACCCTCGCGGAACAGACGCTATAGCCCACCGGCCTCGATGACTATTTCGCGCGCTGCGCCGCTGGGCATTTCTTGCCATGTTAGGGCATGCCTCTGACCGTAGCCTCCCACTAGGCACACGAGGACCCTCGAAAAGACTGGACCTATTTCCGACGACCAGAGCCCCCGAACCCCCCTCCCCAACCCCTGCGGACCAAAGGCTAAAGCCCACCGGCCACGGCGACTATTTCGCGCGTTGCGCCGCTGGGCATTTCTTGCCATTTTTAGGGCAGGCCTCTGACCGTAGCCTCCCAATGGGCACACGAGGACCCTTGAACCCCTAGCCCCCGCGGACCACAGGCTATAGCCCTTCGTGCTCGGTGAATATTTCGCGCTCTGTGCCGCAGGGCATTTCTTGCCTTTTTAGTGCAGGCGTTTGACCGTAGGTTCCCACTGAGCACACGAGGCCCCTTAAAAAGATTGGACCCATTTCCGATGCCCAGGGTCCCCGAACCCCCGTCCCCAACCCTCGCGGAAGAGACGCTATAGCCCACCGGCCTAGACGACTATTTCGCGCGCTGCGCCGCTGGGCATTTTTTGCCATTTTGGGGCATTCCTCTGACCGTATCCTCCCACCGGCCACGACAACTATTTCACGCGTTGCGCCGCTGGGCATTTCTTGCCATTTTAGGGCAAGCCTCTGACCGTAGGCTCCCACTGAGCACACGAGTCCCCTAAAAATGACTGGACCCATTTCTGACACCCAGAGTCCCCGAACCCCCCCAACCCCCGCGGAACAGACACTATAGCCCACCGACCTCGGCGACTATTTCGCGCGCTGTACCGCTGGGCATTTCTTGCCATTTTAGGGTAGGCCTCTGACCGTAGCCTCCCACTGGGCACACGAGGACCCTGGAAATGACTGTACCCATTTCCTACGCCCAGAGTCCCCAAACCCCCCTCCCCAACCCCTCCGGACCAAAGGCTATAGCCAACCGGCCTCGGCGACTATTTCGCGCACTGCGCCGCTGGGTATTTCTTGGCATTTTAGGGCAGGTCTCTGACCGTAGCCTCCCACTGGGAACACGAGGACCCTCGAAAAGACTGTACCCATTTCCGACCCCCAGAACCCCCCTCCCCAACCCCCACGGAATAGACGCTATAGCCCACCGGCCTCGGCGACTAATTCACGCGCGACGCCGCAGGGCATTTCTTGCCATTTTAAGGCAGGCCTCTGACCGTAGCCTCCCAATGGGCACAAGAGGACCCCCGAAAAGATGGTACCCATTTCCGATGCCAAGAGCCCCCGAACCCCCCTCCCCAACCCACGCGGACAAAAGGCTATAACCCACCAGCCTTAGCGACCATTTCGCGCGCTGCGCCGCGGGGCATTTCTTGCATTTTTAGGGCAGGCCTCTGACCGTAGGCTACCACTGAGCACACGAGGCCCCTGATAAATACTAGACCCATTTCCGATGACCAGAGTCCCCGAACCCCCCCCAACCCACGTGGGGTATTTCTTGCCATTTTAGGTCAGGCCTGTCACCGTAAGCCCCACTGAGCACACTAGCCCCCTCAAAAAGATTAGACCCATTTTTGGCACCCAGAGTCCCCGAAACCCCCTCCCCAACCCCCGCTGAACAGACGCTATAGACCACCGGCCTCAGCGACTATTTCGTGCGCTGTACCGCTGGGAATTTGTTGCCATTTTTGGGCAGGCCTCTGACCGTAGCCTCCCACTAGGCACACGAGGACCCTCGAAAAGACTGGACCCATTTCCAATGCCCAGAGCACCCGAACGCCCCTCCCCAACCCCGCGGACCAATGGCTATAGCCGACCGGCCTCGGCGACTATTATGCGCTCTGCGCTGCGCCGCTGGGCAATTCTTACCATTTTAGGGCAGGCCTCTGACCGTAGCCTCCGACTGGGCACACGAGGCCCCTCGAAAACACATGACCCATTTCTGATGCCCAAAGTCCCCGAACTCCTCTCCCCAACCCTCGCGGTCCAAAGGCTATAGCCCCCCGGGCTCAGCGACTATTTCGCGCGCTGCGCCGCAGGGCATTTCTTGCGATTTTAGGGCAGGCCTCCGATTGTAGCCTCCCACTGGGCACATGACGCCCCTCGAAAATACTGGACCCATTTCTGACGCCCAGAGCCCCCGACCCCCCCAACCCCGCGGACCACAGGCTATAGCCCACCGGCCTCGACGACTATTTTGCGCGCTGCGCCGCTGGGCATTTCTTGCCATTTTAGGGCACGCCTCTGACCGTAGCCTCCCACTGGGTACACAAGGACCCTCGAAAAGACTGGACCCATTTCCGACGCCCAAAGTCCCCGAACCACCCTCCCCAACCCCCGCAGACCAAAGGCCATAGCCCACCGGCCTCGGGGACTA
Organism: Citropsis articulata; assembly: GCA_030449925.1. Lineage (NCBI taxonomy): Eukaryota > Viridiplantae > Streptophyta > Magnoliopsida > Sapindales > Rutaceae > Citropsis > Citropsis articulata. The sequence goes on along the minus strand of JASUUH010000044.1, from coordinate 116,019 downwards.
TTTCGCGTTCCACGCCGCTGGGCATTTCTCGCCATTTAAGGGATGGTCTCTGATCGTAGCCTCCCACTAGGCACACGAGGACCCTCGAAAAGACTGTACCCATTTCCGATGCCCAGAGCCCCCGAACCCCCTCCCAAACCTCGCGGGCCAAAGGCTATAGCCCAACGGGCTCGGCGACTATTTCGCGCATTGCGACGCTGGGCATTTCTCGCCGTTTTAGGGCAGGCCTCTGATCGTAGCCTCCCAATGAGCACATGAGGAACCTCGAAAAGACTAGACCCATTTCCGATGCCTAGAGACCCCGGACCCTCCCAACCCTCAAGGCCAGGCTTATAGCCCACCGCCTCGGCGACTATTTCATGGCCACATTGGGTATTTCTTGCCATTTTAGTGCAGGTCTCTGAACTTAGCCTCCCACTGGGCACACGAGGACCCTCGAAAAGACTTTACCCATTTCCAATGCCCAAAGCCCCGAACCCTCCCAACCCTCAAGGACTATATTATAGCCTGCCTCTGATTATTTCTCGCTGCGCTGGTATTTCTTGCCATTTTAGGGCAGGCCTCTGACCGTAGCCTCCCACTGGGCACACGGGGCCCCTCGAAAACACTGGACCCATTTCCGCAGCCCACATTCGCTGACCGTAGCCGCCCAGAGTCCCCGAACCCCCTCCCCAACCCCCGCGGAACAGACGCTATATCCCACCGGCCTCGTCGACTATTTCGCGCGCTGCGCCGCTGGGCATTTCTTGCCATTAGGGCAGGCCTCGGACCATAGCCTCCCACTGGGCACACGAGGACCCTTGAAATGACTGTACCCATTTCCGACGCCCAGAGCCCCCGAACCGGCCTCCCTAACCCCCGCGGACGAACGGCTATAGCCCACCGGCATCGGCGACTATTTCGCGCGCCGCGCCCTTAGGCATTTACTGCCAATTTAGGGCGGGCCTCTGACCGTAGCCTCCCACTGGGCACATGAGGCCCGTCGAAAAGACTGGACACCTCACCCTGTGAGCCCCCGAACCCCTTCTCGAACCCTCAAGGACCAAAGGTTATAGCCCACCGCCTCGTGACTATTTCACACAGGCCACGCTGGCATTTCTTGCCATTTTAGGGCAGGCCTCTGACCGTAGCCTCCCACTGGGCAGACAAGGCGCCTAAAAAGGATTTGTCCCATTTCCGACGCACAGAGTCCCCGAACCCCCCTCCCCAATCCCCGCGGAACAAATGCTATAGCCCACCGGCCTCGGCAACTATTTCACGCGCTGCGCCGCTGGGTATTTCTTGGCATTTTAGGGCAGGCCTCTCACCGTAGCCTCCCATTGGGCATACGAGAACCCTCAAAAAGACTTTACCCATTTCTGACACCCAGAGCCCCCGAACCCCCTTCCCCAACCCCCGCGGGCCAAAGGCTATAGCCCACCGGCCTCGACGACTATTTCACGCGCTGCGCCGCTGGGCATTTCTTGCCATTTTAGGCCAAGCCTCTGACCGTAGCCTCGTACTGGGCACACGAGGCCCCTCAAAATGGCTGGACCCATTTCTGATGCCCAGAGCCCCCGAACCCCTCCCCAACCCCTGCAGGCCAAAGGCTATAGCTCACCGGCCTTGGCGACTATTTCGCGCGCTGTGCCACTGTGTCTTTCTTGCCATTTTAGGGCGTGAATCTGATCGTAGCCTCCCACGGGGCACATGAGGCCCCTAAAAAAGGTAGTGAAAATATTTGACGCCCAGAGCCCCCGAACCCCTCACAGAACCCCATGGACCAGTAGTAGCCCACTGCCTCGGCGACTATTTCTCACAGACTGCACTGGTATTTCATGCCATTTTAGGGCAGGCCTCTGACCGTAGCCTCCCACTGGGCACAGAAGGACCCTCAAAAAGACTGTACCCATTTCCGACGCCCAAAGCCCACGAACCCCCTGCCCAACCCCCGTGGACCAAAGGCTATAGCCCACCGGCCTCGGTGACTATTTGGCGCACCGTGCCGCTTTGTATTTCTTCGTATTTTAGGGCGTGCCACTGACCGTAGGCTCCCACTGGGCACATGAGGCCCCTCGAAAAGACGGTGCCCAGATCTGACGCCCAGAGTCCCCGAACCCCGCTCCCCAACCCCCGCGGACCAAAGGCTATATCCCACCGGCCTCGGTGACTATTTCGCGCGCTGCGCCGCTGGGCATTTCTTGTCATTTTAGGGCAGGCCTCTGACCATAGCCTCCGACTGGGAACACAAGGACCCTCGAAAAGGCTGGACCATTTCTGACGCTCGGAGCCCCCGAACCCCGCTCCCCAACCCCCGCGGACCACAGGCTATAGCCAACCGGGCTCGGAGACTATTTCGGACGCTGTGCCTCGGGGCATTTCTTGCCTTTTTAGGGCAGGCCTCTGACCGTAGGCTTCCACTGAGCACACGAGCCCCCTCTAAAAGACTGAACCCATTTCCGACACCCAGAGCCCCTGAACCCCTCCCAACCCCTCGGACCAGGCTATATCCCACCGGCCTGGCTGACTATTTCCTGCTACGCCATGGTATTTCTTGTCATTTTAGTGCAGGCCTCTGACCGTAGCCTCCGACTGGGTACACGAGGACCCTCGAAAAGGCTGGACCATTTCTGACCGTCAGAGCCCCCGAACCCCGCTCCTTAACCCCCGCGGACCACAGGCTATAGCCCACCAGCCTCGGAGACTATTTCTCGCGCTGTGCCGCTGTGTTTTTTCCGCAATTTTATAGCAGTGCCTCGACAGTAGCCTCTCCCACCTGGCACACGAGGACCCTAAAAGACTAGACCCATTTCCGACACCTGAGCCCCTCGAACCTCCCTCCCAACCCCAGCTGACTAAAGACTATAGCCCACCGCCTGCGACTATTTCATGCTATGCGCTAAGCATTTCTTGCCATTTTATGGAAGGCCTGACCGTAGCCTCCCATCACACGAGGACCCTCGAAACCGCTGTACCCATTTCCAACGCCCAGAGCCCCCGAACCCCCCCCCAACCTCCGCTGACCAAAGGCTATAGCCCACCAGCCTCGGCGGCTATTTCTCTCGCTGCGCCGCTGGGTATTTCCTACCATTTAAACTGACCAGAGCCCCACCTCCTGACCCAGCTTCCCATAATAAGACCACTCAGAAGACTGACCCATTTCCGATACCCAGAGCCCCCAACCTCTCTCCCAACCTCATGACCAAAGGCTATAGCCCACCGCCTAACGATTATTTCACACACAAGGCCACAGTATTTCTTGCCATTTTAGGGCAGGCCTTTGACCGTAGCCTCCCACTGGCCACACGAGGACCCTAGAAAAGACTGTACCCATTTCCGACGCCCAGAACCCCCGAACGCCCCTCCCCAACCCCCGCCGACCAGCACATAGCCCACCGCACGGTGACTATTTTTGGCCACGCCACAAGCATTTCTTGCCATTTTAACGAAGGCCTGTGACCGTAGCCTCCCACTGGGCACACGAGGACTCTCGAAAAGACTGGACCCATTTCCGACGCCCATAGTTCCCGAACATCCCTCCCCAACCCCCGCGGACCAAATGCTATAGCCCACCGGCGTCGTTGACTATTTCGCGCACTTCGCCGCTGGGTATTTCCTGCTATTTTTGGGCAGGCCTCTGACCGTAGTCTCCCACTGGGCACAGGAGGACCCTCGAAAAGACTGTACCCATTTCCGACGCCTGTGAGCCCCGAACCCCTCCCAAACCCTCATGACCAGTTATAGCCCACCGCCTCAGCGACTATTTCACGTGACCACACATTTGTTGCATTTATGGCAGGCCTCTGACCGTCGCCTACCACTGGCCACACGAGGACCCTCGAAAAGAATGGACCCATTTCCGACGCCTGAGCCCCCAACCCCTCCCTACCCTCATGGACCAAAGGCTATAGCCCACCGCATCATGACTATTTCAAGCGCCAAGGTCAGGCATTTCTTGCCATTTTAGGCAGGTGTGACTGGATCAGCCTCCCACTGGGCACAGGAGGACGCTCGAAAGGACTGGACTCATTTCCGACACCCATAGCCCCCGAACATCCCTCCCCAACCTCATGGACCAGCAGTTATAGCCCACCGGGCCGGTGTGACTATTTCATGAGCCTCACTGGGTATTTCTAGCCATTTTTGGGCAGGCCTCTGAACATAGTCTCCCACTGGGCACACGAGGACCCTCGGAAAGACTGGACCCATTTCCGATGCCCATAGCCCCCGAACAACCCTCCCCAACCCCCGCGGACCAAAGGCTATAGCCCACCGGCGTCGGTGACTATTTCGCGCGCTTCGTCGCAGGGTATTTCTATCCATTTTTGGGCAGGCGTCGGACCGTAGTCTCCCACTGGGCACACGAGGACCATCAAAAAGACTGGACCCATTTCCGACGACCATAGCCCCCGACCATCCCTCCCCAACCCCCGCGGACCAAATGGTATAGCCCACCGGCTTCGGTGACTATTTCGCGCTCTTTTCCGCTTGGTATTTCTAGCCATTTTTGGGCAGGCCTCTGACCGTAGTCTCCCATTGGGCACACGAGGACCCTCGAAAAAACTGTACCCATTTCTGACGCCCAGAGCCCCAGAACCCCCTACCCAACCCCCGCGGACCAAATGGTATAGCCCACCGGCGTCGGTGACTATTTCGCGCGCTTCGCCGCTGGGTATTTCTTGCCACTTTTGGGCAGGTCTCCGACCGTAGTCTCGCACTGGGCACACGAGGACCTTCGAAAAGACTGTACCCATTTCCGACACCCAGAGCCCCCGAACCCCCTACCGAACCCCCGCGGACCAAAGGCTATAGCCCACCGGCCTCAGCGACTATTTCGCGCGCCGCGCCGAAGGGTATTTCTTGCCATTTTAGGGCAGGCCTCTGACTGTAGCCTTCCACTGGTCACACTAGAACCCTAGAAAAGACTGTACATATTTCCGACACCCAGAGCCCCCGAACGCCCCTCCCCAACCCCCGCAGACCAAAGACTATAGCCCACCGGCATCGGCGACTATTTCGGGCGCTGCGCCGCGGGGTATTTCTTGCCATTTTAGGGCAGGCCTCTGACCGCAGCCTCCCACTGGGCGCACGAGGACCCTCGAAAAGACTGGACCCATTTCCGACGCCCATAGCCCCCGAACATCCCTCCCCAACCCCCGCGGACCAAAGGCTATAGCCCACCGGCGTCGGTGACTATTTTGCGAGCCAAGGGCTGGGTATTTCTAGCCATTTTGGGCAGGCTCTGAACATAGTCTCCCATCAAGTAAGAGGACCTCGAAAAGACTGGACCCATTTCCGACACCTGTGAGCCCCTCAACCCCCACTCAACCTCATGACCAAAGGCTATAGCCCACCGGCCTCAGCGACTATTTCGCGCGCTGCGCCGTAGGGTATTTCTTGCCATTTTAGGGCAGGCCTCTGACTGTAGCCTTCCACTGGTCACACGAGAACCCTAGAAAAGACTGTACATATTTCCTGCCCAGTGAGCCCCGAACATCCTCCCAACCCCGCAGACAAGACTATAGCCCACCCAAGCATCGGGCGATTATTTCAAGTGCCATGGGTATTTCTTGCCATTTTAGGTAGGCTCGACCGCAGCTGCCCCATCAAGGCTGTGAGGACCCTCGAAAAGGCAGGACCCATTTCCGAGGCCCATAGCCCCCGAACATCCCTCCCCAACCCCCGCGGACGAAAGGCTATAGCCCACCGGCGTTGGTGACTATTTTGCGAGCTTCGCCGCTGGGTATTTCTAGCCATTTTTGGGCAGGCCTCTGACCGTAGTCTCCCACTGGGTGCACGAGGACCCTCGAAAAGACTGAACCCATTTCCGACGCCCAGAGCCCCCGAACCCCCTACCCAACCCCCGCGGACCAAAGGCTATAGCCTACCGGCCTCAGCGACTATTTCGCGCGCCGCGCCGTTGGGTATTTCTTGCCATTTTAGGGCAGGCCTCTGACTGTAGCCTCCCACTGGACACACGAGAACCCTAGAAAAGACTGTACCCATTTCCGACACCCAGAGCCCCCGAACGCCCCTCCCCAACCCCCGCAGAACAAAGGCTATAGCCCACCGGCATCGGCGACTATTTCGGGCGCTGCGCCGCGGGGTATTTCTTACGATTTTAGGGCAGGCCTGTGACCGCAGCCTCCCACTGGGCATACGAGGACCCTCAAAAAGACTGGACCCATTTCCGACGCCCATAGGCCCCGAACATCCCTCCCCAACCCCCGCGGACCAAAGGCTATAGCCCACCGCGGTGGACTATTTCATGAGCTTCGCCATGGGTATTTCTAACCATTTTGGGCAGGCCTGACCATAGTCTCCCATCACACGAGGACCTCGAAAAGACTGTACCCATTTTCACGCCCATAGCCCCCAACATCCTCCCCAACCCTCAAGGACTATATAGGCCACCAAGGCCGGTGACTATTTTATAGCTTCGCCGATGGGTATTTCTAGCCATTTTTGGCCAGGCCTCTGACCGTAGTCTCCCACTGGGCAAACGAGGACCCTCAAAATGACTGTACCCATTTCCGACGCCCAGAGCCCCCGAACCCCCTACCCAACCCCCGCGGACCAAAGGCTATAGCCCACCGGCCTCAGCGACTATTTCACACATGCTGGGTATTTCTTGCCATTTTAGGGCAGGCTTGTGACCGCAGCCTCCCACTGGGCGCACGAGGACCTTTGAAAAGACTGGACCCATTTCCAAGGCCAATAGCCGCTTCGCCGCTGGGTATTTCTAGCCATTTTTGGGCAGGCCTCTGACCGTAGCCTTCCACTAGCCACACGAGGACCCTAAAAAAGATTGTACCCATTTCCGATGCCCAGAACCCCCGAACGCCACTCCCCAACCCCCGCAGACCAAAAAGCTATAGCCCACCGACATCGGTGACTATTTCGCGCGCTGCGCCGCAGGGTATTTCTTGCCATTTTTGGGCAGGCCTGTGGCCGTAGCCTCGCACTGGGTACACGAGATCCCTCGAAAAGACTGGACCCATTTCCGATGCCCAGAGCCCCCGAACCCCCCTCCCCAACCCCCTTCGACCAAAGGCTATAGCTCACCAGCCTCGGTGACTATTTCACGCGCTGCGCCGCTGGGTATTTCTTGCTATTTTAGGGCAGGCCTGTGACCGCAGCCTCCCACTGGGCGTACGAGGACCCTCGAAAAGACTGGACCCATTTCCGACGCCCAGAGCACCCGAACGCCCCCCCCCCCAACCCCCGCAGACCGAAGGCTATAGCCCACCGGCATCGGCGACTATTTCAAGGCCAGGGTATTTCTGTTATTTTAGGGCAGCTCAGGATCAGAGCTCCATCGGGCGACGAGACCCTCGAAAAGACTGGACCCATTTCCGACGCCCATAGCCCCCGAACATCCCACCCCAACCGCCAAGGACCAGTTATAGCCCACTGCCTCCGACTATTTCACACAGATCACAGTATTTCTTGACATTTTTGGGCAGGCTTGTGACCGCAGCCTCCCACTGGGCGTACGAGGACCTTTGAAAAGACTGGACCCATTTCCGACGCCAATAGCCCCCGAACATCCGTCCCCAACCCCCGCGGACCAAAGGCTATAGCCCACCGGCGTCGGTGACTATTTTGCGAGCTTCGCCGCTGGGTATTTCTAACCATTTTTGGGCAGGCCTCTGACCGTAGTCTCCCACTGAGCACACGAGGACCCCCGAAAAGACTGTACCCATTTCCGACGCCCAGAGCCCCCGAACCCCCTACCCAACCCCCACGGACCAAATGGTATAGCCCACCGGCGTCAGATTATTTTGCTGCGCTCAGGTATTTCTTGTCATTTTGACAGGCTCTCTGACCGTAGTCTCCCATTGGGTACACTTAGGATCGCTGAAAGATCACCCATTTCCGATGCCTGTGAGCCCCCAACGCCACTCCCAACCCCAGCACTAGGCTACAGCCCACATTTGGATTATTTCCGTCAATGCTACCAAGGTATTTCTTGCCGGGCAGGCTCAGTGACCAGCCTCCCATCGGGTACACGAGGTCCCTCAAATGACTATGCCCAGAGCCCCGAACACCCTCCCCAACCCCTGCCGACTAACGGCTATAGCTCACCGCCCAGTGATCATTTCAAGGCCATGGGCATTTTTAATATTTGGCATGCTCTGACTGTAGCCTTTCCCATCGCACACAAGGACCCTCGAATGATTGTACATATTTCGGATGCCCAGAGCCCCTGAACTTCCTCCCAACTCCTCAAGGGACCAAAGGCAATAGCCCACCGCATTCCATGCGATTATTTCGCCATGCCTTCCGGGCATTTCTTGCCATTTTAGGGCAGGCCTCTGACTATAGCCTCCCACTGGCCACACGAGAACCCTAGAAGAGACTGTACCCATTTCCGACACCCAGAGCCCCCGAACGCGCCTCCCCAACCCCCGCAGAGACCAGCACATAGCCCACCGCATCGGGCGATTATTTCTGTGCTGCGCATGGGTATTTCTTGCCATTTTAGGGCAGACCTGTGACCGCAGCCTCCCACTGGACACACGAGGACCCTCGAAAATACTGGACCCATTTCCGACGCCCATACCCCCGAACATCCCTCCCCAACCCCCGCGGACCAAAGGCTATAGCCCACAAGGCCGTGACTATTTTATAGTCATTGGCCATGTGATATCTTGCCATTTTGGACAGGCTCGACCGTAGTCTCCCACTGGGCACACGAGGACCCTCGAAAAGACTGTACCCATTTTCATGCCTCAGAGCCCCGAACTCTACCCAACCCCCGCGAACCAAATGGTATAGCCCAACGCGCTTATGACTATTTCGCTGGCTTCGCTACTGGGTATTTCTAGGCCATTTTTTCCAGGCCTCCTAATCAGTAGTCTCCCACCTGGGCACACACGAGACCCCCAAAAGAATGTACCCATTTCCCACGCCCAGCCCCCAACCCCCTACCGAACCATCAAGGACCAAATGGTATAGCCCACCGCCCTGTGACTATTTCTGTGATGCCCACCAAGGGCATTTCATTATTTTAGGGCAGCCTCTGACCAGTAGCTCTCCCACCTGGGAACACACAGGACCTGAAATGACTGTACATATATCCGATGTCCAGAGCCCTGAATCCTCCCCAACCCCTCATGGACAAATGCATTAGCCCACCGCATCGGGCGACTATTTCTCAAGGCTGCACCCCGGGCATTTTGCCATTTTAGGCAGCTCTATAGCCTCCCACTGCCACACGACAACCCTAGAAGAGACTATACCATTTCGACACCCAGCCCCCGAACGCGCCTCCCAACCCCTCAGAGACTGGCATAGCCCACCGGCATCGGCGATTATTTCGGTGTTGCGCCGCTGGGTATTTCTTTGCCATTTTAGGCAGACCTGTGACCGCAGCCTCCATCGACACACGAGGACCCTCGAAATACTGGACCCATTTCCCGACGCCCATACCCCCCGAACATCCTCCCCAACCCCTCATGGACCAGCATACCTCCACCCCAAGGGCGCAGTGACTAATTTATATGGCCACAGCCAAGATATCTGCTATTTGACAGGCTCCTGACCGTAGTCTCCCATCAAGCACACGAGGACCCCTCAAAGACTGTACCATTTCCGACGCCCAGAGCCCCCCCGAACCCCCCCCCCACCCCCGCGAACTAAATGGTATAGCCCAATGCTCATGACTATTTCGGTCACTGGTATTTTGAATATTTTTTCCAGTGCCTGACCAGTCTCCCCACTCGGGCACAGGACCCTCAAAAGACTGTACCCATTTACCACACCCAGAGCCCCTAACCCCCAACATCGAACTCTCATGGACCAAATGGTATAGCCCACTGCCTTGTGACTATTTCAAGCGCGGCGCCGCGGGGCATTTCTCACTCTTTTAGGGCAGGCCTCTGACCGTAGCCTCCCACTGGGAACACAAGGACCCTCGAAATGACTGTACATATATCCGATGCCCAGAGCCCCCGAATCCCCCTCCCCAACCCTCATGACCAAAGGCACAGCCCACCGCATCGGCGATGATTATTCTCAAGGCCATGCACCTGGGCATTTCTTGCCATTTTAGGGCAGCCCTCTGACTATAGCCTCCCACTGGCCACACGAGAACCCTAGAAGAGACTGTACCCATTTCCGACACCCAGAGCCCCCGAACGCGCCTCCCCAACCCCCGCAGACCAAAGGCTATAGCCCACCGGCATCGGCGACTATTTCGGTGCCAACAAGGGGTATTTTTGCCATTTTAGGGCAGACCTGTGACTGCAGCCTCCCATCGACACACGAGGACCTCAAAATACTTGACCCATTTGACGCCCATACCCCTCAACATCCTCCCCAACCCCGCGGACTAGTTATAGCCCACCCATGGGCTGACTATTTTATGAAGCCATAGCCATGATATCTTGCCATTTTTGGACAGGCTCTGACCAGAGTCTCCCACTGGCACACGAGGATCTCGAAAAGACTGTACCCATTTCCGACGCCTCCCTGTAGCCCCCAACCCTTCTACCCAACCCCTGAACCAAAATGGTATAGCCCAATGCCTGGTGACTATTTCTCATGGGCTTCACCAGCTGGGTATTTCTGAAATATTTTTTCCAGGCCTCTGACCGTAGTCTCCCACCGGGCACACGAGACCGAAAAGACTTGTACCCATATGTCCGACGCCCAGAGCCCCATTCTGAACCCCTACCCAACCCCTCAAGGACTAAATGGTATAGCCCACTGCAGGATTATTTCAAGGCGTCACTGGTATTTTTGCCATTTTTGGCAGGCCTCTGACTCAAGTCTCCCACTGGTACACGAGGACCTCGAAAGACTGTACCCATTTCCATGAACAGAGCCTCGAACGCCCACTCCCTCAACCCCGTGACCAGTTATAGCCCACCGCATCGGTGACTATTTCAAGGCCATACACGGGTATTTTCTGCCATTTTGGGCAGGCCTGGGATCGTAGCTCTCCCACCTGGTACACGAGCCTCTCAAAGACTGGACCCATTTCCATGCCCATATCCCCGAACCCCTCCCAACCCCCGCCGACCAGTAAGGCATTATAGCTCACCGCCCTTGAGTATTTCACGATAGGCCACACATTTTGTTATTTTAGTGAAGGCCTCTGTGCGTAGCCTGCCACTGGGCACACGAGGACCCTTGAAATGACTGTACATATTTCCAATGCCCAGAGCCCCCGAACCCCCTACCCAACCCCCGCGAACCAAATGGTATAGCCCAACGGCGTTGACTCATTTCGCTGGTCACTGGGTATTTCACTGTATTTATTATTTTCCTCAGTGCCTCAATCAGAGTCTCCCATCGGGCACACGAGGACCCTCGAAAAGACTGCACTCCATTTACGACACCCAGAGCCTCAACCCCCTCATCAACCCTCAAGTGACTAAATGGTATAGCCCACCGCCTTGACTATTTCTGCGCCTGCCGAGGGGCATTTTACTATTTGTGGCAGGCTGCCACCGTAGCCTCCCATCGGGAACACAAGGACCTCGAATGACTGTACATATTTCCATGCCCAGAGCCTCAATCCCCTCCCCAACCCCTCAAGGGACCAAAGGCAATAGCCCACCGATCGGGCGATTATTTCACAGGCTGCTCTGGGCATTTCTTGCCATTTTAGGGCAGGCGTCTGACTATAGCCTCCCACTGGCCACACGAGAACCCTAGAAGAGACTGTACCCATTTCCGACACCCAGAGCCCCCGAACGCGCCTCCCCAACCCCCGCAGACCAAAGGCTATAGCCCACCGGCATCGGCGACTATTTCGGGTGTTGCGCCGCGGGGTATTTCTTGCCATTTTAGGGCAGACCTGTGACCGCAGCCTCCCACTGGACACACGAGGACCCTCGAAAATACTGGACCCATTTCCGACGCCCATACCCCCGCACAGCCCGCCCCAACCCCGTGACCAAAGGCCAGTAGCCCAACGGCTTGGTGACTATTTTATGAAGGCCGCGCTGGCCATGATATCTTGCCATTTTTGGACAGGCCTCTGACCGTAGTCTCCCACTGGGCACACGAGGACCCTCGAAAAGACTGTACCCATTTCCGACGCCCAGAGCCCCCCAACCCCCCAACCAACCCCCCCCCAACCAAAAGGAATAGCCCAACGGCGTCGGTGACTATTTCGCGGGCTTCGCCGCTGGGTATTTCTAGCCATTTTTTTCCAGGCCTCTGACCGTAGTCTCCCACTGGGCACACGAGGACCCTCGAAAAGACTGTACCCATGTCCGACGCCCAGAGCCCCCGAACCCCCTACCCAACCCCTGCGGACCAAATGGTATAGCCCAATCAAGGCTTGGTGATTATTTCTGTCACTGGGCTGGTATTTCTTTCCATTTTTGGGCAGGCCTCTGACCGAAGTCTCCCACTGGGTACACACGAGACCTCGAAAAAGACCACCCATTTCCATGAACAGAGCCCCCGAACGCCACTCCCAACCCCGTGACCAGTTATAGCCCACCGCAAGACGGTGGATTATTTCACTACCATGACACGGGGTATTTTTGCCATTTTTGGGCAGGCTCAGGACTGTAGCCTCCCACTGGTACACGAGCCTTCTCAAAAGACTGGACCCATTTCCGATGCCCATATCCCCCCCAACCCTCCCCAACCCCTGGCAATTACCAGTTATAGCTCACCGCCTCTAGGTGAGATTACTGGGTCATGGGCATTTTTTATTTTAGGGCAGGCCTCTGACCGTAGCCTGCCACTGGGCACACGAGGACCCTTGAAATGACTGTACATATTTCCAATGCCCAGAGCCCCCGAATCCTCCCCACCCCCTGACCAGTGACCAAAATAGGCCCACCCACAACGCGACTATTTCAAGGCTGCTGCACCTCGAGGCATTTCTTGCCATTTTAGGTGTGTCCGTGATCAGTAGCCTCCCACTGGGCACATACGAGGACCCTCGACAAGACTGTACCCATTTCTGACGCCTCAGAGCCCTTAACGTTCCCCTCCCAACCCCCTGCAGACCAAAGTGCACATAGCCCACCCAGCATCGGCGATTATTTCTGGTGTCCACAGGTATTTCCTGCCATTTTAGGGCAGGCCCGTGACCGCAGTCTCCCACTGGGCACACGAGAACTCCTAAAAGATCGACCCATTTCCGCCCCATAGCCCCGAACATCCCTCCCCAACCCCAGGAATGACCATTATAGCCCACCCAAGGCCGGTGACTATTTTGAGCATCGCGCCATGATTTCTATCCATTTTTGGCAGGCCTGAATCAGTAGTTTCCCACTGGGCACACGAGGACCTCGAAAAGACTGTACATTTCCCATGCCTGAGCCCCTGAAACCCCCACCCAACCTCATGACTAAATGATAGGCCCAACGTGTTTGACTATTTCACATTGCAGCTGGGTATTTCTAGCCATTTTGTGTAAGCCTCAATCGTAGTCCCCATCAAGTACACGAGGACCTCGAAAAGACTGTACCCATTTTCACGCCCAGAGCCCCGAACTCTACCCAACCCCTCAAGGACCGAATGGGTATAGCCCACCAAGATTCATGATTATTTCAAGCCAAGGCCAAGGTGGTATTTCTGCCATTTTAGGGCAGGCTCAGATCAGCCTCCCAATGGGCACACGAGGACCCTCAAAAACTGACCCATTTCACGACAGTAACCACAGAACCCCCCTCCGAAACCCCCGCGGACCAAACGCTATGGCCAACCGGCCTGGGTTATTTCAAGGCTGCGCCATGGGCATTTATCATTTTAGAGCAGTGCCTCACTGCTGTTTCCACTGGGGACACGAGGACCCTCGAAAAGGCTGTACCCATTTCCGATGCCCAGAGCCGACTAAAACCCCTCCCCAACCCCCGCTGACCAAACGCTATAGCCCACCGGCCCTTTATGACTATTTCATGGCTGCTACTGCTAGGCATTTCTGGGGTTTCGCGGAGGCCTCTGACCGTAGCCTCCCACTGGGCGCACGAGGACCCTCGAAAAGATTGCACCCATTTCGATGCCTGTGAGCCCTCAACCCCTCCCCAACCCCGCAGCACCAAAGGCTATACTCAGCTGCCCCTACAAGCATCTGAAGGCCTACCGCTGGGCATTTCTTGTCATTTTAGGGCAGGCCTCTGACCGTAGCCTCCCACTGGGCACACGAGGATCCTTGAAAAGACTGCACCCATTTCTAACACCCAGAGCCCCCGAACCCCCCTCCCCAATACCCGCAGACGAAAGGCTATAGCCCACCGGCCTCGGCGAACATTTCGCATGCTGCGCCGCGGGGCATTTCTTGCCATTTTAGGGTAGGCCTCTGACCGTAGCCTCCCACTGGGCACACGAGGACCCTCGAAAAGTCTGTACCCATTTCTGACGCCCAGAGCCCCCGAACCCCCCTCCCAAACCCCCGCGGACCAAAGTCTATAGCCCACCGTCCTCGGCGACTATTTCACGCGCTGTACTGTGGGGTATTTCTTGCCATTTTAGGGCAGGACTCTGACCATAGCCTCTCACTGGGCACACGAGGACCCTCGAAAAGACGAGACCCATTTCCGACGCCCAGAGCCCCCGAACCCCCTTCCCAAACCTCCGCGGACCAAAGGTCAGCCCACTGCCCCATGACTATTTCAAGGCGCTGGCTGGGTATTTCTTGTCATTTTAGCGCGGGCCTCGGACCGTAGCCTCCCACTGGGCACACGAGGACCCTCGAAAAGACTGCACCCATTTTTGAAGCCCAGAGCCGCCGAACCCCCCTCCCCAACCCCCGCGGACCAAAGGCTACAGCCCATCGGCCTCGGAGGCTATTTCGCGCGCTATCCCGCTGGGCATTTCTTGCCATTTTAGGGCAGGCCTCTGACCGTAGCCTGTCACTGGGCACATGAGGACCCTCGAAAAGACTGGACCCATTTCCGATGCCCAGAACCCCCGAACCCCCCTCCGAAACCCCCACGGACCAAAGGCGATAGCCCACCGGCCTCATGACTATTTTCAAGGCTGGTGGGTATTTCTTGCCATTTTAGGGGAGGCCTCTGACTGTAGCCTCCCACTGGGCACACGAGGACCCTTGAAAAGACTGCACCCATTTCTGACGCCCAGAGCCCCCGAACCCCCCTCCCCAACCCCCGCGGACCAAAGGCTATATCCCATCGGCCTCGGCGGCTATTTCGCGCGCTGTGCCGCTGAGCATTTCTTGCCATTTTAGGGCAGGCCTCTGACCGTAGCCTCCCACTGGACACATGAGGACCCTCGAAAAGACTGCACCCATTTCGACGCCTGAGCCCCGAACCCCTCCCAACCCCTCAGAGACCAAAGCCTATAGCCCACCGCCTCATGACTCTTTCGCGCGCTGTGCTGCTGCGCATTTCTTGCTATTTTAGGGCAGGCCTCTGACCGTAGCCTCCCACTGGGCACACGAGGACCCTCAAAAAGACTGGACCCATTTCCGACGCCCAGAACCCCAGAACCTCCCCTCCAACCCCCACGGACCAAAGGCTATAGCCCACCGGCCACGGTAACTATTTCGCGCACTGCGTCGCTGTCCATTTCTTGCCATTTTAGGGCAGGCCTCTGACCGTCGCCTCCCACTGGGCACATGACGACCCTCGAAAAGACTGTACCCATTTCTGACGCCCAGAGCCCCTGAATCCCCTCCCCAACCCCCGCGGACCAAGGGCTATAGCCCACCGGTCTCGGCGACTATTTCACGCGCTACGACGCTGGGCATTACTTGTCATTTTACGGCAGGCTTCTGACCGTAGCCTCCCACTGGGCACAGGAGGACCCTCGAAAAGACTGTACCCATTTCCGATGCACAGAACCCTGTAACCCCTTCCAAACCCTCATGACCAGTTATGGCCAACCTGCCCTAAGGATTATTTCAAGGCCATGGCATTTCTTACTATTTAAGAGCTGGCCTCTTACCGTTGCCTCCCACTGGGCACACGAGGACCCTCAAAAAGGCTGTACCCATTTCCGATGCCCAGAGCCGCCGAACACCCCTCCCCAACCCCCGCTAATCAAAGGCTATAGCCCACCGGCCTCGGTGACTATTTGGCGCGCTGCGCCGTTAGGCATTTCATGCCATTTTAGCGGAGGCCTCTGACCGTAGCCTCCCACTGACCGTAGCCTCCCACTGGGCACATGAGGACCCTTGAAAAGACTGCACCCATTTCTAACGCCCAGAGCCCCCCAACCCCACCCCCCCAAACCCCGCAGACGAAGGCTATACCCAATCGCCGGTGAACATTTCATGCTGCTGCTCAAGGCATTTCTTGCCATTTTAGGTAGGCTCGACTGTAGGCCTCCCACCCAAGTACATGAGGACCCTTGAAAAGACTGCACCCATTTCTCGACCCCAGAGCTCCCCGAACCCTCCCAAACCCCTCATGGACCAAAAGTCTCAGTATCCCACAGTCCCCATGACTATTTCATGCTACCATTGACTGGGGTATTTCTTGCCATTTTAGGGCAGGCCTCTGAACGTAGCCTCCCACTGGGCACACGAGTACCCTCGAAAAGATGAGACCCATTTCAAGCCTGTGAACCCCGAATCTCAGATTACTTTAAAACCCTCATGACCAGCGAGTAGCCCACCGGCCCTGGAGACTATTTCAAGGCTGGCTGCCATTGGCATTTCTTGTTATTTTAGAGCAAAGTGTCCGTCGCTGTTGCCTGCCATCAAGCACACAAGGACCCTCGAACAGGCTGTACCGATTTCCGACGCCCAGAGCCCCCGAACACCCCTCCCCAACCCCCGCGGACCAAAGGCTATAGCCCACCGGCCAAAACGACTATTTGCTACAAGGCCATTGCCAGAGGGTATTTCTTGCCATTTTAGGTGTGCCTCTGACTGTAGCCTTCCACTGGTCACACGAGAACCCTAGAAAAGACTGTACATATTTCCGACGCCCAAAGCCCCCGAACGCCCCTCCCCAACCCCCGCCGACCAAAGGCTATAGCCCACCGACATCGGCGACTATTTCGGGCGCTGCGCCGCGGGGTATTTCTTCCCATTTTAGGGCAGGCCTATGACCAAGAGCCTCCCACCGGGCGATGAGACCCTTGAAAGACTGGACCCATTTCCATGCCCATAGCCCCGAACATCCTCCCCAACCCTCATGGACCAAAGTGGTATAGCTCACGGTCAGGACTATTTTATGAAGCTTCATTGCTGGGTATTTCTCCCCATTTTAGGGCAGGCCTAGGACCGCAGCCTCCCACTGGGCACACTAGGACCCTCGAAAAGACTGTACCCATTTCCGACGCCCATAGCCCCAGAACAACCCTCCCCAACCCCCGCGGACCAAAGGCTATAGGCCAGCCTTTGGCTGACTATTTCTGCTACCGTCACAGTGTATTTCTTGCCATTTTAGGGCAGGCTTGTGACCACAGCCTCCCACTGGGCGCACGAGGACCTTTGAAAAGACTGGACCCATTTCCGACGCCAATAGCCCCCGAACATCCCTACCCAACCCCCGCGAACCAAAGGCTATAGCCCACCGGAGTCGGTGACTATTTCACAGTATTTTTGCCATTTTTGGTGCAGGCTCAGGACCGCAGCCTCCCATCATGACGAGGACCCTCGAAAAGACTGGACCCATTCCCGATGCCCAGAGCCCCCGAACCCCCCTCCCCAACCCCCGCAGACCAAAGGCTATAGCCCACCGACATCGTCGAGTATTTCGCGTGCTGCGCCGCGGGGTATTTCTTGCCATTTCTGGGCAGGCCTGTGGCCGTAGCCACCTACTGGGTACACGAGGTCCCTTGAAAAGACTGGACCCATTTCCGATGCCCAGAGCCCCCGAACCCCCCTCCCCAACCCCCTTCGACCAAAGGCTATAGCTCACCAGCCTCGGTGACTATTTCACGCGCTGCGCCGCGGGGTATTTCTTGCTATTTTAGGGCAGGCTACTGACCGCAGCCTCCCACTGGGCGCACGAGGACCCTCGAAAAGACTGGACCCATTTCCGACGCCTGTAGCACCAACGCCCCCCAACCCCGCAGACTCAAAGGCTATAGCCCACCGCATCGGCGATTATTTCTGGCGCTACTGCTGGGTATTTCTTGCCATTTTAGGCAGGCTCAGGATCAGCCTCCCATCGACGAGGACCTCGAAAAGACTGGACCCTTTTTCCACGCCCATAGCCCCCGACCATCCCTCCCCAACCCTCATGGACCAGCAATTATAGCCCACCGGGCGGCCGGTGATTATTTTATGAAGCCACCATGGGTATTTCTTCCCATTTTAGGGCAGGCCTATGACCGCAGCCTCCCACTGGGCGTACGAGGACCCTTGAAAAGACTGGACCCATTTCCGATGCCCATAGCCCCCGAACATCCCTCCCCAACCCCTGCTGGACCAAAGGCGATAGCCCACCTGCCTTGAGACTATTTCACTGCGCCATTGGCATTTCTTGTTATTTTAGAGCAAAGGCCAGGCTGCTGTTCACTGGCACACAAGGACCCTCGAACAGGCTGTACCCATTTCCGACGCCCATAGCCCCAGAACAACCCTCCCAACCCCTCATGGGACCAAATTATAGCCCACCGCCTTAATGACTATTTCTCAAGGCCAAGCTAGGTGTATTTCTTGCCATTTTAGGTGTTAGGACCACAGCCTCCCACTCAAGACGAGACCTTTTGAAAAGACTCGACCCATTTCACGCCAATAGCCCCGAACATCCCTACCCAACCTCACAACCAAAGGCTATAGGCCCACCGGAGCTCGGTGACTATTTCGAGCGCCTGCTACAGTATTTCTTGCCATTTTTGGGCAGTGCTCAGGACATGCAGCCTCCCATCAAGACGAGGACCTCAAAAGACTGGACCCATTCCCGATGTAGCCCCGAACCCCTCCCAACCCCCTGCATCAAAGGCTATAGCCCACCGACATCGCCGAGTATTTCAAGTTGCTACATGGGTATTTCTTGCCATTTCTGAGTGTGCCCGTGGTCAGAGCCACCCACTGGTACACGAGGTCCCTTGAAAAGACTGACCCATTTCATGCCTGCAGAGCCCCGAACCCCTCCCCAACCCCTTCGACCAGGCACATAGCTCACCAGCCTGGTGACTATTTCACGCGGCCATGCCTGCTGGGTATTTCTTGTTATTTTAGGCAAGCACGACCGCAGCCTCCCATGGGCCGCACGAGGACCCTCGAAAAGATCGACCCATTTCCGACGCCCAGCACCCGAACGCCCCCTCTCAACCCCGCAGACCAAAGGCTATAGGCCCACCCAAGATCGGCGATTATTTCGGGCGCGCTGCTGGGTATTTCTTGCCATTTTAGGGCAGGCTCAGTGACCGCAGCCTCCCACTCATGGGCGACGAGACCTCAAAAGATCGGACCCATTTCCGACGCCCATAGCCCCCGACCTGCCCTCCCCAACCCCCGCGGACCAAAGGCTATAGCCCACCCGCGTCGGTGACTATTTTATAGCTCTGGCTGGGTATTTCTTGCCATTTGGCAGGCCTGTGGTCAGAGCCTCCCATCGGGTACACGAGGTCCCTCGAAAAGATTGACCCATTTCCATGCCCGAGCCCCAACCCCTCCCAACCCCCTTCGACAAAAGGCTATAGCTCACCAGCCTCGGTGACTATTTCAAGCGCTGCGCCGCGGGGTATTTCTTGCTATTTTATGGCAGGCAACTGACCGCAGCCTCCCACTGGGCGCACGAGGACCCACGAAAAGACTGGACCCATTTCCGACGCCGTAGCACCAACGCCCCCCTCCAACCCCGCAGACCAGGCTATAGCCCACCGCATCCAAGTGATTATTTCGCTGCCATGGGTATTTTTGCCATTTTATGGCAGGCTCAGGATCAGCCTACCACTGTGCGCACGAGGACCCTCTAAAAGACTGGACCCTTTTCCGACGCCCATAGCCCCCCCCACCAACCCACCCCAACCCTCATGGACCAGCACATAGCCCACCAAGGCCGGTGACTATTTTATGAAGCCATTGCTGTATTTCTAGCCATTTTGGGCAGGCTCGACCGTAGCCTCCCACCGCCACACGAGGACCCTCAAAAAGACTGGACCCATTTCCGACGCCCAGTAGCAATCTTAACGTCTCCCCAACCCCGCAGAAACCAAAGGCTACAGTAGCCCACCGCACTCCATCGGCGATTATTTCTGCGCCATGGGTATTTTTGCCATTTTATGGCAGGCTCAGGATCAGCCTCACACTGGGCGCACGAGGACCCTCGAAAAGACTGGACCCTTTTCCGACGCCCATAGCCCCCCCGACCATCCCTCCCCAACCCCGCGGACCAAAGGCTATAGCCCACCAAGGCCAGGTGACTATTTTATGCGAGTCCACTGGTATTTCTAGCCATATTTGGGCAGGCCTCCTGACCGTAGCCTCCCACCGCCACACGAGGACCCTCAAAAGACTGTACCCATTTCCCACGCCTGTGAGCCGGGCGAACCCTCCCCAACCCCGCACTCAGCATATTGCCCACCGACATCGGCGACTATTTCATCACAAGGCTGCTGGGTATTTCTTGCCAGTTTTGGGCAGCCTGTGACCGTAGCCTCCCACTGGGTACACGAGGTCCCTCGAAAAGACTATGCCCAGAGCCCCAACCCCTCCCCAACCCCCGTCGACCAAAGGCTATAGCTCACCGGCCTCGATGACTATTTCCAGATACCTGGGCATTTCTTGCTATTTCAGGGCAGGCCTCTGACCGTAGCCTCCCACTGGGCACACGAGGACCCTCGAAATGACTGTACATATTTTTGACGCCCAGAGCCCCCGAACCCCCCTCCCCAACCCCGCAGACCAAAGGCTATAGCCCACCGGCATCGGCGGCTATTTCGCGCGCTTCGCCGCTGGGTATTTCTTGCCATTTTAGGACAGCTCAGGACCGTAGCCTCCCACTGGCATACGAGGACCCTCGACAAGATCTGACTCCATTTCCGACGCCCAGAGCCCCCGAATCCCCCTCCCCAACACCCACGGACCAAAGGCTATAGCCCACCGGCGTCGGTGACTATTTCGCGCGCTTCGCCGCTGGGTATTTGATGCTATTTTAGGGCAGGCCTCTGACCGTAGCCTCCGACTGGGCACACGAGTACCCTCGAAATGACTGTACATATTTCGCATGCCCAGAGCCCCCGAACCCCCTTCCCAAACCCCTCAACTAACCAGTTATAGCCCACCGCTGACTATTTCGAGCGCCACTGCTATTTCTTGCCATTTTTGGGCAGGCGTGTGACCGCAGCCTCCCACTGGGCGCACGAGGACCCTCGAAAAGACGGGACCCATTTCCGATGCCCAGAGCCCCCGAACCCCCCTCCCCAACCCCCTTCGACCAAAGGCTATATCTCACCAGCCTCGGTGACTATTTCACGCGCTGCGCCGCGGGGTATATCTTGCTATTTTAGGGCAGGCCTGTGGGCGCAGCCTCCCACTGGGCGGACGAGGACCCTCGAGAAGACTGGACCCATTTCCGACGCCCAGAGCACCCGAACATCCCTCCCCAACCCCCGCGGACCAAAAGCTATAGCCCACCGCCGTTGGTGACTATTTTGCGAGCTGCGCCGCGGGGTATTTCTTGCTATTTTAGGGCAGGCTCAGGACTGCAGCCTCCCACTGGGCGACGAGACCTCGAAAAGACTGACCCATTTCCGACGCCTGTAGCGCCCGAACGCCCCCCCCAATCCCCGCAGAGCAAAGGCTATAGCCCACCGGCATCGGCGACTTATTCCGGCGATGCATGGGTATTTCTTGTCATTTTAGGGCATGCTCAGGATCTGCAGCCTCTCACAGGGCGCACGAGGACCCTCAAAAAGACTGGACACATTTCCTACGCCTGTGAGCCCCGAACCCCTTCCCAACCCCTCATAACCAAAGGTTATAGCCCACTGCCTCGATTATTTCACGCGCTGCCATTGGCATTTCTTGAGATTTTGGGAGGCTTGTAAATCCGTAGAGCCTCCCATCTGGCACACGAGGACCGCTAAAAAAGACTGTACCCATTTCGATTCCAAGAACCCCGAACCCCTCCCCAACCCTCATGGACTAAAGGCTATAGCCCACTGCCTCATGACTATTTCACGCGCTGCGACGCTGGGCATTACTTGCCATTTTACGGCAGGCTTCTGACCGTAGCCTCCCACTGGGCACACGAGGACCGTCAAAAAGACTGTACCCATTTCCGATGCCAAGAGCCCCCCGACCCCCCCCCCCAACCCTCATGGGACCAGCATTAGTCACTGCCCTCGGCGACTATTTCACGCGATACGCTGTGGGACATTTCTTGCCTTTTTAGGGCAGGCCTCAAACCGTAGGCTCCCACTGAGCATGCGAGGCTACTCAAAAAGACTAGACCCATTTCCGATGGCCAGAGTCCCCAAACCCCCCTCCCGAACCCCCGTGGAACAGACGCTATAGCCCACCGGCCCCGGCCACTATTTCGTGCACTGCGCCGCTGGGTATTTCTTTCCATTTTAGGGCAGGCTTCTGACCGTAGCCTCCCACTGGGAACACGAGGACCCTCGAAAAGACTATACCCATTTCCGACCCACTGAGCACCAACCCCTCCCAACCCCTCATGGACCAAAGGTTATAGCCCACCTGCCTCGGCTGATTATTTCATGGCTGCGCCACTGGCATTTCTTGCCATTTTAGGCAGGCTTCTGACCAGCCTCCCACAGGCACACGAGGACCCTCGAATAGTCGGTACCCTTTTTCGACGCCAGAGCCCCAACCCCCACCCAACCCCCAATGACCAGGCTATAGCCTCCGGCTCTGAGACTCTTTCGCGTGATACTGGGACATTTCTTGCCTTTTTAGGCAGTGCCCTGCATCAGAGGCTCCCACCGAGCACGCGAGGCTACTCAAAAGACTAGACCCATTTCCGATGGCCGAGTCCCCAAACCCCGTCCCAACCCCCGTGGAATGACGCTTATAGCCCACTGCCCCGCCACTATTTCGTGCAATGCGTCAATGGCATTTTTTTCCATTTTAGGTAGCCTTCAGACCGTAGCCTCCCATCACACGAGGACCCTCAAAAGACTGTACCCATTTCCAAAGCCGTGAGCCCCCAACCCCTCCCAACCCCTGTGGAATGACGCTTATAGCCCACTGCCCCGGCGACTATTTCTGCACTGCACTGGTATTTCTTGCCACTTTAGGGCAAGCTTCTGACCGTAGCCTCCCACTGGGCACACGAGGACCCTCGAAAAGACTGTACCCATTTCCGAAAGCCAGAGCCCCCGAACCCCCCACCCCCACCCCTGGAATGACGCTTATAGCCCACCGCCCCATGACTATTTCTGCACTGCGCTGGGTATTTCTTGCCACTTTAGGGCAGGCTTCTGACCGTAGCCTCCCACTGGGCACACGAGGACCCTCGAAAAGACTGTACCCATTTCCGACACCCAGAGCCCCCGAACCCCCCTGATCAACCCCCGCGGACTAAAGACTATAGCCTACCGGTCTCGGTGACTATTCACGCGCTACGACGCTGGGCATTTCTTGCCATTTTACTGCAGGCTTCTGACCGTAGCCTCCCACTGGGCGCACGAGGACCCTCGAAAAGACTGTACCCATTTCCGATGCCCAGAGCCCCCGAACGCCCCTCCCCAACCCCCGCGGACCAAAGGCTATAGCCCACCGGCCTCATGATTATTTCACGCGGCCACGCTGGACATTTTTTGCCATTTTAGGGCAGGCTCGACTGTTGCCTCCCACTCACACGAGGACCCTCAAAAAGACTGTACCCATTTCCACAACCAGAGCCCCTCAAACCCCTCCCCAACCCCGCTGACCAAAGGCTATAGCCCACCGGCCTCATGACACTGACGCGCTGCGCATTGGCATTACTTGTTATTTTAGTATGTGCTTGACCGTATCCTCCCACTGGGCACACGAGGACCTCGAAAAGACTGGAACCATTTCCGACGAACAGAGCCCCCTAAACCCCGCCCAAACCCTCATGGACCAGTTATAGCCCACCGCCTCGTGACTATTTCACGATCACACTTGGCATTTTTGCCATTTTAGTAGTGCTCTGACCGTAGCCTCCCACTGGGCACACGAGGACTCTCGAAACGACTGTACCCATTTCCAACGACCAGAGCCCCCAAACCCTCCCCAACCTCATGGACTAAAGGCTATAGCCCACCGCCTCGGGCGATTATTTGATCGCTGCCATGCTTGGGCATGTCTTGGCATTTTAGGGCAGGCTTCTGACCGTAGCCTCCAACTGGGCACACGAGGACCCTCGAAAAGACTGTACCCATTTCCGAGGACCCTCCCCAACCCCCGCGGACCAAAGGGTATAGCCCACCGATCTCGGCGATTATTTCACGCGCTGCGCCGCTGGGCATTTCTTGCCATTTTAGGCAGTGCCTCGACCAGTAGCCTCCCATCACACGAGGACCCTCAGAAGACTGTACCCATTTCCAACGCCAGAGCCCCGAACGCCACTCCCAACCTCATGACCAAAGGCTATAGCCCACCGCCTCGACTATTTCACGCTGGCCATTGGGCATGTCTTGCCATTTTAGGGCAAGCTCAGTCGCCCATCGGGTACACGAGGACCCTCGAAAATACTGCACCCATTTCACGACACTGAGCCCCTCAAACCCCTCCCCAACCCCCGCTGACCAGCACTATAGCCCACCGCCTGGCGATTATTTCACGCTGATGCGCTGGCATTTCTTTGCCATTTTATGGTGTGCTTCTAACCAGAGCCTCCCATCACACGAGGACCCTCGTAAAGACTGTACCCATTTCCAACGCCTAGAGCCCCCGAACGCCACTCCCCAACCCCCGCGGACCAAAGGCTATAGCCCACCGGCCCTATGACTATTTCACGCCCAGCACAAGGCATGTCTTGCCATTTTAGGGCAGCTCGACCAGCCGCCCACTGGGTACACGAGACCTCGAAAATACTCAGACCCATTTCACGACTGAGCCCCAAACCCTCCCAACCCCCGCGGACCAAAGGCTATAGCCCACCGGCCTCGGCGACTATTTCACGCGATGCGCCGCTGGGCATTTCTTGCCATTTTATGGCAGGCTTCTAACCGTAGCCTCCCACTGGGCACACGAGGACCCTCGAAAAGACTGTACCCATTTCCGACGCCCAGAGCCCCAGAACTTCCCTCCCCAACCCCCGCGGACCAAAGGCTATAGCCCACCGACCTCGGCGACCATTTCACGCGCTTCGCTGCTGGGCATTTCTTGCCATTTTAGGGCAGGCCTCTGACCGTAGCCTCCCACTGGGCACACGAGGACCCTCGAAAAGACTGTACCCATTTCCGACGACCAGAGCCCCCTAAACCCCCTCCCCAACCCGCGCGGACCAAAGGCTATAGCCCACCGGCCTCAGTGACTATTTCACGCGCTGCGCCGCTGGGTATTTCTTGCCACTTTAGGGCAGGCTTCTGACCGTAGCCTCCCACTGGGCACACGAGGACCCTCGAAAAGACTGTACCCATTTCCGACACCCAGAGCCCCCGAACCCCCCTCATCAACCCCCGCGGACTAAAGACTATATCCTACCGGTCTCGGCGACTATTCACGCGCTACGACGCTGGGCATTTCTTGCCATTTTAGGGTAGGCTTCTGACCGTAGCCTCCCACTGGGCGCACGAGGACCCTCGAAAAGACTGTACCCATTTCCGATGCCCAGAGCCCCCGAACTTCCCTCCCCAACCCCCGCGGACCAAAGGCTATATCCCACCGGCCTCGGCGACTATTTCACGCCAAGCGCCATGGCATGTCTGCCATTTTAGGGCATGCTTCTGACCGTAGCCTCCCACTGGGCACACGAGGACCCTCGTAAAGACTGTACCCATTTCCAACGCCTAGAGCCCCCGAACGCCACTCCCCAACCCCCGCGGACCAAAGGCTATAGCCCACCGGCCTCGGTGACTATTTCACGCGCTGCGCCGCTGGGCATGTCTTGCCATTTTAGGGCAGGCTTCTGACCGTAGCCGCCCACTGGGTACACGAGGACCCTCGAAAATACTGTACCCATTTCTGACGACCAGAGCCCCCGAAACCCCCTCCCCAACCCCCGCGGACCAAAGGCTATAGCCCACCGGCCTCGGCGACTATTTCACGCGATGCGCCGCTGGGCATTTCTTGCCATTTTATGGCAGGCTTCTAACCGTAGCCTCCCACTGGGCACACGAGGACCCTCGAAAAGACTGTACCCATTTCCGACGCCCAGAGCCCCAGAACTTCCCTCCCCAACCTCAAGGACTAAAGGCTAGCCCACCGACCTCGGCGACCATTTCACGCTGCTGCTGGCATTTCTTGCCATTTTAGGGCAGGCCTCGACCGTAGCCTCCCACTGGCACACGAGGACCCTCAAAAGACTGTACCCATTTCCCACGACTGAGCCCCCTAAACCCCCTCCCCAACCCCCGCGGACCAAAGGCTATAGCCCACCGGCCTCAGTGACTATTTCACGCGCTGCGCCGCTGGGTATTTCGTGCCATTTTAGGGCAGGCTTCTGACCGTAGCCTCCCACTGGGCACACGAGGACCCTCGAAAAGACTGTACCCATTTCCGACACCTGTGAGCCCCGAACCCCTCATCAACCCCTCATGACTAAAGACTATATCCCACCGGTCTCGGCGACTATTCACGCCACGACTGGCATTTCTTGCCATTTTAGGTAGGCTTGACCGTAGCCTCCCATCATGCACGAGACCCTCGAAAAGCCTGCACTACCATTTCCGATGCCCGTAACCCCGAACTTCCTCCCAACCCTCATGGACCAAAGGCTATATCCCACCGCCTCGATTATTTCACGCCAAGCCATTGGCATGTCTTTATTTTAGGTGTGCTTCGACCGTAGCCTCCCATGGCACACGAGGACCCTCAGAAGACTGCACCCATTTCCAACGCCTAGAGCCCCGAACGCCACTCCCAACCCCCGGACCAAAGGCTATAGCCCACCGGCCTCAAGTGACTATTTCACGCGCTGGGCATGTCTTGCCATTTTAGTGGCAGTCGATCAGCCGCCCACTGGGTACACGAGGACCCTCGAAAATACTGTACCCATTTCTGACGACCAGAGGCCCCCCAAACCCCCCCCAACCCCCCCGGACCAAAGGCTATAGCCCACCGGCCTCGGTGACTATTTCACGCGATGCGCTGGCATTTCTTGCATTTTATGGCAGGCTTCTAATCAGAGCCTCCCATCGGGCACACGAGACCTCGAAAAGACTGTACCCATTTCCGACGCCCAGAGCCCCAGAACTTCCCTCCCCAACCCCCGCGGACCAAAGGCTATAGCCCACCGACCTCGGCGACCATTTCACGCGCTTCGCTGCTGGGCATTTCTTGCCATTTTAGGGCAGGCCTCTGACCGTAGCCTCCCACTGGGCACACGAGGACCCTCGAAAAGACTGTACCCATTTCCGACGACTGAGCCCCTAAACCCCTCCCCAACCCGCTGGACCAAAGGCTATAGCCCACCGCCTTGATTATTTCACGCTACTGGCTGGGCATTTCGTGCCATTTTAGGGCAGGCTTCTGACCGTAGCCTCCCACTGGGCACAGGAGGACCTTCGAAAAGACTGTACCAATTTTCGACACCGAGAGCCCCCGAACCCTCCTCATCAACCCCCGCGGACTAAAGACTATAGCCCACCGGTCTCGGCAACTATTTCACGCGCTACGACGCTGGGCATTACTTGCCATTTTACGGCAGGCTTCGATCAGAGCCTCCCATCGCACGAGGACCCTCGAAAAGACTGTACCCATTTCCCATGCCCAGAGCCCCCGAACTTCCCTCCCCAACCCCCGCGGACCAAAGGCTATATCCCACCGGCCTCGGCGACTATTTCACGCGCTGCGCCGCTGGACATTTCTTGCCATTTTAGGGTAGGCTTCTGACCGTAGCCTCCCACTGGGCACACGAGGACCCTCGAAAAGACTGTACCCATTTCCGATGCCCAGAGCCCCCGAACTTCCCTCCCCAACCCCCGCGGACCAAAGGCTATATCCCACCGGCCTCGGCGACTATTTCACGCGCTGCGCCGCTGGACATTTCTTGCCATTTTAGGGTAGGCTTCTGACCGCAGCCTCCCACTGGGCGCACGAGGACCCTCGAAAAGACTGGACCCTTTTCCGACGCCCATAGCCCCCCCGACCATCCCTCCCCACCCCCGCGGACCAAAGGCTATAGCCCACCGGCGTCGGTGACTATTTTGCGAGCTTCGCCGCTGGGTATTTCTAGCCATTTTTGGGCAGGCCTCTGACCGTAGCCTCCTACTGGCCACACGAGGACCCTCAAAAAGACTGTACCCATTTCCGACGCCCAGAGCCGGCGAACCCCCCTCCCCAACCCCCGCAGACCAAAGGCTATTGCCCACCGACATCGGCGACTATTTCGCGCGCTGCGCCGCGGGGTATTTCTTGCCATTTTTGGGCAGGCCTGTGACCGTAGCCTCCCACTGGGTACACGAGGTCCCTCGAAAAGACTATGCCCAGAGCCCCCGAACCCCCCTCCCCAACCCCCGTCGACCAAAGGCTATAGCTCACCGGCCTCGATGACTATTTCAAGCGCTGCGCCGCGGGGCATTTCTTGCTATTTTAGGGCAGGCCTCTGACCGTAGCCTCCCACTGGGCACACGAGGACCCTCGAAATGACTGTACATATTTCTGATGCCCAGAGCCCCCGAATCCCCCTCCCCAATCCCCGCGGACCAAAGGCTATAGCCCACCGGCATCGGCGACTATTTCGCGCGCTGCGCCCCGGGGCATTTCTTGCCATTTTAGGGCAGGCCTGTGACCGTAGCCTCCCACTGGGCATACGAGGACCCTCGACAAGACTGTACCCATTTCCGACGCCCAGAGCCCCCGAATCCCCCTCCCCAACACCCACGGACCAAAGGCTATAGCCCACCGGCGTCGGTGACTATTTCGCGCGCTTCGCCGCTGGGTATTTCATGCTATTTTAGGGCAGGCCTCTGACCGTAGCCTCCCACTGGGCACACGAGTACCCTCGAAATGACTGTACATATTTCGCATGCCCAGAGCCCCCGAACCCCCTTCCCAAACCCCCGCGAACCAAAGGCTATAGCCCACCGGCGTCGGTGACTATTTCGAGCGCCGCGCCGTTGGGTATTTCTTGCCATTTTTGGGCAGGCGTGTGACCGCAGCCTCCCACTGGGCGCACGAGGACCCTCGAAAAGACGGAACCCATTTCCGATGCCCAGAGCCCCCGAACCCCCCTCCCCAACCCCCTTCGACCAAAGGCTATATCTCACCAGCCTCGGTGACAATTTCACGCGCTGCGCCGCGGGGTATATCTTGCTATTTTAGGGCAGGCCTGTGGCCGCAGCCTCCCACTGGGCGGACGAGGACCCTCGAGAAGACTGGACCCATTTCCGACGCCCAGAGCACCCGAACATCCCTCCCCAACCCCCGCGGACCAAAAGCTATAGCCCACCGGCGTTGGTGACTATTTTGCGAGCTGCGCCGCGGGGTATTTCTTGCTATTTTAGGGCAGGCCTGTGACCGCAGCCTCCCACTGGGCGCACGAGGACCCTCGAAAAGACTGGACCCATTTCCGACGCCCAGAGCGCCCGAACACTCCCCCCAACCCCCGCAGATAAAAGGCTATAGCCCACCGGCATCGGCGAATATTCCGGGCGATGCGCCGCGGGGTATTTCTTGTCATTTTAGGGCAGGCCTGTGACCGCAGCCTCTCACTGGGCGCACGAGGACCCTCAAAAAGACTGGACCCATTTCCGACGCCCAGAGCCCCCGAACCCCCTTCCCAACCCCCGCGAACCAAAGGCTATAGCCCACCGGCCTCGGCGACTATTTCACGCGCTACTGGCATTTCTTGAGATTTGTGGTGTGCTTGTAATCAGAGCCTCCCATCACACGAGGACCGCCAAAAGACTGACTCCATTTCTGATTCCAAGAACCCCGAACCCTCCCCAACCCCTCATGGACCAAAGGCTATAGCCCACCGCCTCGGCGATTATTTCACGCGCCATGACGCTGGGCATTACTTGCCATTTTACGCAGGCTTGACCGTAGCCTCCCATGGCACACGAGGACCGTCAAAAAGACTGTACCCATTTCCGATGCCAAGAGCCCCCCCACCCCCCCCCCCAACCCCCGTGGACCAAAGGCTATAGCCCTCCGGCCTCGACGACTATTTCACGCGATACGCTGTGGGACATTTCTTGCCTTTTTAGGGCAGGCCTCAAACCGTAGGCTCCCACTGAGCATGCGAGGCTACTCAAAAAGACTAGACCCATTTCCGATGGCCAGAGTCCCCAAACCCCCCTCCCGAACCCCCGTGGAACAGACGCTATAGCCCACCGGCCCCGGCCACTATTTCGTGCACTGCGCACTGGTATTTCTTTCTATTTTGTGGCAGGCTTGACCGTAGCCTCCCACTGGAACACGAGACCTCGAAAAGACTATACCCATTTCCCGACGACTGAGCACCAACCCCTCCCCAACCCCGCATGGACCAAAGGCTATATACCACCAGCCTGCGATTATTTCATGGCTGCGCTGGCTGGGCATTTCTTGCCATTTTAGGGCAGGCTTCTGACCGTAGCCTCCCACAGGGCACACGAGGACCCTCGAAAAGACTGTACCCATTTCCGACACCCAGAGCCCCCCCACCCCTACCCAACCTCATGGACCAAAGGCTATAGCCCTCTCCTGAGACTTTTTCGTGATACGCTGGGGACATTTCTTGCCTTTTAGGCAGGCCTCATCAGAGCTCCCACTGAGCACGCGAGGCTACTCAAAAAGACTAGACCCATTTCCGATGGCCAGAGTCCCCAAACCCCCCTCCCGAACCCCCGTGGAACAGACGCTATAGCCCACCGGCCCCGGCCACTATTTCGTGCAATGCGCCGCTGGGCATTTTTTTCCATTTTAGGGTAGCCTTCAGACCGTAGCCTCCCACTGGGCACACGAGGACCCTCGAAAAGACTGTACCCATTTCCGAAAGCCAGAGCCCCCGAACCCACCTCCCCAACCCCCGTGGAACAGACGCTATAGCCCACCGGCCCCGGCGACTATTTCGTGCACTGCGCCGCTGGGTATTTCTTGCCACTTTAGGGCAGGCTCCTGACCGTAGCCTCCCACTGGGCACACGAGGACCCTCGAAAAGACTGTACCCATTTCCGACACCCAGAGCCCCCGAACCCCCCTCATCAACCCCCGCGGACTAAAGACTATAGCCTACCGGTCTCATGACTATTCACGCCACGACGCTGGCATTTTTTGCCATTTTAGGTAGGCTTGACCTCAGAGCCTCCCACCGGGCGCACGAGGACCCTTGAAAAGACTGTACCCATTTCCGATGCCTGAGCCCCGAACGCCTCTCCCAACCCTCAAGGACCAAAGGCTATAGCCCTCCGGCCTCGGCGATTATTTCACGCGCATGCCGCTGACATTTCTTGCCATTTTAGGGCAGGCTTGACCGCTGCTCCCACTGGCACACGAGGACCTCGAAAAGACTGTACCCATTTCCGACGACCGTGAGCCCTGTAAACCCCTCCCAACCCCGCTGGACCAAAGGCTATAGCCCACCGCCTCGGCGACACTGACGCGCATTGGCATTACTTGCCATTTTAGGGCAGTGCTTCTGACCGTAGAGCCTCCCACCGGGCACACGAGGACCCTCGAAAAGACTGTACCCATTTTCGACGCACTGTGAGCCCCTAAACCCCGCCCAAACCCCCGCTGACCAGGCTATAGCCCACCGCCTGTGACTATTTCACGACCGCCACTGGCATTTTTGCCATTTTAGGGCAGGCCTCGACCGTAGCCTCCCACTGGAACACGAGGACTCAAATGACTGTACCCATTTCCAACCCACTGAGCCCCAAACCCCTCCCCAACCTCATGGACCAAAGGGTATAGCCCACCGATCTCGCTGATTATTTCACGCGGCCACTGGCATTTCTTGCCATTTTAGGGCAGGCTCGACCGTAGCCTCCCACCGGGCACACGAGACCAAAAGACTGTACCTATTTCCAACGCCTAGAGCCCCGAACGCCACTCCCAACCCTCATGACCAAAGGCTATAGCCCACCGGCCCTGGTGACTATTTCACGCACAAGGCCACTGGGCATGTCTTGCCATTTTAGGGTGTGCTTCGATCAGAGCCTCCCACTGGGCACACGAGGACCCTCGAAAAGACTGTACCCATTTCCGACGACCAGAGCCCCCGAAAACCCCTCCCCAACCCCCCCGGCCCAAAGGCGATAGCCCACCGGCCTCGGGGACTATTTAACGCGCTGGTATTTCTGCCACTTTAGGCAGGCTGACCGTAGCCTCCCATCGGGCACACGAGGACCCTCAAAAGACTGTACCCATTTCCATGCCCAGAGCCCCGAACTTCCTCCCCAACCCTCAAGGACCAAAGGCTATATCCCACCGCCTCGGCGATTATTTCACGGCCATTGACATTTCTTGCACATTTTAGGTAGGCTTCTGACCGTAGCCTCCCACTGAGCACACGAGGACCCTCGAAAAGACTGTACCCATTTCCGACGCCCAGAGCCCCCGAACGCCCCTCCCCAACCCCCGCGGACCAAAGGCTATAGCCCACCGGCCTCGGCGACTATTTCACGCGCTGCGCCGCTGGGCATGTCTTGCCATTTTAGGGCAGGCTTGTGACCGTAGCCTCCCATCACACGAGGACACTCAAAAGACTGTACCCATTTCCACGACCAGTAACTCCCGAACCCCTCCCCAACCCCTCAAGGACAAAGGCTTATAGACCACCGCCTCATGACTATTTCACGCGATGCGCTGGCCATTTCTTGCCATTTTAGGGCAGGCTGACGGTAGCCTCCCACTGGGCACTGTGAGGACTCTCAAAAAGCCTGTACCCATTTCCGACGCCTGTGAGCCCTGTAACTTACCTCCCAACCTCAAGGACCAAAGCACTATAGCCCACCGGCCTCTGACCATTTCACGCGCTACTGGCATTTCTTGCCATTTTAGGGCAGGCCTCGACCGTAGCCTCCCACTGGGCACACGAGACCTCGAAAAGACTGTACCCATTTCCAAAGCTGTGAGTCTGAACCCCTCCCCAACCCCCGCGGAACAGACGCTATAGCCCACCGGCCCCGGCGACTATTTCGTGCACTGCGCCGCTGGGTATTTCTTGCCACTTTAGGGCAGGCTTCTGACCGTAGCCTCCCACTGGGCACACGAGGACCCTCGAAAAGACTGTACCCATTTCCGAAAGCCAGAGCCCCCGAACCCACCTCCCCAACCCCCGTGGAACAGACGCTATAGCCCACCGGCCCCATGACTATTTCTGCACTGCGCACTGGTATTTCTTGCCACTTTAGGGCAGGCTTCTGACCGTAGCCTCCCACTGGGCACACGAGGACCCTCGAAAAGACTGTACCCATTTCCGACACCCAGAGCCCCCGAACCCCCCTCATCAACCCCCGCGGACTAAAGACTATAGCCTACCGGTCTCGGCGACTATTCACGCGCTACGACGCTGGGCATTTCTTGCCATTTTACTGCAGGCTTCTGACCGTAGCCTCCCACTGGGCGCACGAGGACCCTCGAAAAGACTGTACCCATTTCCGATGCCCAGAGCCCCCGAACCCCCCTCCCCAACCCCCGCGGACCAAAGGCTATAGCCCACCGGCCTCGGCGACTATTTCACGCGCTGCGCCGCTGGGCATTACTTGCAATTTTAGGGCAGGCTTCTGACGGTAGCCTCCCACTGGGCACACGAGGACCCTCGAAAAGACTGTACCCATTTTCGACGACCAGAGCCCCCTAAACCCCCGCCCAAACCCCCGCGGACCAAAGGCAATAGCCCACCGGCCTCGGTGACTATTTCACGCACTGCGCCGCTGGGCATTTTTTGCCATTTTAGGGCAGGCCTCTGACCGTAGCCTCCCACTGGGCACACGAGGACTCTCGAAAAGACTGTACCCATTTCCAACCCACTGAGCTCCCAAACCCCTCCCCAACCCCAAGGAACATAGGCTATAGCCCACCTGCGTCGGCGATTATTTGACGCGCTGCGCTGTTGGGCATGTCTTGGCATTTTAGGGCAGGCTTCTGACCGTAGCCTCCAACGGGGCACACGAGGACCCTCGAAAAGACTGTACCCATTTCCGAGGACCCTCCCCAACCCCCGCGGACCAAAGGGTATAGCCCACCGATCTCGGTGACTATTTCACGCGCTGCGCCGCTGGGCATGTCTTGCCATTTTAGGGCAGGCTTCTGACCGTAGCCGCCCACTGGGTACACGAGGACCCTCGAAAATACTGTACCCATTTCTGACGACCAGAGCCCCCGAAACCCCCTCCCCAATCCCCGCGGACCAAAGGCTATAGCCATCCGGCCTCGGCGACTATTTCACGCGATGCGCCGCTGGGCATTTCTTGCCATTTTAGGGCAGGCTTCTGACCGTAGCCTCCCACTGGGCACACGAGGACCCTCGAAAAGACTGTACCCATTTCCACGCCTGAGCCCTGTAACTTCTCTCCCCAACCCTCATGACCAAAGGCTATAGCCCACCGACCTCGGCGACCATTTCACGCGCTGCTGGGCATTTCTTGCCATTTTGTAGTGTGCCTCTGACCAGCCTCCCATCGGGCACACGAGGACCCTCGAAAAGACTGTACCCATTTCCTCACGACTGTGAGCCCCTAAACCCCTCCCCAACCCGCTGGACTAAAGGCTATAGCCCACCGCCTGACTATTTCACGCCACACTGGTATTTCTTGCCATTTTAGGGCAGGCTTCGACAGAAGGCCCCATCACACACGAGGGCCCTCGAAAAGACTGTACCCATTTCCAAGCCCGTGAGCCCTAGAACTTCCTCCCACCCCCTCATGGACCAAAGGCTATATCCCACCGCCTCGGCGATTATTTCACGCGGCCGCTGACATTTCTTGTATTTTTAGGTAGGCTTCTGACCGTAGCCTCCCACCGGGCACACGAGGACCCTCAGAAGACTGTACTCCATTTCCCGACGGCCAGAGCCCCCTAAACCCCCTCCCCAACTCCCATGGACCAAAGGCTATAGCCCGCGACTATTTCACACGCGCTGGCGCTGGCATGTCTTGTTATTTAGGGCAGCACTGTAGCCTCCCACCGGGCACACGAGGACACTCAAAAGACTGCACCCATTTCACGACCAGAACCCCCGAACCCCTCCCCAACCCTCATGGACAAAGGCTATAGACCACCGCCCCATGACTATTTCACGCGATGCGCCCCTGGGCATTTCTTGCCATTTTAGGGCAGGCTTCTGACGGTAGCCTCCCACTGGGCACACGAGGACCCTCGAAAAGCCTGTACCCATTTCCCGACGCCTGAGCCCCGTAACTTCCTCCCAACCCCTCTGGACCAAAGGCTATAGCCCACCGGCGACTATTTCACAAGGCCAAGGCCATGGCATTTCTTGCCATTTTAGTGCCTGACCGTAGCCTCCCACCGGGCACACGAGGACCCTCGAAAAGACTGTACCCATTTCCAAAGCCGAGCCCCAACCCTCTCCCAACCCCTCATGAATGACGCTATAGCCCACCGCCCCATGACTATTTCTGCACTGCGTCACTGGTATTTCTTGCCACTTTAGGGCAGTGCTTCTGACTGCTGCCTCCCATCAAGGCACACGAGGGCCCTCGAAAAGACTCAGACTCCATTTCCAAGCCTGAGCCCCAGAACTTCCCTCCCAACCCCTCATGGACCAAAGGCTATATCCAACTGCCTCATGATTATTTCACGCACAAGCTGGCATGTCTTGCCATTTTAGGGCAGTGCTTGTGACCGTAGCCTCCCATCACACGAGGACACTCAAAAGACTGTACCCATTTCCACGACTGAACCCCAACCCCTCCCCAACCCTCAAGGACTAAAGTTATAGGCCACCGCCTCATGACCATTTCACGCGCTTGCGCTGCTTGGCATTTCTTGCCATTTTAGGGCAGGCCTCGACTGTAGCCTCCCACTGGGCACACGAGGACCCTCAAAGACTGTACTCCATTTCCAAAGCTGTGAGCCCCAACCCTCCCCAACCCCTGTGGAATGCAGACGCTATAGCCCACCGCCCCGCGACTATTTCTGCACGTCACTGGGTATTTCTTGCCACTTTAGTGGCTTCGACCGAGCCTCCCATCACACGAGGACCCTCGAAAAGACTGTACCCATTTCCGAAAGCCAGAGCCCCCGAACCCACCTCCCCAACCCCCGTGGAACAGACGCTATAGCCCACCGGCCCCGGCGACTATTTCGTGCACTGCGCCGCTGGGTATTTCTTGCCACTTTAGGGCAGGCTTCTGACCGTAGCCTCCCACTGGGCACACGAGGACCCTCGAAAAGACTGTACCCATTTCCGACACCCAGAGCCCCCGAACCCCCCTCATCAACCCCCGCGGACTAAAGACTATAGCCTACCGGTCTCGGCGACTATTCACGCGCTACGACGCTGGGCATTTCTTGCCATTTTACTGCAGGCTTCTGACCGTAGCCTCCCACTGGGCGCACGAGGACCCTCGAAAAGACTGTACCCATTTCCGACGACTGAGCCCTCAAACCCCTCCCCAACCCCTCATGGACCAAAGGCTATAGCCCACCGGCCCCATGACATTGACGAGCTGCGCATTGGCATTACTTGCCATTTTAGTATGTGCTCGACCGTAGCCTCCCATCGGGCATGTGAGGACCTCAAAAGATCAGACCCATTTTCGACGCACTGAGCCCCAAACCCCTCCCAACCCCTCATGGACCAGTATAGCCCACCGCCTTGTGACTATTTCACGCATGGCCACTGGCATTTTTTGCCATTTTAGGCAGTGCCTCGACCGTAGCCTCCCACTGGGCACACGAGGACTCTCAAAAGACTGTACTCCATTTCCAACCCACTGTGAGCTCAAACCCTCCCAACCCCCGGACTAAAGGCTATATAGCCCACCGCCTCGGCGATTATTTGACGCTACTGCCATTGGGCATGTCTTGGCATTTTAGGGCAGGCTTGACCGTAGCTCCAATCAAGGCACACGAGACCCTCAAAAGACTGTACCCATTTCCGAGGACCCTCCCCAACCCCTCATGGACCAAAGGGTATAGCCCACCGTCTCAAGCGATTATTTCACGCTGCCACTACGCTGGCATTTCTAGCCATTTTTGGTATGTGCCTCGATCAGAATCCTCCCATCTGGGCACACCAGGACCCACGAAAATACTGTACCCATTTCCACGCCCAGAGCCCCTGAACGCCCTCCCAACCCTCATGGACCAAAGGCTATAGCCCACCGCCTCGGCGATTATTTCACGCGGCCATACTGGCATGTCTTGCCATTTTAGGGCAGCTGATCAGAGCCGCCCACTGGGTACACGAGACCCTCGAAAATACTGTACCCATTTCGACACTGTGAGCCCTCAAACCCTCCCAACCCTCAAGGGACTAAAGGCTATAGCCCACCGCCTCGTGATTATTTCACGCGCTGCGCCACTGGCATTTCTTGTCATTTTAGTATGTGCTCTGATCAGAGCCTCCCACTGGGCACACGAGGACCATCGAAAAGACCGTACCCATTTCCCGACGCCTCCCCAACCCCGTGGACCAAAGGTCAGAGCCCACCGCCTTGCATGACTATTTCACGCTACCGCTGGACATTTCTTGCCATTTTAGGGTGTGCCTCGACCGTAGCCTCCCAATGGGAACACGAGGACCTCGAAAAGACTGTACCCATTTCCCGACACCTGTGAGCCCCGAACGCCCTCCCCAACCCTCATGGACCAAAGGTTATAGCCCACCGCCTCGGCGACTATTTCACGTGTTGCGCTGGCATTTCTTGCCATTTTAGGCAGGCTCGACCGTAGCCTCCCACTGGGCACACGAGACCCTCGAAAAGACTGTACCCATTTCAGACGGCCAGAGCCCTGCAACTTCCTCCCCAACCCCCGCGGACCAAAGGCTATAGCCCACCGACCTCGGCGACCATTTCACGCGCTTCGCTGCTGGGCATTGCTTGCCATTTTAGGGCAGGCCTCTGACCGTAGCCTCCCACTGGGCACACGAGGACCCTCGAAAAGACGGTACCCATTTCCGACAACCAGAGCCCCCTAAACCTCCTCCCCAACCCGCGCGGACCAAAGGCTATAGCCCACCGGCCTCAGTGACTATTTCACGCACTGCGCCGCTGGGTATTTCTTGCCATTTTAGGGCAGGCTTCTGACGGTAGCGTCCCACTGGGCACACGAGGGCCCTCGAAAAGACTGTACCCATTTCCGAAGCCCAGAGCCCCAGAACTTCCCTCCCCAACCCCCGCGGACCAAAGGCTATATCCCACCGCCCTCGGCGACTATTTCACGCGCTGCGCCGCTGGACATTTCTTGCCATTTTAGGGTAGGCTTCTGACCGTAGCCTCCCACTGGGCACACGAGGACCCTCGTAAAGACTGTACCCATTTCCGACGGCCAGAGCCCCCGAACGCCCCTCCCCAACCCCCGCGGACCAAAGGCTATAGCCCACCGGCCTCGGCGACTATTTCACGCGCTGCGCCGCTGGGCATGTCTTGCCATTTTAGGGCAGGCTTGTGACCGTAGCCTCCCACTGGGCACACGAGGACCCTCGAAAAGACTGTACCCATTTCCGACGCCTGTGAGCCCTGTAACTTCCTCCCCACCCCCCGCTGACCAATGGCTATAGCACACCGCCTCATGACCATTTCACGCTACGCGCTGTTGGCATTTCTTGCCATTTTAGGCATGTGCCTCGACCGTAGCCTCCCACGGCACACGAGGACCCTCAAAAGACTGTACCCATTTCCCCACGACCAGAGCCCCTAAACCCCTCCCAACCCACAAGGACCAAAAAGGCTATAGCCCACCCAAGGCATCGTTGAGTATTTCACGCGCCTACTGGTATTTCTTGCCATTTTAGGCGTGCTTCGATCAGAAGGCCCCATCTGGGCACACGAGGGCCCTCAAAAGGCTGGACCCATTTCCGACGCCTCCCCAACCCCCGTGGACCAAAGGTCGAGCCCACCGCCCCATGACTTATTTCACGCCGCTGGACATTTCTTGCCATTTTAGGGCAGGGTTTTGACCGTAGCCTCCCAATGGGAATACGAGTACCCTCGAAAAGACTGTACCCATTTCCGACAACCAGAGCCCCCGAACGCCCCTCCCCAACCCCAGCGGACCAAAGGCTATAGCCCACCGGCCTCGGCGAGTATTTCACGCGCTGCGCCGCAGGACATTTCTTGCCATTTTAGGGTAGGCTTCTGACCGTAGCCTCCCACTGGGCACACGAGGACCCTCGTAAAGACTGTACCCATTTCCGACGCCCAGAGCCCCCGAACGCCCCTCCCCAACCCCCGCGGACCAAAGGCTATAGCCCACCGGCCTCGGCGACTATTTCACGCGCTGCGCCGCTGGGCATGTCTTGCCATTTTAGGGCAGGCTTGTGACCGTAGCCTCCCACTGGGCACACGAGGACACTCGAAAAGACTGTACCCATTTCCGACGACCAGAACCCCCGAACCCCCCTCCCCAACCCCCGCGGACCAAAGGCTATAGACCACCGGCCTCGGCGACTATTTCACGCGCTGCGCCGCTGTACATTTCTTGCCATTTTAGGGCAGGCATCTGACCGTAGCTTCCCATTGGGCACACGAGGACCCTCGAAAGACTGTACCCATTTCTGACGCCCAGAGCACCCGAACGCCCCTCCCAACCCTCATGACCAAAGCTATAGCCCACCGCCTGTGACTATTTAACGCTGCGCAGGGCACTTCTTGTCATTTTAGGCAGGCCTCGACCGTAGCCTCCCACGGGCACACGAGGACCCTGAAAAGGCTATACCCATTTCCCACACCCAGCCCCGAACGCCCGACCAACCCTCATGACCAAAGGCTATAGCCCACCGGCCTCGGCGACTATTTCACGCGCTGCGCCGCTGGACATTTCTTGCCATTTTAGGGCAGGCTTCTGACCGTAGCCTCCCACTGGGCACACGAGAACCCACGAAAAGACTGTACCCATTTCGGACGCCCAGAGCCCCCGAACGCCCCTCCCCAACCCCCGCGGACCAAAGGCTATAGCCCACCGGCCTCGGCGACTATTTCACGCGCTGCGCCGCTGGGCATTTCTTGCCATTTTAGGGCAGGCCTCTGACCGTAGCCTCCCACTGGGCACACGAGGACCCTCGAAAAGACTGTACCCATTTCCGATGACCAGAGCCCCTAAACCCCCTCCCCAACCCCCGCGGACCAAAGGCTATAGCCCACCGGCCTCGGTGACTATTTCACGCGCTGCTAGACATTTCTTACCATTTTAGGGCAGGCTTGACGTAGAAGGCCCCACTGGGCACACGAGACCCCGAAAAGACTGTACCCATTTCTCGACGACCAAAGCCCTCAAACCCTCCCCAACCCTCAAGGACCGGCTACAGCCCAACGCCTTGACTATTTAACGCTGCGCCTGCAGGCACCTCTTGTCATTTTAGGCAGTGCCTCGACCGTAGCCTCCCACGGGCACACGAGGACCCCTAAAAGACTATACCTATTTCCACCCCAGAGCCCCCGAACCCCTCCCGACCAACCCTCATGACCAAAGGCTAGAGCCACTGCCTCGGCGACTATTTGACGCGGCCAAGGCCACAAGGCATTTCTTGCCATTTTAGGTGCCTGACCAGAGCCTCCCATCACACACGAGGACCTTCAAAGGCTGTACTCCATTTCCATGCCCAGAGCCCCGTAACTTCCCTCCCAACCCCCGCTGGGACCAAAGGCTATAGCCCACCGCCCCATGACCATTTCCACGCAACATTGGCATTTCTTGCCATTTTAGGGCAGGCTTCTGACCGTAGCCTAACACTGGGCACACGCGAACCCTTGAAAAGACTATACCCATTTCCGACGCCCAGAGCCCTAGATCTTCCCTCCCCAACCCCTCATGACCAGTTATAGCCCACCGCCCATGACTGCTTCACCCTCTGGCCGCTGGCATTTCTTGCCATTTTAGGGCGTGCCTCGACCGTAGCCTCCCTCCGCCACACGAGGACCCCTCAAAAGACTGTACTCATTTCACGACCGTAACCCCTAAACCCCCTCCCCAACTCAAGGCTGACTAGGCACAGCCCACCGCCTTGGTGACTATTTCACGCACGCGTCACTGGCATTTCTTGGCATTTTAGGGCAGGCTTTGACCAGAAGGCCCCACTGGGCACACGAGGACCTCAAAGACTGTACCTATTTCTATGACCAAAGCCCCTCAAACCCTCCCAACCCTCATGGACAAGGCTATAGCCCAACGGCCTCGTGATTATTTCACGCACGGCTGGCCGGGCACTTTTTGTCATTTTAGTAGTGTGCCTCCACCGTAGCCTCCCAATGGGCACACGAGGACCCTCGAAAAGACTGTACCCATTTCGGACGCCCAGAGCCCTGTAACTTCCTCCCAACCCCTCATGACCAAAGGCTATAGCCCACCGGCCTCGGTGACTATTTAACGCGCTGCGCCGCAGGGCACTTCTTGTCATTTTAGGGCAGGCCTCTGACCGTAGCCTCCCACGGGGCACACGAGGACCCTTGAAAAAACTGTACCCATTTCCGACGCCCCTCCCCAACCCCCGTGGACCAAAGGCTATAGCCCACCGGCCTCGGTGACTATTTCACGCGGCCAAGGCCACTGGCATTTCTTGCCATTTTAGGGCAGGCCTCGACCGTCAGCCTCCCAATGGGCGTGACGAGGACCCTCGAAAAGACTGTACCCATTTCCGACGCCTGTAACCCCCAAACGCCCCTCCCCAACCCTCATGGACCAAAGGCTATAGCCCACCGCCTCGGCGATTATTTCACGCTACGCGCATTGACATTTTTGCCATTTTAGGGCAGGCTTCTGACCGTAGCCTCCCACTGGGACACGAGGACCCTCGCAAAAACTATACCCATTTCCGACGCCCAGAGTCTCAACGCCCTCCCCAACCCCTCATGGACCAGCACTATAGCCCACCGTCCATGATTATTTCACGCGCTGCGCTGGACATTTGTTGCCATTTTAGGGCAGGCTTCTGACCGTAGCCTCCCACTGGGCACACGAGGACACTCGTAAAGTCTGTACCCATTTCCGACGCCCAGAGCTCCCAAACGCCCCTCCCCAACCCCCGCGGACCAAAGGCTATAGCCCACCGGCCTCGGTGAAGATTTCACGCGCTGCTCCGGTGGACATGTCTTTCCATTTTAGGTCGGGCTTGGGACCGTAGCCTCGCACTGGGCACACGAGGACCTCGACAAGACTGTACCCATTTCCCGACGCCTGTAACCCCAACCCCCTGGCCCCAACCTCATGACTAAAGCCTATAGCCCACCGCCTCGCGATTATTTCACGCTACTGAACTGGCATTTCTTGTCATTTTAGGCAGGCTTCGATCAGAAGCGTAACATCACGAGAAGCCCCGAAAAGACTATACCAATTCTCCGACGCCTGTGAGCCCCAGATCTTCCCTCTCCCAACCCCTCATGACTAAAGGTTATAGCCCACCGCCTGCGACTGCTTCACGCTACAAGGCCACTGGCATTTCTTGCCATTTTAGGGCAGGCCTCTGACCGTAGCCTCCCACTGGCCACACGACGACCCTCGTAAAGACTGTACCCATTTCCGACGACCAAAGCCCCCGAAAGCCCTCCCCAACCCCCGCGGACCGAAGGCTATAGCCCAACGGCCTCGGTGACTATTTCACGCGCTGCGCCGCTGGGCACTTCTTGTCATTTTAGGGCAGGCCTCTGACCGTAGCCTCCCAATGGGCACACGAGGACCCTCGAAAAGACTATACCCATTTCCGACACCCAGAGCCCCCGAACGCCCCTGACCAACCCCCGCGGACCAAAGGCTATAGCCCACCGGCCTCGGCGACTATTTCACGCGCTGCGCCGCTGGACATTTCTTGCCATTTTAGGGCAGGCTTCTGACCGTAGCCTCCCACTGGGCACACGAGGACCCTCGAAAAGACTGTACCCATTTCGGACGCCCAGAGCCCCAGAACTTCCCTCCCCAACCCCCGCGGACCAAAGGCTATAGCCCACCGGCCTCGGCGACCATTTCACGCGCTGCGCTGCTGGGCATTTCTTGCCATTTTAGGGCAGGCCTCTGACCGTAGCCTCCCATCAAGCACACGAGACCTCGAAAAGACTGTAACCATTTCCATGACCAGTAGCCCCTAAACCCCTACCCAACCCACATGGACCAGGCATAGCCCACCGCCTGGTGACTTATTTCACGCACGCGCCATTGGCATTTCTTGGCATTTTAGGGGCTCGACCAGAAGGCCCCATCACACGAGGACCCCAAAAGACTGTACCCATTTCTGACGACCAAAGCCCCCAAAAACCCCTCCCCAACCCCTCATGGACCGGGCTATAGCCCACCGCCACCGTGACTATTTAACGCGCTGCGCCAAGAGGGCACTTCTTGTCATTTTAGGGCAGGCTCTGATCAGTAGCCTCCCACGGGCACACGAGACCCTTGAAAAACTGTACCCATTTCCGACGCCTCCCCAACCCTCAGGACCAAAGGCTATAGCCCACCGCCTCGGTGATTATTTCACGCGTCATTGGCATTTCTTGCCATTTTAGGGCAGGCCTCTGACCGTAGCCTCCCAATGGGCGCACTAGGACCCGCGAAAAGACTGTACCCATTACCGACGCCCAGAACCCCCCAACGCCCAACCCCAACCCTCAAGGACCAGTATTATAGCCCACCGGCTTCGGCGACTATTTCACGCACTGCGCCGCTGGACATTTGTTGCCATTTTAGGGTAGGCTTCTGACCATAGCCTCCCACTGGGACACGAGGACCCTCGTAAAAACTATACCCATTTCCGATGCCCAGAGCCCCCGAACGTCCCTCCCCAACCCCCGCGGACCAAAGGCTATAGCCCACCGGCTTCGGCGACTATTTCACGCGCTGC
Source organism: Citropsis articulata (assembly GCA_030449925.1). NCBI lineage: Eukaryota > Viridiplantae > Streptophyta > Magnoliopsida > Sapindales > Rutaceae > Citropsis > Citropsis articulata. The sequence goes on along the minus strand of JASUUH010000044.1, from coordinate 72,166 downwards.
GCCGCTGGACATTTGTTGCCATTTTAGGGTAGGCTTCTGACCGTAGCCTCCCACTGGGACACGAGGACCCTCGGAAAGTCTGTACCCCATTTCCGACGCCAGACCCCCCAAACGCCCCTCCCCAACCCCCGCGGACCAAAGGCTATAGCCCAATGGCCCTCGTGACTTATTTCACGCGCTGCCACTGGGCACTTTTTGTCATTTGTGGCAAGCCTCGACCGTAGCCTCCCAATGGGCACACGAGACCCTCGAAAAGACTATACCCATTTCACACCCAGAGCCCCCGAACGCCTCGACCAACCCTCATGACCAAAGGCTATAGCCCACCGGCCTCCTGATTATTTCACGCGGCTACCTGGACATTTCTTGCCATTTTAAGCAGGCTTGATCAGAGCCTCCCACCTGGGCACACGAGACCCTCGAAAAGACTGCTCCATTTCGGACGCCCAGAGCCCTGTAACTTCCCTCCCTAACCCTCAAGGACCAAAGGTTATAGCCCACCGCCTCGGCGACCATTTCACGCGCGCTATTGGCATTTTTGCCATTTTAGGTAGGCCTCGACCGTAGCCTCCCATCAAGCACACGAGACCTCGAAAAGATCAGACCCATTTCCGGCATGACTGAGCCCCTAAACACCCTACCCAACCTGCATGACTACAAAGGCTATAGCCCACCGGCCTCCGTGACTATTTCACGCGCTGCGCTGCTGGGCATTTCCTGGCATTTTAGGGCAGGCTTCTGACGGTAGCGTCCCACTGGGCACACGAGGACCCTCGAACAGACTTTACCCATTTCTGACCACCAAAGCACCCGAAACCCCCTCCCCAACCCCCGCGGTCCGAAGGCTATAGCCCACCGGCCTCGGTGACTATTTCACGCCACTGCGCCATTGGCACTTTTTGTCATTTTAGGTGCCTCGATCAGTAGCCTCCCACGGGGCACACGAGGACCCTTGAAAAAACTGTACCCATTTCCGACGCCCCTCCCCAACCCCCGTGGACCAAAGGCTATAGCCCACCGGCCTCGGTGACTATTTCACGCGCTGCGCCGCTGGGCATTTCTTGCCATTTTAGGGCAGGCCTCTGACCGTAGCCTCCCAATGGGCGCACGAGGACCCTCGAAAAGACTGTACCCATTTCCGACGCCCAGAACCCCCGAACGCCCCTCCCCAACCCCCGCGGACCAAAGGCTATAGCCCACCGGCCTCGGCGACTATTTCACGCGCTGCGCACTGACATTTCTTGCCATTTTGGGGCAAAGCTTCCTGACCGTAGCCTCCCATCGGGCACACGAGGACCCTCAGAAACTGTACCCATTTCCGACGCCTGAGCCCCTAACGCCCCTCCCAACCCTCAAGGAACAAAGGCTATAGCCCACCGCCTCGGCGATTATTTCACGCTGCTGCGATGGACATTTCTTGCACATTTTAGTAGGCTTGACTGCCGCCTCCCATCGGTACACGAGACCTCAGAAGACTGTACCCATTTCCGACGCCTGAGCCCCCAAACGCCTTCCCCAACCCTCATGACCAGCACATAGCCCACCGCCTCGTGACTATTTCACGCGCTGGCCACTGGGCATGTCTTGCCATTTTAGGGCAGGCTTAGGACTCAGAGGGTCTCACCGGGCACACGAGGACCCTCGACAAGACTGCACTCCATTTCCGACACCCAGAGCCCCCAACCCCCCCCCCAACACCCGTGGACCAAAGGCTATAGCCCAACGCCTCGCGATTATTTCACGCTGCAATCACTGGCATTTCTTGTCATTTTAGGGCAGGCTTCTGAACGTAGCCTCACACTGGGCACACGAGAACCCTCGAAAAGACTGTACCCATTTCCGACACCCAGAGCCCTAGATCTTCCCTCCCCAACCCTCATGACCAAAGTTATAGCCCACCGCCTCATGACTGCTTCACGCACAAGGCCATTGGTATTTCTTGCCATTTTATGGCAGTGCCTCGACAGTAGCCTCCCACCGCCACACGAGGACCCTCAGAAGACTGCACTCCATTTTCGACGCACTGAGCAACCTAAACCCCACCCCAACCTCAAGGACAAAAGGTTATAGCCCACCGGCCTCGGTGACTATTTCACGCGCTGCGCCACGGGTATTTTTGCCATTTTAGGCAGGCTTCGACAAGAGCCTCCCACTGGGCACACGAGACCCTCGAAAAGACTCACCCATTTTCAAGACCGTGAGCCCCTCAAACCCTCCCAACCCCTCATGACCAGGCTATAGCCCACCGCCCGTGACTATTTCCCAGACCGCGCACTGGCTTTTCTTGCCATTTTAGGGCAGGCCTTTGACCGTAGCCTCCCACTGGGCACACGAGAACCCTCGAAACGACTGTACTCATTTTCGACGACCAGAGCCCCCAAAACCCCCGCCCAAACCCCTCATGGACTAGCATATAGCGCACTGCCTCGTGACTATTTCACGCGCTACTGCGCTTGGGTATTTTTGCCATTTGTGTGCCTCTGACCGTAGCCTCCCACTGGGCACACGAGGGCTCTCGAAAGGACTGTACCCATTTCCGACGACCAGAGCCCCCGAAACCCCATCCCCAACCCGCGCGGACCAAAGGCTATAGCCCACCGGCCTCGGTGACTATTTCACGCGCTGCGCCGCTGGGCATTTCTTGGCATTTTAGGGCAGGCTTCTGACGGTAGCGTCCCACTGGGCACACGAGGACCCCCGAAAAGACTGTACCCATTTCTGACGACCAAAGCCCCCGAAACCCCCACCCCAACCCCCGCGGACCGAAGGCTATAGCCCACCGGCCTCGGTGACTATTTCACGCGCTGCGCCGCTGGGCACTTCTTGTCATTTTAGGGCAGGCCTCTGACCGTAGCCTCCCACGGGGCACACGAGGACCCTTGAAAAAACTGTACCCATTTCCGACGCCCCTCCCCAACCCCCGTGGACCAAAGGCTATAGCCCACCGGCCTCGGTGACTATTTCACGCGCTGCGCCGCTGGGCATTTCTTGCCATTTTAGGGCAGGCCTCTGACCGTAGCCTCCCAATGGGCGCACGAGGACCCTCGAAAAGACTGTACCCATTTCCGACGCCCAGAACCCCCGAACGCCCCTCCCCAACCCCCGCGGACCAAAGGCTATAGCCCACCGGCCTCGGCGACTATTTCACGCGTTGCGCCGCTGGACATTTCTTGCCATTTTAGGGCAGGCTTGTGACCGTAGCCTCCCACTGGGCACACGTGGACCCTCGACAAGACTGTACCCATTTCCGACGCCCAGAGCCCCCGAACCCCCCTCCCCAACCTCCGCGGACCAAAGGCTATAGCCCACCGGCCTCGGTGACTATTTCACGCGCTGCACCGCCGGGCATTTCTTGTCATTTTAGTGCAGGCTTCTGACCATAGCCTCACACTGGGCACACGAGAACCCTCGAAAAGAACGTACCCATTTCCGATGCCCAGAGCCCCAGAGCTTCCCTCCCCAACCCCCGCGGACCAAAGGCTATAGCCCACCGGCCTCGGCGACCGTTTCACGCGCTGCGCCGCTGGGCATTTCTTGCCATTTTAGGATGTGCCTCGACTGTAGCCTCCCACCGCCACACGAGGACCCCTCATAAAGACTGCACTCATTTCCGACGCACCGAGCCCCTAAACCCCTCCCCAACCCCTCAAGGACGAAGGCTATAGCCCACCGCCTCGTGAATATTTCACGCCAAGGCCATTGGCATTTCTTGCCATTTTAGGGCAGTGTTCTGACAGTAGCCTCCCACTGGGCACACGAGGACCCTCGAAAAGACTGTACCCATTTTCGACGACCAGAGAAACCTAAACCCCCACCCCAACCCCCGCGGACCAAAGGCTATAGCCCACCGGCCTCGGTGACTATTTCAGGCGCTGCGCCGCTGGGCATTTTTTGCTATTTTAGGCCAGGCCTCTGACCGTAGCCTCCCACTGGGCAAACGAGGACCCTCGAAAAGACTGTACCCATTTCCAACGACCAGAGCCCCCGAAACCCCCTCCCCAGCCCCCGCGGACCAAAGGCTATAGCCCACCGGCCTCGGTGACTATTTCCCGCACTGCGCTGCTGGGCTTTTCTTGCCATTTTAGGGCAGGCCTTTGACCGTAGCCTCGCACTGGGCACACGAGGACCCTGGAAAAGACTGTACTCATTTTCGACGACCAGAGCCCCCTAAACGCCCGCCCAAACCCCCGCGGACCAAAGGCTATAGCGCACCGGCCTCAGTGACTATTTCACGCGCTGCGCCGCTGGGTATTTTTTGCCATTTTAGGGCAGGCCTCTGACCGTAGCCTCCCACTGGGCACATGAGGACTCTCGAAAAGACTGTACCCATTTCCGACGACCAGAGCCCCCGAAACCCCCTCCCCAACCCCCGCGGACCAAAGGCTATAGCCCACCGGCCTCACTGCTTCACGCACAAGGCCACTGGCATTTCTTGCCATTTTAGACAGTGCCTGACTGTAGCCTCCCACCGGCCACACGAGGACCCTCATAAAGACTGCACCCATTTCCGACCACTGAGCCCCTAAACCCTCCCAACCCTCATGGACCAAAGGCTATAGCCCACCGCCTCTGGTGACTATTTCCGCATCACCGGCTGGGCTTTTCTTGCCATTTTAGCAGTGCCTTGACCGTAGCCTCAGACCGGGCACACGAGACCCTGAAAGACCACTATTTTCGACCCACTGTAGAGCCCCTAAACGCCCGCCCAAACCCCCGCGGACCAAAGGCTATAGCGCACCGCCTCAAGTTGATTATTTCACGCAAGGCTACTGGTATTTTTACATTTTAGGCAGGCTCGATCAGAGGCCTCCCACCTGGGCACATGAGGACTCTCGAAAGACTGTACCCATTTCCGACCACTGTGAGCTCCCCAAACCCCTCCCAACCCCCCAAGGACCAAAGTTATAGCCCACCGTTCATGACTATTTCACGCGCTGCGCTGGTATTTTTGCCATTTTAGGCAGTGCTCTCGACCGTAGTCTCCATCAAGTACACGAGGGCCCTCAAAAGACTGTACCCATTTCCGACACCAGCTCCCTCGAACGCCCCTCCCAACCTCATGGACAAAGCTATAGCCCACCGCCTCATGATTATTTCATCATGGCTGCCGCTGGCTTAGGCATTTCTCACATTTTAGGGCAGGCTTCGATCAGAGCCTCCCACCTGGGCACACACGAGGGACCCTAAAAGACTCACTCATTTCCTACGCACTGTGAGCCCCAAACCTCCTCCCAACCTCAAGGGACTAAAGGCTATAGCCCACCGCCTGGTGATTATTTCCTGCTGCGCTACTGGGTATTTCTTACCATTTTAGGCAGGCCTCTGACTGTAGCCTCCCACTGGGCACCTGTGAGGCCTCGAAAAGACTGCAGACCCATTTCCGGCACCTCAGAGCCCCGAACGCCCCTCCCCAACCCCAAGGACAAAAAGTCAGAGCCCACTGCCTCATGATTATTTCACGCGCTGCGTCATTGGCATGTCTTGCTATTTTAGGGCGTGCCCATCAGTAGCCTCCCATTGGGCACAGAGGACCTCAAAAGACTGCACTCCATTTCCGACAACCGTAGCCCTGTAAACCCCTCCCCAACCCCTGCGGGACCAAAGGCCATAGCCCACCGGCCTCACGATTATTTCACGCACATACTGGCTGACATTTCTGCCATTTTAGTGTGCTTCACCGTAGCCTCCCCATCGCCACAGAGGTCCCACGAAAATACTGTACCCATTTCCGACAACCAGAGCCCCAAACCCTCCCCAACCCCTCAAGGGACCAAAGGCTATAGCCCACCGGCCTTTGGTGACTATTTCACGCCACGCTGGCTGGCATTTCCTTTTTAGGGCAGTGCTCTGACAAGAGCCTCCCATCGGGCACACGAGGACCCTCAAAAGACTGACTCCATTTTCGACGCACTGCAGCCCCCTAAACCCTCCCCAACCCCCGGACAAAGGCTATAGCCCACCGGCCTGTGATTATTTCACGCGTCATTGGCATTTCTTGCCATTTTAGGGTGATTCGACAAGAGCCTCCCATCGGGTGCACGAGACCCTCAAAAATCAGTACACATTTACGATGATGACCAGAGCCCCTAAACCCTCCCTAACCCCCGGGATCAAGGCTATAGCCCACCGCTCAGTGACTATTTGACGCACATGCACTGGCCATTTTTGCCATTTTAGGCAGGCCTGATCAGTAGCCTCCCACTCGGCACATGAGGACCTCGAAAAGATCAGACCCATTTCCGACGCCTGCCCCCAACCCTCATGGACCAAAGGCCATAGCCCACCTACCTCACGATTATTTCACTACGCCGGCCATTGGCATTTTTGCCATTTTAGGGCAGGCCTCTAACCGTAGCCTCCCACTGGGCACACGAGGGCCTCAAAAGACTGTACTCCATTTCCGACACTGAGCCCCCAACGCCCCTCCCAACCCCTGCTGCACTAAAGGCTATAGCCCACCGCCTCGGGCGATTATTTCACGCGCTACTTGGCATGTCTTGCCATTTTACGGCAAAAGCCTCAATCAGAGCCTCCCACCTGGGCACACGAGGACCTCAGAAGACTGCACTCCATTTCCACTGACCAGAGCTCCCCAAAAGCCCCTCCCAACCCCGCATGGGACCAAAGGCTATAGCCCACCCGCCTTGAATATTTCCACGCTGCTACACTGGCATTTCTTGCCATTTTGTGTATGTGGTTCTGACAAGAGCCTCCCACTGGCACACGAGGACCTCAAAAAGATCAGACCCATTTTCTACGCACTGTGAGAAACCTAAACCCCACCCCAACCCTCATGGACCAAAGGCTATAGCCCACCGGCCCTTGACTATTTCACAACACATTGGCATTTTTTGTTATTTTAGGCCAGCCTGACCGTAGCCTCCCACTGGGCAAACGAGGACCTCGAAAAGACTGTACTCCATTTCCAACCACTGAGCCCCCGAACCCTCTCCTGTACCTCATGATCAGTTATAGCCCACCGGCCTCGGTGACTATTTCCCGCACTGCGCCGCTGGGCTTTTCTTGCCATTTTAGGGCAGGTGTTGAGTGTTAGAAAGTGTATATTTATAAAGGAGAAAATCGTCATTTTACACTTCAAGTCTCACTAACATTGTCATTTTTATTTATTTAAGTATTTTGTTATTTAATTACGTGTGTTTCATTATAATTAGTTATTTTATGTATTTTAGGGGTATCACGATTGTTTCACAATGAACGAGTGATCGACAAAGAAACGGACGCCACATTTGAACTCGTGACGATCGAAAACTTTAGTGAGGAGCATAAAAGGAAAATGTCACCGTTCACATATACTAACTATTCATACGATAGTAACGTTTCATGGTAATCGCATAAATAGTGTTATGCAAAACCGTTTATCAGGTAAATAAGAGTCAAACCGTAGAATCTGCGTAAAATAGTATTACCGTGCAAAACCGGTTTATCGTGCAAATAGTGGTCGCAGAACGTGCAAATAGTGTTACCGCTCAAATAGTGGCTGCTGACTGATCATGACGTGGCGCAACTCGAGCGCCCAAACTGCTTTTTAATCCATGGTCATGATTCACCTAATGTACCTATAAAGAGGGGCTTCCTAATTTGATATCCCGAATTCATTTCTAAGCTTAGATTTTGTAATTCCTTCTCTTCTTGTATCTTCTACGATTTTAATAATAAATTCATTTTACCCCTAGTTCAAATATGAGTAGCTAATTTACTTTAAGTTTGGTCAAGGTAAGCCTCAACATGTTCCATGGGCTTTATTTGGTAAATTTATTTTCTATTCTCTAATATTTGTGGTTGTTTTGATTTTTCACGACAAATAACAATAGTCTTGTCTAGATACCGCTGTGGTTAAACCGCACCCTAGTACAAGGTTATTATTATTTGGCACGATAAGCTCCTTAGCACCATATTTATTTGAAGGTGGTTCATGAGGTGTGGAATCTCATGATTTAATTGGTATTAATAAGAAATATTTAGCCCATGGAGCATGTTGATGCAGCATCCTGATACCCAAGTGCTTTATTTCAATAGATTTCGCTAAATTATTCTTGCCATTCCAATTTAATTTCTAGTACGCTTAAATTAATTTCACCACAAATCCAACCACCTATTTAAAGAAAATTAATTACACAATTAAAATCAACCTCCTCGTGGGATCGACACTCCACCATTGATCTATTCTACAATAGATTCAAGCGCTATGTAGTTCAATAAAATTTGCACAACAAGTTTTTGGCGCCGTTGCCGGGGAGGTAAGTATTTTAATTCATTGAATTAGTTTTTTTTAATATTTATTTATTTTAGTTGTTTTCTTGTAATTTATTTTTTTTCTCCTTTTCTCATTTAAACAAAAAAAAAAATTTTTTTAAGGTTAGAATTTCATTTTTTTTTCTTTTCATTAAATTTGTGTAATTTAATTTTCCCATCATTTTCTTTGTAATTTAATTTTGTTTATCTTGTTATCTTTCTTTGTAATTTATTTTAATTTTAGTTAATATTTGTTTCACGTAATTTCTTTTTCTTATAGCAATTGAGTGTGTTTTCATAATAAAGTTATAACAACGTGACAAGGTTAGTATCGTAATTTCTCCTTCCTCTTTATTTTTATTTGTTTTATTTTCATTTATTTTGTTCTTTGTATGCATGGTCGAAGGTCATTATCACCTAATCTTGAGCCTTTAGACCTTGAATTAGAAAAAACACTTCGCACACATAAACACACCGCATTTAAAAAGAAATTTGACATGGATTTACAAAACCAACAACTAGAACCACAAGAGAGGCCATTTAAGGATTATTTTAGTCCCTTAGCTAATTTGAGCACATCATGCATAAGGTACCCAAATGTAGCAGCTAGGAGTTTTGAATTAAAACCTAGTGTGCTAAATTGTCTCCCAACATTCTATGGCCTAGAAAATGAGGATCCATATAATCATCTGAATGATTTTCATGCTATTTGTCAAACTTTTAAATACGAGAATTTTTCAGATGATGATGTTAAACTTAGATTATTCACATTTTCTTTAAAGGATAGAGCTCGTTCATGGTTTAATACATTGCCTGCTAATAGCATTACATCATGGGAACAAATGGTAACTAAATTTTTAAATAAATATTTCCCAGTTCATAAAACCAATGCTATTCGCAGGGAAATTTCAGAATTTACCCAAAGAGACGATGAGCAATTTTTTCAAGCATGGAGCGATTCCAATGGGCTACTCTGAAGTGTCCACATCATGGGTACGAGAAATGGCACCAATGCCAATACTTTTGGAAGGATTATTGCCACATGTGCAAGAATGGCTAATGGCACCAGGAGGAGAGTTAACGTCCAAAAGTGCATCGAGATTTGGGAATTCTTCCAATGACAATCTGATAATTCCCAACAACGAGTCGATCACCGTAAATACCAAGAATTAAGGAGTGAATGAGGTTAACATTGGTGAGTCAAGCCTGGAATTAAAGAAGTCAAAGAGATGGTCAAGGCCTTTCTACCTAATAGCATCATTAATCTACGTACCAACTCAACAGTAATCCACATGACTATGACTCATATTCAGATCAAGTCAATGCCATAGAGTCATGAGAAAACCATCAAATTACAACCCATACTCCAACACATACAACCCTCGATGGAGAGACCACCCAATTTTTCATGGTCTCAAGGATTCCAACAAATGAACCAACAGCCTCCACCTCCACCAATTCCTCAAATTTCTCAAGCCGCTCAACCACCATTTAGACCATACAATCAAAACCCAAACCACTCTCAACCTGCACTGGAGGATACATTCCAAAATTTCAAGAACTCTACTCATTCCGTAATCGATCAATGTAACTGCTTATTGATGAATCATGAAATGAAATGAGGGCAGGCTTCAACTCACAAGCCCAATCAATTTCAAATCTCGAGAAAATGGTGGGACAACTTGCTTCTTCAGTTCAAACCTTGACAATGACCGTTGAGAAAGGTAAATTTCCAAGTCACCAAAGGTTTAATCCTAAAGCAAAGGTATTTAAGCAAGTTCCAGCTTCACCACAAAGAAGATGGAGAGGTCAAAGCTATCATGACCTTGCAAAAAGGAAAGAAATCGATAACAAAGTGGATATGCAAAAATCAACTCATATTGTACCTGTGAATACTGAGGACCCATCACCAGAGGAGATAGAAGAAACCAACTCACGAGAATACATTCCCAAAGCTCCATTTCCTCAGAGGTTAGCTAAAGGGAAGAAAGGAAAATCCACAGGTGAGATTTTTGAAATCTTCAAATGTAAGTTGTTAACATCCCTTGCTTGAAGCTATAAAACAAGTGCCATCGTGCCAAGTTTCTTAAAGATCTATGCACTAAAAGAGAAATATTCATGTTCGTAAAAAGGCCTTTTAATGTAAATGTTAGTTCTATACTCCAACATAAAATGCCTCTAAAATTCTAAAGATCCGTGCTCCCCACTATCTCAGAGTATAGGGAACCACACAATCGAGAATGCTTTGTCGGATTTAGAGCTAGTGTAAATCATGTCTTTACCTCAGATTTGTGAAACTTGGACTGGCGAATTACACCCAACTCCAGTGGTGTTACAGCTTGCAGATCGGTCCACAAAAATACCACGTGGTATTGTGGAGCACGTGCTTATTCAGGTAGACAAGTTTTATTTTCCTGTTGATTTCATTGTAATTGACACTCAACCAGTACAGGATCCAAAGAAGCACATCCCCATTATCCTAGGTCGACCTTTCTTGGCAACTGCTGATGCTCACATTCAATGCGTAATCGAAATATGCTTGTCATTTGGCAATATGACCATGGAGCTTTCAATATTTTCAACATTGCCAAACAACCTCACAATGTGGATGATGGAATTGTTGATGTGGATTTAATAGAACATTAGTTGATAATAATTTTTCATTAAACTTTAGTGATGACCTTTACAAACATGTTTAACTCACATTGGTTTGGATTTTGATATTGACAGATCAATCGATGAGGTCAATGCCCTACTTGACTCAGCACCCTCCATAGACACAAATAAATGGAAGTCAAGAGTTGAACAACTAGTGCCATCAGAGAAGAAACTCAGCCTATCATCGAATCACCACAAACTCGAGCATCGTATGACCGGCCATCCAGAAATTCTAATTTTGACATGCAACAATGTCGGCTCAAAAGAAGATTACAAATGGCCAAGATTTACAAGCAACGAATAAAAGTCTTCACGACAAGCAAATTATGAGAAAATCAATTATGAGGAAATCTTCACCAGTCGAAAGTGCTTTATTAAATTCCTTGCTTGCACCCATTCCCGTGTAAGTCACGCTCGATGGTTCGCCCATTTGTTGTTCACACTGCTTTTCCACATGGGGCAATTGAAATTATGATCCAAAGAACTACAAGCTATTTTTTAAAGTAAATGGTCAAAGATTAAAGCCATATCTAGAATACCAACCACATGGAGAGCAAGAGTGAAATAAACTGAGTGACCCACCAAATTTAAATTGAGGTTTTTCTTTCTTTTCGGTAATTTGATTGATTCTTTCTTTCTTTGATTATTCTTTGTCGATTGAAATTATTTTTGTTTAAGTGTTTGTTTAACCATTATAGTTTTCTTATCATTTTAATCATGAGACAAGACTCTTGTACACGATTAGAACACTTCAACGTATCCAAACTCATCTCGTAAAGCAGATACGATTTTGTAAATTTCATCCTATCCGGGATCTACAACCGCCAGAGTTAGTATTCCACGTTAAAGATCTAGAAAGACAACTCACGTAAATAGAGGATGGTATTTTGATCCGAATCGGAGCTTGAGGTAATCTGACAAGAGGACGATTTTAATTTGCTTTGTGTGTTTTAATTTGTTTTTCTGCTTTGTGTGTTTTAGCTTGCTTTGTGTGTTTAAGTTTGTCACCCCATGAAGAGGCGGATAACCAGATCTCCGTGAAAATCAAGTCGGTTACTCAGCTTCCCACAAAACCGATATTCCGAGACTAAGGCATGGACAGAGACGTAGATTTTAGCAAAGCTTCACAACCATTCCCTTCGCTTCCTCGTAATGCACTCTTTCAATCTATAAAGCCCTGATCCGAACGCATTGCTTATGAAGAATGGCATACCGGCCGACATCCGGGTTAATCGAGGCCAAAGTACGCTTGGCAGGTGTGAGTTACCTCCTAAATTTATTGCATACATGCCTGGGTTGTGGTAAAGGAAATTATGCGAGAAAACCACGAGCTAAAAGACTTTCTCTTGTTTGTCATAAGTGTGCCGTAACGATATGCAATAAAAACCATGTTCTTGTGAATGGTGTCTGATAACAGGGAAGATAAGATTAAATTCATTAGGGATGGCTTGAATAAAGAGTCATTGGATAATATCCTTTTGTCTTTTGAAACGCATCCCAGTGGATACGTACAAAGAGCGATTCTCCAGTTATGGCCATTATTCGAAAAAGAACGTGCACGATCCAGTCTCGGGAATCTGACTATAAACGACCATGTTTGCCAGTTTGTAAGAAAACTGGATGGGAGGCCTATCCTCGACCCATAGAGGGCGTTCAAGCCGTTTCTGGACGTAAAACCATCGGAAGATGTGAGCCACAGTCGCAACTACCTGTAGATATCCTTTTTACTTTACTGTTGTTTTACTTTACTATTATTTTACCATCGCATTATTGCTTGTAATAATTTTTTCTTGTTATCATTGTTTTGCTTTTCCTTTTTACTGTTTTCTTTTTGACTCTCGAGCCATGTGCCTTAGTGTTAATTGACATTGACATAATGCCTCATACACACCGCAATCTGTCACCAAGGTTCCTAAATATAATTTTCATTGCACTCACGTTGTTTTGAGCAAAGATCCTAATGGCAGCTATCCCAAGAAACAATTCAAGAACATTCAGGTGCTCTCCGATTTAATCTACGGCAAACAAAAAGAGTCTGCTGAGGCCCATGATCTTGGTCAAGCAGCAGAGAGAAAATCACTTGGTGTATGGAGGATGACCTAGGTCATCCAAAATGGTCTCGTGTGCTTATGTCGAGGAGCTGGTGTTGTGCATCATCCCAACAATCCTAAACCTTCTGTTTGTCTAACTCATCAACCGGAGAAGAGTTAGTTGTCTCGTGTATGCAAGAACGCATAATCGAAATGCTAAATCATGTCGATGCTTTTATTTTCCTTCCGTGAGATCTTGCAACTAGAGGCACTAATCACATTAGATCTGGGGCCCATCCGAACATCCACCGTAAACCCATCGGTTTGTTAAATGTCAATAATTTTATGATGGCTTTATCGCATTTCTTAACCATGCAATAAAAACCTATTTCATTCCTTCCTCGCTAAAAAATCTTTATTTGTGCACATACCGCTAATGAGCTACTTGATCTGCTATGTTTATCAATCGCAGATGCATCCCGTGATCAGTTGGAATGTTCAAATAACGAGGGTAACAGAGTCAGCAGAAGAAGTACAAATTAGATTTAACCTCCGCTTGTAAATATTTTCTCCGTGGTTGCACCACCCGTGTGATGTCTTCTAAACTCTACTTCTTCCTTTCAAACATTGAGGACAATGTTTCATCCAGTCGGGGAGGGAATAGTTGACAATCAGGGAATATCGTTAAGTTTTTACTAATTTTTGTCAGAACCAACCATTTTGAATAGAAGATGGCTGAATATGGAGTGTAGTTACCTAGAAACACATTTTCTTAGTTAAAAAAAATTATTATTATTATGTTTTTCCTAACTTTTCTTTTGACTTCTCCTTTATAAACATATGTTTTCAAGTTTTTAAGCCCAAGACATTTAATATGGAGTGAAGTGACCTAGAAACGATCTCTAAAAAAAAAAAAAATCCAGACATTTTCTTTAATTTTCTGCATGTATGTTTTTCTTTTATGTTTGTAATAGGTCAGTAGAATTTCGCTAAAAAAAAATATATTTGCAATTGTGTGAGTTTTGATACTGATGATACGATGACTTTTAAATTTTAGTATTTGTATTATCTTGGTCCTGAGTGATGTTACACCATGTTTGCTATTCTATATGTTGACGTTGGGGACAACATGAGTTGCTCAAGGAACGCATATGTCAAAATAAATTCCCAAGTGAGTTTCGAGCCTATTAATTTTCCTGAGAGTAACCCTTTTGCCCATTATCGATGCAAATTTTAGCGCTTATTATTTTATACATGATCTCTAGATTTCCTTGTCAACCCTTTTAAAAAAAATGTGTGTTGTCAGCATCCAGTGCCCACCTAACTAGTAGATATGAAAGATTATTTAGAATCCAAGAGACTACTAAGGCCATCTTTGATCCGTTTGAGCCTTTCAAGCCATCCCTATTGTCAAATATCCATAGTTAGCCATTTTGAGCCTTAAAAAAAAAAAAAAGGCTTTTTCTTTGTTAACTTATCATCCTGACCCACTCCAATTTGGAGTATTACCCGATATAATACAAGTTCCATCACCTATTCATGTTTGAGAAAAAGGATAAATAATTATTTTGTTCAATAAAGTTGTGCCATATAAAAAAAAAATTCAAAAGAATAAAAAAAAAAGAAAAGAAAAGGATATACAATAGCAATAAATAAGCAAAACGATCTTGTAATTTTCAAAAGTTCTTGAAATTTTCTCAAACATATATATTTTGTTTCCTATTTTCCTTTCTTTGTTGCTCATGTCCCTAGCCCACGCTACGTCCTAATAAAAGTCCTTCTTGATTTTAGAGAACCATAGTCCAAGTAAAAGCTAGTTATAAATAAGACAGTAGATGCGATTTATAAAAAAAAAAAAAGAATAAACTGGGTTGACTAGTAATTTATTTGAGGTCGATTATTTCTAAGTCAAGTATATTTCTTCATCTCGTGAGAGTGCGTGGTATTTCTATATTATTTTCTCAATTCACCATTCATTGTAGTGACAATTTTTACTGGGTTTAATTTCTTCAGAGAGAAGTGTCACTACCACCGTGAGATTTTGGGGTTTGACATGTTATTCTTGAAAGTGTCCTGATTACTATAGTCCACGGACCAATGCACGTGGATTGTTGATGTGGCTGTGATATTTCTTTATAACCGAGATAATACTTGTACTTTTCTTCGATCACATCATTAATCCGATCAATAAACACGGTGTTTAAAAAAAAAAAAAAATTGGTTTTGAATTTTATCTTCACTTTATTTGCTGTGGACCAGCAATAAGTTGGCGTGACAGTGTTAGAAAGTGTATATTTATAAAGGAGAAAATCGTCATTTTACACTTCAAGTCTCACTAACATTGCTATTTTTATTTATTTAAGTATTTTGTTATTTAATTACGTGTTTCATTATAATTAGTTATTTTATGTATTTTAGGGGTATCACGATCATTTCACAATGAACGGTGATCGACAAAGAAACGGACGTCACATTTGAACTCGTGACGATCGAAAACCCAAGGAGCATAAAAGGAAAAATGTCACCTTCACATATACTAACTATTCATACGTGATAGTATTGTTCATGGTACTGCATACATAGTGTTACCGTGCAAAAACCGTTTCATCAGGTAAATAGTGGTCAAACCGTGTGAATCAGGTAAATAGTGTTACTGCTCAAATAGTGGCTGTTGATCTGCTGATCACGACGTGGCGCAACTCGAAAGGCCCAAACTGCTTTTAATCCGATGGTCATGATTCACCCAACGTATTTATAAAAGGGGGCTTCCTAATTTGATATCCCCGAATTCATTTCTAAGCTTAGATTTTGTAATTCTCTCTTCTTGTATTTTCTACGATTTTAATAAATTCCCATTTTACCCCTAGTTCAAATATGAGTAATTAATTTACTTAAGTTTGGGTCAAGGTGAAGCCTCAACATGTTCCATAGGCTTTATTTGCAAATTTATTTTCATTCCCCCAATATTTGTGGTTGTTTTGACTTCGTCGACAACAATAATAGTCTTGTTCAGACATCACCGGTTAAACCCAAGACCCTAAGACAAGGTTATTATATTGGCACCCATAAGTCCTTAGCACCATATTTATTTGAGGTGGTTCATGAGGTGTGAATCCCCTCATGATTTAATTTAATACGGAATATTTAGCCCATGCAAAGATGTCGATGCGCATCCTGACACCCAAGTGCTTTATTTCAATAGTTTCCAGCTTAATTTATTCTGCCATTGTAATTTAATTTCATGATAGTCTCAATTTAAATTTAGAATAATCTAAATCACTTACCATCAATCCAACCATCCATTTAAAGAAAATTAATTCTACACATTAATTAAAATCCACCTCCTCGTGGATCGACACTCGTCACCATTAATCTATTCTACAAAAGGATTCGTGCGCTTGCGAGTTCAATAAAATTTACACAACAGCAGGCCTTTGACCGTAGCCTCCCACTGGGCACACGAGGACCCTCGAAAAGACTGTACCCATTTTCGACGACCAGAGCCCCCCAAAACCCCAACCCAAACCCCCCGGACCAAAGGCATATAGCGACCGGCCTCAAGTGATTATTTCACGCTGCGCTGGGTAGTTCTTGCCATTTTTAGGCAGGCCCTGACCGTAGCCTCCCACCGGGCACACGAGGGCCTCGAAAAGACTGCACCATTTCCGACACCCGTGAGCCCCCGAACGCCTCTCCCAACCCCCTCATGGACAAAGTGTTACAGCCCACCGGCCTTTGGTGATTATTTGACGCGGCCACTGGCATTTTTTGGCTATTTTAGGCAGTGCCTCGACTGTAGCCTCCCACTGGGTACACGAGGACCTCGAAAAGATCAGACTCATTTTTGACGCCCATAGCCCCCGAAAGCCCCTCGCCAACCCTCATGACAAAAGGCTATAGCCCACCCGCCTCGGCTGATTATTTCACGCTTGCCATGGGCATGTCTGCTATTTAGCAGGCAGGCTTGACAGAGCCTCCAAATGGGCACACGAGGACCCTCGAAAAGATTGCACCATTTCCTACCACCAGAGTCTCAAACACATTCCTCAACCCTCATGACCAAAGGCTATAGCCCACCGCTTGGCGACTATTCGACGCACAAGGCTGGCTATTTCTTGCCATTTTAGGCAGTAGATCTGACCTGTAGCTCCCATCGGGCACATGAGGACCCTAAAAAGACTGTACCCATTTCCACGCCTGCCCCCAACCCCTCATGACCAAAGGCTACAGCCCACCGCCTCGGGCGATTATTTCCACGTGTCGCGTCACTGGCATTTTCTTTCATTTGTATGTGCTTGACCAGAGGCCTCCCATCGGGCACACGAGACCCTCAAAAAGACTGTACTCATTTTCTACGACAAGAGCCCCCTAAAACCCCTCCCCAACCCCCATGACCAAAGGCTATAGCCCACCGGCCTTGTGATTCTTTTCACGCGCTGCGCCGCTAGGCATTTTCTGTTATTTTAGGCAGTGCTTGACCGTAGCCTCCCACTGGGAACACGAGTGACCCTCAGAAGACTGCACCCATTTCCGACGCACTGTGAGCCCCGCCAAACCCCTCCCCAACCCCATGATTCAAAGGCTAGAGCCCACCGTCTCAGTAGACTATTTCAGACCGCGCCTCAGCATTTCTTGCCATTTTGGCAGGCCTCAATAGCCTCCCATCGGGCACACGAGACCCTCGAAAAGACTGTACCTATTTCCGACGCCCAGAGCCCCGAACGCCCCTCCCCTAACCTCATGATCAAGGCTATAGCCCACCGCCCAAGTGACTATTCGACGCGCTGGTCACTGGTATTTTGCCATTTGTAGGCAGGCTCTGACGAGCTCTCCAACTGGTACACGAGGACCTCGAAAAGACTGCACTCCATTTCTGACGCCCAGAGCCCCGAACGCCCCTCCCAACCCCGCTGACCAAAGGCTATAGCCCACCGCCTCGGCGATTATTTCACGCTGCGCCGCTGGGCATGTCTTGCTATTTAGGACAGGCTTCAATCGTAGGCTCCCAACTGGGCACACGAGGACCCTCGAAAAGACTGTACCCATTTCCGACGACCAGAGCCCCCGAAACACCTTCCTCAACCACCGCGGACCAAAGGCTATAGCCCACCGGCCTTGGCGACTATTTGACGCGCTACGCAGCTGGCCATTTCTTGCCATTTTAGTGTGCTTCGATCGTAGCCTCCCATCAAGGGCACACGAGACCCTCGAAAGATCAGTACCCATTTCCGACGCCTCGTCTCCCCAACCCCTCAAGGACCAAAGGCTATAGCCCACCGGCCTCATGACTATTTCACACGCCGCTACACTGGCATTTCTTGCTATTTTAGGGCAGCCTCCACCGTAGCTCCCATCGGGCACACGAGGGCCTCAAAAAGACTGCACCCATTTACTACGACCAGAGCCCCCTCAACGCCGCCTCCCCAACCCTCATGTGACCAAAGTGCTATAGCCCACTGCCCTTGCAGGACTATTTCACGCTGCGCCACTGGGCATGTCTCGCTTATTTTAGGGTGTGCTTCTGACCGTAGCCTCCCATCAAGAGAGACCTCGTAAAGACTGCATCCATTTCACGCACTGTAGCCCCTAAACCCCTCCCCAACCGGGCCATGGACTAGGCTATACCCACCGCCTCGGTGATTATTTCCACGCACAAGGCCACTGGCATTTTTGCTATTTTAGAGCAGTGCTTCCGACAAGAGGCCTCCCATCAAGGCACACGAGGACCTCGAAAAGACTCAGACCCATTTTCGACCACTGAGCCCCTAAACCCTCCCAACCCTCAAGGGACCAAAGCGATATAGCCCACTGCCTTGTGACTATTTCACGCGCTGCGCCGCTGGGCATTTCTTGCCATTTTAGGGCAGGCTTCTGACAGTAGCCTCCCACTGGGCACACGACGACCCTCGAAAAGACTGTACCAATTTTCGACGACAAGAACCCCCTAAACCCCTCCCCAACCCCCGCGGACCAAAGGCTATAGCCCACCGGCCTCGGTGACTATTTCACGCGCTGCACTGCTAGGGCATTTCTTGTTATTTTAGGCAGCTCGATCAGAGCCTCCCATCGGGCACACGAGGACCCTCAGAAGACTGTACCCATTTCCACGACTCAGAGCCCCCTCAAACCCCTCCCCAACCCCGCTGGACCAAAGGCTATAGCCCACCGGGTCTCAAAGTGACTATTTCCGTGACACACGCCTCTCAGATTTCTTTTGCCATTTTAGCAGGCTCTGAACGTAGCCTCCCACCGGGCACACGAGGACCCTCGGAAAGACTGTAGACCCATTTTCGACGCCCAGAGCCCTTTAACGCCCTCCCTCATGGACCAAAGGCTTGCAGATTATTTCACGCAAGGCCGCTGGTCTTCATATTTGTGCATGCAAGCCTCGATCAGTAGCCTCCCATCCGGGCACACGAGACCTCAGAAGACTGTACCCATTTCCGACCACTGTGAGCCCCCAAACCCTCCCACCCAGGGACTAAAGGCATATAGCCCACCGGCCGTGATTATTTCACGCTACCGCTAGCTAGGGCATTTCTTGCCATTTTAGGGCAGGCTTTCAAAGAGCCTTCCACTGGGCACACGAGGACCATCAAAAAGACTGTACCAATTTCCAACCCACCAGTAACCCCTCGAACCCTCCTAACCCTCAAGGGACCAAAGGTTATAGACCACCTGCCTCAAGCATGACTATTTCACGCGATGCGTCATTGTATATCTTGCTATTTTAGGCAGGCTTCTGATCAGAAGAGCCTCCCACTGGGCACACGAGGACCTCCGTAAAGAATGTACCCATTTTCACTCACTGTGAGCCCCTAAACCCTCCCCAACCCCTGCTGGACCAAAGGCTAGAGCCCACCGTCTCAAGTGACTATTTCCGTGACCGCGCCGCCTCGCATTTCTTGCCATTTTAGGGTAGGCTCAACGTAGCCTCCCATGGGCACACGAGGACCTCGAAACACTGTACCCATTTCCCGACGCCCAGAGCCCCGAACGCCTCCCAACCCTCTGACCAAAGGCTATAGCCCACCGGCCTTGTGGACTATTTTTCACGCTGCCTGCAAGGCATTTCTATTATTTTAGGGAGGCTTTGACAAGAGGCCTCCCATCACACGAGGACCCTCAAAAGACTGCACCCATTTTCACGACTCAGAGCCCCTAAACCCCTCCCCAACCCCTCGGACTAAAGTTATAGCCCACCGCCTCGGTGATTATTTCCACGGCCACTGGCATTTCTTGCCATTTTAGGTCAGGCTCGACAAGAGCCTTCCACTGGGCACACGAGGACCCTCGAAAAGACTGTACTCCATTTTCACCACTGTAACCCCTCAACCCTCCCCAAACCCTCATGGGACTAAAGGCTATAGACCACCGCCCCATGACTATTTCACGCTATGCGCCATTGTGTATATCTTGCTATTTTAGGCAGGCTTGAATCAGAGCCTCCCACTGGGCACACGAGGACCCTCGAAAAGATCAGACCCATTTCCGACGCCTAACCCTGAACGCCCCTTCCCAACCTCATGATCAAAGTTATAGCCCACCGCCTTGCTGACTATTTCACGCGCTGGGCATCAAGTATTTTGCCATTATTTAGGGCAGGCTTCGACCGTAGCCTCCCATCGGGCACACGAGACCCTCGAAAAGACTGTACCCATTTCCGACGCCCTGTAACCCCTGTAACGCCCCCAAATTTCATGGGACCAAAGGCTATAGTCCACCTGCCTCATGATTATTTCACGCTATCGCCACATGGCGAGTCTTGCCATTTTAGGGCAGGCTCTGACAAGAGCCTTCCATGCACACGAGGACCTCGAAAAGACTGTACCCATTTTCACCACTGTAACCCCGAACCCTCCCCAAACCCCTGCTGACCAAAGGCTATAGACCACCTGCCTTGCGACTATTTCACGCTTATGCGCCCGCTGTGTATATCTTGTTATTTTAGGGCAGTGCTTCTGACCGTAGCCTCCCACTGGGCACACGAGACCTCAAAAGATCAGACTCCATTTCCACGCCTGTAACTCCCGTAACGCCCCTTCCCAACCCCGCATGGATCAAAGGCTATAGCCCACCGGCCTCGGCGACTATTTCACGCGCTGCGCTGGCATTTTTGCACATTTTAGGCAGGCCCGACCGTAGCCTCCCACTGGGCACACGAGGACCTTCAAAAGGCTGCACTCCATCCGATGCCTGTGAGCCCCGTAATCCTTTTCTCCCAACCGCCATGACCAAAGGCTATAGCCCACCGCCTTACGGCGACTATTTAACGCAAGGCCATGCTTAGGCATTTTTTTGTAATTTTAGGCAGGCTGCCTGATCGTAGCCTCCCACGCACACGAGGACACTGAAAAGACTGTACCCATTTCCGACGACCAACCAACCCTCCCCAACCCCTCAAGGACCAAAGGCTATAGACTACTACTTTGGTGACTATTTCACGCGCTACATGGGCATTTCTGCCATTTTAGGGCAGTGCTTCTGACAAGAGCCTCCCATCAAGGCACACGAGGACGCCCAAAAGGCTGTACCCATTTTCACCACCAGAGCCCCTAAACCCTCCCAACCCCTCGGACTAGCACAGCCCACCGCCTTGACTATTTCACGCTACCGTGTCACTGGCATTTCTTGCCATTTTAGGGCGTGCTCGACAAGAGTTTCCACTGGGCACACGAGGACCCTAAGAAAGACTGTACCCATTTTCGACCACTGTGAGCCCCTAAACCCCTCCCCCAACTGGGCAAGGGACCAAAGGCTATAGCCCACCTACTTTGGTGACTATTTCCCACGCGGCTCACATTGCTAGGCATTTCTTGCTATTTTAGGGTTGTGCTCATGACCTCAGAGCCTCCCATTGGGCACACGAGACACCTCAAAAAGACTGTACTAATTTCCAACGACTGTAACCCCCTCGAACCCTCCCAACCCTCAAGGACTAAAGGCTATAGACCACCGCCCCATGACTATTTCACGCGATGCGTCATGTGTATATCTTGCCATTTTAGGCAGTGCTTCCGATCAGAGCCTCCCATCGGGCACACGAGGACCCTAAAGACTCAGTACTCCATTTTCACGCACTGAGCCCCTGTAGAACCCTCCCCAACCCCCATGGGACCAAAGGCTTGTAGCCCACCGGTCTCAAGGACTATTTCCCGTGATCACACGCGGGCTCGCATTTTTGCCATTTGTATGTGCCTCAACGTAGCCTCCCATCTGGCACACGAGGACCCTCGAAAGATCAGACCATTTCCGACGCTAAGAGCCCTCTTTAACGCCTCCCCAAATTTCCTCATGCGGACAAAAGGCTATAGTCCACTGCCTCCATGACTATTGCACACAAGGCTGCTACTGGGCATATGTTCTTGCTATTTTAGGCAAGGCTTCGACCGTAGCCTCCCATCTGTACACGAGGACCTCTCGAAAAGATCAGTACTTACTCCCGACGACTGAGCCCCTCAAACCCCCTCCCAACCTCAAGGACCAATGGCTATAGCTCCACCGCCTCATGACTGCTTCACGCTACCGCATCGCTGGGCTTTTCTTGCCATTTTAGGGCAGTCCTCTGACCGTAGCCTTCCACTGGCACACGAGGACTCTCGAAACGACTGTACCCATTTCCGACGCACTGCAACCCCTCAACCCTCCCCAACCCCCAACCCTCATGGACCAAAGGCTATAGACCACCGGCCCTGGTGACTATTTCACGCGCATTGGCATTTCTTGCCATTTTAGGGCATGTGCTTCGAAGTAGCCTCCCATCAAGCACACGAGGACGCCGAAAAGGCTGTACCCATTTTCACCACCAGAGCCCCTAAACCCCTCCCAACCCCTCGGACCAGCAATAGCCCACCGCCCTAAGTGACTATTTCACGCGGCCATGCTACTGGCATTTTTTGCTATTTTAGTGGCAGGCCTCTGACAAGAGCTTCCACTGGCACACGAGACCCTCGAAAAGACTGCACCCATTTCCGACGCACCAGAACCCCGAACCCTCCCCAACCCCTCATGGGACTAAAGACTATAGACCACCTACTGCTATGACTATTTCACGCGACGCGTCATTGGTATATCTTGCCATTTAGGGCAGGCTCTGACCTCAGAGCCTCCCACCGGCACACGAGGACCCTCAAAAAGACTCCATTTCCAACAACCAGAGCCCCAAACCCCTCCCAACCCCGTGGTCCAAAGGCTTATAGCCCACCGCCCGGCATGACTATTTCACGCCACAGCCACACAGCACATTTCTTGCATTTTAGGCAGGCTTTGGACCGAGCCTGCCACTAGGCACACGAGGACCCTCAGAATACTGCACCCATTTCCCGACGACCGTAACCCCCAACCCCTCCCCAACCCCTCAAGGACCAAAGGCTATAGACCACCGCCCGGCGACTATTTCACGTGAATGCGCCACTGGGCATATCTTGTTATTTCAGGGCAGGCTTGATCAGAGCCTCCCACCTGCACACGAGACTCTCAAAAGATCTGACTCCATTTCCATGCCCAGCCCTGTAACGCCCTCCCAACCCCTCAAGGACCAAAGGCTATAGCCCACCGCCTTTGCGACTATTTCACGCACAAGGCTGGCTTGGCATTTTCTTGTAATTTTAGGGCAGTGCTTCTGACCAGAGCCTCCCTGCACACGAGGACCCTCGAAAAGACTGTACCCATTTCCGACGCCCAGAGCCCTGCAACGCCCCTCCCCAACCCTCAAGGGACTGTACAGGCCCACCGGCCTCGTGATTATTTCACGCCAAGGCCGCTAGGCATATCTTTACATTTCAGGCAATGTGCTTCGACTGCAGCCTCCCACCTGGGCACACGAGGGACTTCGAAAAGACTGCACTCCATTTCCGATGCCTGTGAGCCCTGTAACGTCCCCTCCCCAACCTCATGCTGACCAAAGGCTATAGCCCACTGCCCTACTGACCATTTCACGCCATGCTACACTGGCATGTCTTGCCATTTTAGGGCAGGCTTCTGACCGTAGCCTCCCACCTGGCACACGATGACCCTCAGAAGACTGCACTCCATTTCGGCCCACCACCTGAGCCCCAAACCCCTCCCCAACCCTCATGGGACTAAAGGCTATAGCCCACCGACCCTGGTGACTATTTCACGTGACTGCCACTGCATTTCTTGCCATTTTAGGGCATGCTTGACCGTCAGAGCCTCCCACCGGGCACACGAGACCCTCGAAAAGCCTGCACCCATTTCCGACGCCTGTGAGCCCTGTAAGGTCCCTCCCCAACCCTCATGACCAAAGGCTATAGCCCACCGGCCTCATGACCATTTCACGCGCTACGCTGGCATTTCTTGCCATTTTAGTATGTGCTCGATCAGAGCCTCCCACTGGGCACACGAGGACCTCAAAAGACTGCATCATTTCCAACAACCAGAGCTCCTCAAACCCCTCCCAACCCCTGCGTGGTCCAAAGGCTATAGCCCACCTGCCTCGGCGACTTATTTCACGCTATCAGCCACATTTTCTTGCATTTTAGGGCAGGCTTTTTGACTGTAGCCACTAGGGCACACGAGGACCTCAGAAATACTGCACTCCATTTCCCGACGACCAGAACCCCAACCCCTCCCCAACCCCTCATGGACCAAAGGCTACAGGACCACCGCCTTCGCGACTATTTCACGAATGCGCCTGGCTACATATTCACATTTCAGGCAGGTGTGCTCGACCGCAGCCTCCCACTGGGCACACGAGGACACTCGAAAAGATGGCACCCATTTCCCCATGCCTGTGAGCCCTGAACGTCCCTCCCAACCCCGCATGACCAAAGGCTATAGCCCACCGCCCCATGATCATTTCACGGCCACTGGCATTTCTTGTCATTTTAGGGCAGGCTTGACAGAGCCTCCCTCGGGCACACGAGGACCCTCGAAAAGATCAGACTCCATTTCCGACGCCTGTGAGCCTTAACGCCCCTCCCAACCCCTCAAGGACTAGCATAGCCCACCGGCCTGTGATTATTTCACGCGCTGCGCTACTGCTAGGCATATCTTGCACATTTCAGTGGCAGGCTGACCGCAGCCTCCCACCTGGGCACACGAGGACTCCGAAAAAGACTGCACTCCATTTCCGATGCCCAGAGCCCTGTAACGCCCCTCCCCAACCCCTCATGACCAGTTATAGCCCACCGCCTCGGCATGACTTATTTCACGCACAGCGCCACTGGGCATTTCTACCATTTTAGGCAGTGCTTGACCGTAGCCTCCCCTGGGCACACGAGGACCCTCGAAAGACTGCACCCATTCCGACGCCCAGAGCCCTGTAATCGCCCCTCCCAACCCCTCAAGTGACCAAAGGCTATAGCCCACCGGCCCTATGACTATTTCACGCGCGCTACCGCTAGGCATATCTTTGCCATTTCAGCAGGCTTCCTGACCGCAGCCTCCCACTGGGCACACATGAGGACTCTCGAAAGACTGTACTCCATTTCCGATGCCCAGAGCCCTGTAACGCCCCTCCCCAACCCTCATGACTAAAGGCTATAGCCCACCGCCTCGGCGACCATTTCACGCTGGGCCTTGGGCATGTCTTGCTATTTTAGGGCAGGCTGATCAGTAGCCTCCACTGGCACACGATGACCCTCTTGTAAAGACTGCACTCCATTTCTCACGACCCAGCCCCCAAAACCCCTCCCCAACCCCTCATGACCAAAGGCTATAGCCCACCTGACCCTAAGTGACTATTTCACGATCAAGGCGCCGCTGGCATTTCTTGCCATTTTAGGGCAGCTCGACAAGAGCCTCCCATGAACACGAGGACCCCGAAAAGACTGACCCATTTTGACCCACCGTAACCCCTAAACCCTCCCCAACCCCTCATGACCAAAGTGCTATAGCCCACCTACCAGGTGACTATTTCACGCACGCCACTGGCTGGGCATTTCTTGTTATTTTAGGCAGGCTTCCGACAGAGCCTCCCACCCGACCACACGAGACCTCGAAAAGACTGCACCCATTTTCTACGCACTGTGAGCCCCCTAAACCCTCCCCAACCCTCGCTGGACCAGTTATAGCCCACCGCCCTTGGTGACTTATTTCATCATACCGCTCGGCATTTCTTGCCATTTTAGGGCAGGCCTCTGACCGTAGCCTCCCACTGGGCACACGAGGACACTTGAAAAGACTGTACCAATTTCCAATGACCAGAACCCCTGAACCCCCTCCCCAACCCCCGCGGACCAAACGCTATAGACCACCGGCCTCGGTGACTATTTCACGCGATGAGCCGCTGTGTATATCTCGCCATTTAAGGGCAGGCTTCTGACCGTAGCCTCCCACTGGGCACACGAGGACCCTCGAAAAGACTGTACCCATTTCCGACGCCCAGAACCCCAGAACGTCCCTCCCCAACCCCCGCGGATCAAAGGCTATAGCCCACCGGCCTCTTGCTGACATCATTTCACGCGCGCCACTACTGGCATTTTTTGCCATTTGTGGCAGGCTTCTGACCGTAGCCTCCCACTGGGCACACGAGGACCTTAGAAAAGACGGGACCCATTTCCGACGCACAGAGACCCAGAACTTTTCTCCCCAACCGCCGAGGACCAAAGGCTATAGCCCACCTGCCACCATGACTATTTCACGTATCGACCGGCTGGCATTTCCTTGAATTTGTAGCCTCCTGACCGTAGCCTCCCACTGCACACGAGGACACCAAAGACTGCACCTATTTCCTACGACCAGAACCCCGAACCCTCCCCAACCTCATGGACCAAAGGCTATAGACCACCGCCTGGCGACTATTTCACGCCATGCGCTGCATATCTTGCCATTTTAGTGCCTCGATCAGTAGCCTCCCACTGGCACACACGAGACCCTCGAAAAGACTGTACCCATTTCAGACGCCCAGAGCCCTGTAACGCCCCTCCCCAACCCCTGACCAAGGTTATAGCCCACCGCCCTTGGCGACCATTTCACCGGCCTCCGCCGCATTTTTTGAATTTTGCAGGCCTCCTGACTGTAGCCTCCCATTGGGCACACGAGACACTCAAAAGACTGACTCATTTCCGGCGACTAGAACCCCCGAACCCTCCCCAACCCCGCTGACCAGCTATAGACCACCGCCTGAGCCCCGAACGCCCCTCCCAACCCCTCATGGACCAAAGGTTATAGCCCACCGCCTGACGACCGCTTTCACGCAGCGCTGGTATTTCTTGCCATTTTAGCGCACGATCTGACCTGTAGAGCCTCCCATCAAGTACACGAGGACCCTCCAAAATACTGCATCCATTTCCGACGACTCAGAGCCCCTAAACCCTCCCCAACCTCAAGGGACTGGGCATATATCCCACTGCCTTGCGGACTATTTCCACGCGCTACAAGGCCATTGGCATTTCTTGAATTTTAGGGCAGGCTTCTGACCGTAGCCTCCCACTGGCACACGAGGACACCTAAAAGACTGCACTCCATTTCCGATGACCAGAGCCCCTCAACCCTCCCCCAACCCTCATGGACCAAAGGCTATAGCCCACCGCCCCTAAGGATTATTTCACGCGGGCCATTGGCATTTCTTGGCATTTTAGGCATGCTTCCGATCAGCCTCCCACTGGGCACACGAGGACCTCGAAAAGACTGTACCTACTGACCCACTCAGAGCCCCGAATCCCCTCCCCAACCCCTCATGGACCAAAGGCTATAGCCCACCTGCGCTTGGTGACTATTTCACGCGCTGCGCTTGGCATTTCTTGTCATTTTAGGGTGTGCTCGATCGTAGCCTCCCACGGGCACACGAGGACCCTCGAAAAGACTGCACTATTTCCGACGCCGCCTCCCCCAACCTCGTGGTCCAAAGGCAGGCCCACCATTTGCGACCATTTCACGCCACTGGCATTTCTTGCCATGTTGTGGCAGGCCTCCGACCGTAGGCCTCCCAATTGGGCACACGAGGACCTCGAAGACTGTACTCCATTTCCGACCCCTGAGCCCCGAACGCCCCAACCCCTCATGGACCAAAGGCTATAGCCCACTGCCTCAAGGACTATTTCACGCTACCGCCACTGGACATTTCTTCACATTTTAGGATAGGCTTCAATCAGCCTCCCACCTGGCACACAAGGACCCTGTGAAAACTGCATCCATTTCCGACGCATCAGAGCCCCCAAACCCCTCCCAACCCCCACGGACCAAAGGCTATAGCCCACCGCCGGTGACTATTTCCCACGCGGCCATGACGCCATGGTATTTCTGTTATTTTAGTGGCAGTGCTTCCTGACAAGAGCCCCACTGGGCACACGAGGACCCTCGAAAAGACTGCACCCATTTTTCGACGCACTGTGAGCGCCCCTAAACCCTCCCAACACCATGACAAAGGCACATAGCCCACCGCCTCGGTGACTATTTCACCGCTGCGCCGCTTAGGGATTTCTTGCCATTTTAGGGCAGTGCCTCTCGATCAGCCTCCTACTGGGTACACGAGGGCACTCGAAAAGACTTCTTACCCATTTCCCGACGACCAGTAACCCCGAACCCCTCCCCCAACCCCTCATGGACCAAAGGCTATAGGACCACCGGCCCCATGATTATTTGACGCTGATGCACTGGGTATTTCTTGCCATTTTAGGACAGTGCCTCCGACCGTAGCCTCCCACTGGGCACATGAGGACCCCTAAAAGACGGCACCCATTTCCGACGACCGTAACCCCTCAAACCCCTCTCCAACCCCTCATGGACCAAAGGCTATAGCCCACCGCCTCGATGACTATTTCACGCTCACTGGGCATTTCTTGGTCATTTGGGCAGGCCCTGACAGAGCCTCCCACGGGCACACGAGACCCTCGAAAAGACTGTACCCATTTCCGACACCTGAGCTCCCGAACGTCCCTCCCCAACCCTCATGTGACCAGCCATATTATAGCCCACCGCCCGATGACTATTTTACGCAGCCACTGGCATTTCTTGCCATTTTAGGGCAGTGCCTCCTGACTCAGAGCCTCCCACCTGGGCACACGAGACCTCGAAAATACTGACCCATTTCTACTTCACCAGAGCCCCTAAACCCCTCCCAACCCTCAAGGACCAGTATATATCCCACCGCCTCATGACTATTTCACGCGGCCATTGGTATTTTGGCATTTTAGGGCAGGCTTCTGACTGTAGCCTCCCACTGGGCACACGAGGACACCTGAAAGACTGTACCCATTTCCCGATGACCAGCCCGAACCCTCCCAGACTTCATGGACCAGCACATTATAGCCCACCGCCCTAGACCATTTCCACGCCAAGGCTACTGGCATTTCTTACATTTTAGCAGTGCTTCTGACCGTAGCCTCCCATCAAGTAACACGAGGACCCCCGAAAAGACTCAGACCCATTTCCGACGCCCAGCCCCTGTAACTTCCTCCCCAACCCCTCATGACCAGTGTAGCCCACCTGCCTCATGACTGCTTTTCACGCACAAGGCCATTGGCATTTTTGCCATTTTAGTGGCATGTGCCTGACCGTAGCCTCCCACTGGGCTCACGAGGACCCTCGAAAAGACTGTATGCATTTCCGTCGACTAGAGCCCCCAAAACCCCTTCCCCAACCCCCTCATGGACAAAGTATTATAGCCCACTGCCCTATGATTATTTCACACTGCACCACTGGCATTTCTTGCCATTTTAGCGCAGTGCTTCGATCAGCCTCCCCTGGTACACGAGGTCCCTCAAAAGACTGTACCCATTTCGGATGACCTCAGAGCCCCTAAACCCCCGCCCAACCCCTCAAGGGACCAAAGGCAATAGCCCACTGCCTTTGGTGATTATTTCACACCGCTGCCATCGGGCATTTTTGCCATTTTAGTGTGCCCTGACCGTAGCCTCCCACCTGGGCACACGAGGACCCTGAAAGACCTTACCCATTTCGACCACCAACCCCAACCCATCCCCAACCTCATGGGACTAAAGGCTATAGCCCACTGCCTCAAGTGATTATTTCCTCACTGCTACATTGGCATTTCTTGCCATTTTAGGGCAAGCCGGTGACCGTAGCCTCCCACTGGGCACACGAGGACCCTCCAAAAGAAAGTACTCATTTCCTCGACGCCTGTGAGCCCCTGTAACGCCCCTCCCAACCCCGCAGACCACATAGCCCACTGCCTCGCGACTCGCTTTCACGCTACCGCACTGCATTTTTCTTGCCATTTTAGGGCAGGCCTCTTACAGTAGCCTCCAACTGGGTAGACGAGGACCCTCGAAAAGACTGTACCCATTTCCTGACACCGTGAGCCCCCGAACCCTCCCAACCCCGCTGACCAAAGCATATAACCCACCGGCCTGGTGTGGATTATTTCACGCGCGCTGCGCTTGGCATTTCTTGTCATTTTAGGGTCGGCTGCCTGACCGTAGCCTCCCACGGGCACACGAGGACCTCGAAAAGATGTACCCATTTCCGACGCCGCCCCCAACCCCTGTGACCATAGGCTATAGCCCACTGCCCCGACCGCTTTCACGCGCCAAGCATCGCTTGGCATTTCTTGCCATTTTAGCAGGTGCCTTGACCCAGAGCCTCCCATCTGGGCACACGAGGACCCTCAGAAGACTGTACCCATTTCTAACGACAAGAGCTCCCGAAACCCTCCCCAACCTCATGGACAAAGGCTATAGCCCACCGCCTCGTGACTATTTGCGCCTGCTCAGGCATTTCTTGCCATTTTAGGCAAGCCCTGTCCGTAGCCTCCCACTGGGCACACGAGACCTCGAAAGACTGTACCCATTTCGACGCTGTAACTCCCGAACGCCCTCCCCAACCCCTCATGGACCAAAGGCTTATAGCCCACCGGCCCTCAGTGACTATTTCACGCACGGCCACTGGCATGTCTTGCCATTTTAGGGCAGGCTTGTGATCAGACTCACCACTGGGCACACGAGGACCTCGAAAAGACTCAGACCCATTTCCCGACGACCTGAGCCCCCTCAAACCCCTCCCCAACCCCGCTGACCAGGCTATAGCCCACCGCCTCGGCGACTGCTTCACGCTACCAGATCGCTGGGCTTTTCTTGCCATTTTAGGGCAGGCCTCTGACCGTAGCCTCCCATCAAGTACACGAGGACGCTCGAAAAGACTGTACCCATTTCTGACGAACAGAGCCCCCGAAACCCCCTCCCCAACCCGCGCGGACCAAAGGCTATAACCCACCGGCCTCGGTGACTATTTCACGCGCTGCGCCGCTTGGCATTTCTTGTCATTTTAGGGTCGGCGTCTGACCGTAGCCTCCCACGGGGCACACGAGGACCCTCGAAAAGACTGTACCCATTTCCGACGCGCCTCCCCAACCCCCGTGGACCATAGGCTATAGCCCACCGGCCTCGGCGACCGTTTCACGCGCCGCATCGCTTGGCATTTCTTGCCATTTTAGGGCAGGCCTTTGACCGTAGCCTCCCACTGGGCACACGAGGACCCTCGTAAAGACTGTACCCATTTCTAACGACAAGAGCTCCCGAAACCCCCTCCCCAACCCCCGCGGACAAAAGGCTATAGCCCACCGGCCTCAGTGACTATTTCCCGCGTTGCGCCGCTGGGCATTTCTTGCCATTTTAGGGCAAGCCTCTGTCCGTAGCCTCCCACTGGGCACACGAGGACCCTCGAAAAGACTGTACCCATTTCGGACGCCAGAACCCCCGAACGCCCCTCCCCAACCCCTGCGGACCAAAGGCTATAGCCCACCGGCCTCGGCGACTATTTCACGCGCTGCGCCGCTGGGCATGTCTTGCCATTTTAGGGCAGGCTTGTGGATCAGACCACCATCAAGTACACGAGGACCCTCGAAAAGACTGTACCCATTTCCGACCCACCGTGAGCCCCAAACCCCTCCCAACCCCTCATGACCAGGCTATAGCTCACTGCCCCATGACCGCTTCACGCTACGCATCGCTGGGCTTTTTCTTGCCATTTTAGGGGCAGGCCTCTGACTGTAGCCTCCCACTGGGCGAGAAACCTCAACCATTTCCCCATTTCTCGACCACTGAGCCTCAAACCCTCCCAACCCCTCATGGACCAAAGGCTATAACCCACCGCCTCAGGACTATTATTTCACGCCATACCGCTTGGCATTTCTTGTCATTTTAGGGCGGCCTGATCAGAGCCTCCCACTGGGCACACGAGGACCCTCGAAAAGACTGTACCCATTTCCGACGCGCCTCCCCAACCCCCGTGGACCATAGGCTATAGCCCACCGGCCTCGGCGACCGTTTCACGCGCCGCATCGCTGGGCATTTCTTGCCATTTTAGGGCAGGCCTTTGACCGCAGCCTCCCACTGGGCACACGAGGACCCTCGTAAAGACTGTACCCATTTCTAACGACAAGAGCTCCCAAAACCCCCTCCCAACCCTCATGATTAAAAGGCTATAGCCCACCTGCCTCAAGTGATTATTTCCTGCTACAGGCCACTGGCATTTCTTGCCATTTTAGGGCAAGCCTCTGTCCAGAGTCCCACTGGGCACACGAGGACCTCGAAAAGACTCAGACCCATTTCGGACGCCTGTAACCCTCGAACGCCCTCCCAACCCCTCGGACGCACATAGCCCACCTGCCTCGGGCGATTATTTCACACGCTGGCATGTCTTGCCATTTTAGGCAGGCTTGTGATCAGAACTCACCATCAAGTACACGAGGACCCTCGAAAAGACTGTACTCCATTTCCGACCAGAGCTCAAACCCCTCCCCAACCCCTCATGGGACCAAAGGCTATAGCCCATTGGCCCGGTGACTATTTCACAGACTGCCTGGCATTTCTTGCCATTTTAGGCAGGCCTCCTGACTGTAGCCTCCCATCACAAGACACGAGGAGCCTCGAAAAGACTGTGCCCATTTCCCGACCCCTGCATCCTCGAACCCCTCCCAACCCCTCAAGGACCAAAGGCTATAGCCCACCGCCAGTGACTTTTTTTTCACTGCCACTGGCATTTTTGCCATTTTAGGCATGTGCCTCTGACCAGAGACTCCCACTGGGCACACGAGGACCCTCAGAAGACTGACCCATTTCTGACACCAGAGCTGCCGAACCCCTCCCAACCCTCATGACCAAAGGCTATAGCCCACTGCCTCATGACTATTTCCTCAAGGCCATCACTGGCATTTCTTGCCATTTTAGGGCAAGCCGGTGACCGTAGCCTCCCACTGGGCACACGAGGACCCTCGAAAAGACTGTACCCATTTCCGACGCGCCTCCCCAACCCCCGTGGACCATAGGCTATGGCCCACCGCCCCATGACTGCTTTCACGCTGCATCACAGCATTTCTTGCCATTTTAGTGGCAGTGCCTGACCGTAGCCTCCCACTGGGCACACGAGGACCCTCAGAAGACTGTACTCCATTTCTACCGACAAGAGCTCCCAAACCCTCCCAACCCCATGGACAAAGGCTATAGCCCACCGCCTCATGATTATTTCCTGCGCCACTGGCATTTCTTGCCATTTTAGGGCAGGCCTCTGTCCGTAGCCTCCCACTGGGCACACGAGGACCCTCGAAAAGACTGTAACCATTTCGGACGCCCAGAACCCCCGAACCCCCCTCCCCAACCCCAGCGGACCAAAGGCTATACACCACCGGCCACGGCGACAATTTAACGCGCTGGCCGCTGGGCATGTCTTGCCATTTGTGGCTTGTGACTCAGAATCCCACCATCAAGCACACGAGGACCCTCGAAAAGATCAGACCCATTTCCGACGACCAGTGAGTCTCAAACCCCTCCCCAACCCCTCATGGGACTGGCTATAGCCCACCGCCGCGACTGCTTCATGCTACCATCGCTGGCTTTTCTTGCCATTTTAGGGCAGGCCTCTGAACGGAGCCTCCCACTGGGCCCACGAGGACCCTCGAAAAGACTGCACTCCATTTCTCGACACCAGCCCCTCAAACCCCTCCCCAACCCCCATGGACCAAAGGCTATAACCCACCGCCTTGACTATTTCACGCGCTGCGCCGCTTGGCATTTCTTGTCATTTTAGGGTCGGCGTCTGACCGTAGCCTCCCACGGGGCACACGAGGACCCTCGAAAAGACTGTACCCATTTCCGACGCGCCTCCCCAACCCCCGTGGACCATAGGCTATAGCCCACTGCCTGACTGCTTCACGCTACAGATCGCTAAGCATTTCTTGCCATTTTAGGGCAGGCCAATGACCGTAGCCTCCCACTGGGCACACGAGGACCCTCGTAAAGTCTGTACCCATTTCTGACGACAAGAGCACCCGAAACACCCTCCCCAACCTCATGGACAAAGGCTATAGCCCACCTGCTCAAGGACTATTTCCTCATGCACCAGGGCATTTCTTGCCATTTTAGGGCAAGCCTCTGTCCATAGCCTCCCACTGGGCACACGAGGACCCTCCAAAAGAAAGTACTCATTTCCGACGCCCAGAGCCCCAGAACGTCCCTCCCCAACCCCCGCAGACCAAAGGCTATAGCCCACCGCCCATGACTGCTTTCACGCCACCGCACTCACTGGCTTTTTCTTGCCATTTTAGGGCAGGCCTCGACCGTAGCCTCCCATCAAGCACACGAGGAGCCCTCAAAAGACTGTACCCATTTTCACACCTGATCCTCGAACCCCTCCCCAACCCCGCTGGACCAAATGCTATAGATAACCTGATTATTTCACAGATTTCGTCATGGCATTTCTTGCCATTTTAGGGCAGGCCTCTGACCGTAGCCTCCCACTGGGCACACGAGGAGCCTCGAAAAGACTGTACCCATTTCCGACACCCAGAGCCCCCGACCCCCCCTCCCCAACCCCCGCGGACCAAAGGCTATAGCCCATTGGCCTCGGTGACTATTTCGCGCACTGCGCCGCCGGGCATTTCTTGCCATTTTAGGGCAGGCCTCTGACCGTAGCCTCCCACTGCGCACACGAGGAGCCTCGAAAAGACTGTGCCCATTTCCGACCCCCAGATCCCTCGAACCCTCCCAACCCCTCATGGACCAAAGGCTATAGCACACCGCCTCATGATTATTTCACAGACATGTCTGGCATTTCTTGCCATTTTAGGGCTGGCCTCTGACCGTATCCTCCCACTAGGCACACGAGGAGCCTCGAAAAGACGGTACCCATTTCTGACACCTGCATCCTCCCGAACCCTCCCAACCCCATGGACCAAATGCTATAGCCCACTGCCTAGCGATTATTTCAAGCATCACCACTGGCATTTCTTGCCATTTTAGGGCAGTGCCTCTAACTGTAGCCTCCCATCACAAGACACGAGGAGCCTCAAAAGACCGTACTCCATTTCCCGACACCTAGAGCCCCGAACCCCCTCAACCCCTCAGACCAGGCTACAGCCCATTGGCCTGTGAACTATTTCACACTGGCTGCTGGCATTTCTTGCCATTTAGGCAAGCCGTGTGACCTGAGCCTCCCACGGGGCACACGAGGACCCTCCAAAAGAAAGTACTCATTTCCGACGCCTGTGAGCCCTGTAACGCCCCTCCCAACCCCTCAGCATCAGTATAGCCCACCGCCGGCGATTATTTCACGCACACTGGCTTTTCTTGCCATTTTAGTGGCAGGCCTGACTGTAGCCTCCCATCAAGCACACGAGGACCTCAAAAGAATGTACCCATTTACGACACCCATATCTCTCGAACCCCCTCCCCAACCTCTCAAGGACTAAATGCTATAGCCAACCGCCCAGGCTATTATTTCACAGATTTCACTGGCATTTCTTGCCATTTTAGGGCAGGCCTCGACCGAGCCTCCCACTCACACGAGGAGCATCGAAAGACTGTACTCCATTTCCGACACCCAGAGCCCCGACCCCTCCTCAACCCCCATGACCAGTTATAGCCCATTGGCCTGTGACTATTTCATGACTGCCACGGGCATTTCTTGCCATTTTAGTGGCCTCGACCGTAGCCTCCCACTCACACGAGGAGCCTCAAAAGACTGTGCCCATTTCCGACCCCTGCATCCTCGAACCCCTCCCAACCCCTCATGACCAAAGGCTATAGCACACTGCCCTGACACACAGATTATGTCTGGCTACATTTCTTGCCATTTTAGGGCTGGCCTCTGATCAGATCCTCCCACTAGGCACACGAGGAGCCTCGAAAAGATTTGCACCCATTTCGACACTGCATCCCCCAACCCCTCCCCAACCTCTAAATGCTATAGCCCACTGCCCAGCGACTTATTTCAAGACACCGCGCCTTGGCATTTTTGCCATTTTAGGGTGCCTCGACTGTAGCCTCCCATCAAGCACACGAGGACCTCGAAAAGACTGCACCCATTTTCGACACCCATCCCCGAACCCTCCCCCAACCCCGCATGACCAAATGCTATAGCCCACTGCCCAGCGACTATTTCACAGATTTCGTCACTGGCATTTCTTGCCATTTTAGTGGCAGGCCTGATCAGTAGCCTCCCACTGGGCACACGAGGAGCCCCTGAAAAGACTGCACCCATTTCCACACCCAGAGCCCCGACCCCTCCCAACCCCTCATGACCAAAGGCTATAGCCCATTGGCCCTGTGACTATTTCACGACTGGCATTTCTTGCCATTTAGGCCTCCCAGTAGCCTCCCACTGGGCACCCGAGGAGCCTCGAAAAGACTGTACCCATTTCCGACACCCAGCTCCCTCGACCCCCCCTCCCGAACCCCCGCGGACCAAATGTTATAGCCCACCGCCCAGGCGACTTATTTCACAGACTGCACTGGCATTTCTGCCATTTTAGGGCAGGCTCTGACTGTAGCCTCCCACTAAGACACGAGGAGCCCTCGAAAAGACTCACCCATTTCCCACCCATCCTCGAACCCCTCCCCAACCTCATGGACCAAAGGCTATAGCACACTGCCCCATGACACCTCAGATTATGTCATGCATTTCTTGCCATTTTAGGCTGGCCTCGATCAGATCCTCCCACTGGTCACACGAGTAGCCTTGAAAAGACGGTACCCATTTCTGACACAGCATCCCGAACCCCTCCCCAACCCCTCATGACCAAATGCTATAGCCCACCGCCTGGCGACTATTTCTCAAGACATCGCGCCACTGGCATTTCTTGCCATTTTAGGGCAGGCCTCTAATCAGAGCCTCCCATCACAAGACACGAGGAGCCTCAAAAGACTGCACTCCATTTCTCCGACACCCAGAGCCCCGAACCCCGCCCCAACCACATCAGACCACCCATTGGCCTTCAGAACTATTTCACAAGGCACAATTGGCATTTCTTGCCATTTTAGTGGCCTCCTGATCAGAGCCTCCCCCTGGTCACACGAGGACCATCGAAACGACTGTACCCATTTTCAACACCCAGATCCCTCGAACCCCCCTCCCCAACCCCCGCAGACCGAAAGCTATAGCCCACCTGCCATGACTATTTCACAGATTGCGCTGGCATTTCTTGCCATTTTACTAGCCTCTGACCGGAGCCTCCCACTGGGCACCCGAGGAGCCTCAAAGAAGACCCATTTCCGACGCCCAGATCCCCGAACCCCTCCCAACCCCTGGACCAGCTATAGCCCACCGCCCTTGAACTATTTCACACTGTGGCTGGCATTTCATTTTGCCATTTGTGAAAGCCTCGACCAGAGCCTCAGACCGGGACAAGAGGAGCCTAGAAAAGACTGTACCCATTTCCAACGCCCAGATCCCCCCAACCCTCCCCAACCTCTCATGACCAAAGGCTATAGCCCACTGCCCTACATTATTTCAAGACGCTACTGGCATTTCTTGCCATTTTAGGCAGGCCTCGACCAGAGCCTCAGACTGGGCACACGCGAAGCCGACAAAAGACTGTACCCATTTCCGACACCCAGCATCCCGAACCCCTCCCAACCCCTCATGGGCGAAGGCTATAGCCCACCGCCCTGCCATTATTTCACAGGTGCTGCATCACTGGCATTTCTTGCCATTTTAGGGCAGGTCTCTGACCGTAGCCTCCCCCTGGGCACACGAGGAGCCTCGAAAAGACTGTACCCATTTCCCACACCCAGATCCCTCGAACCCCCCTCCCCAACCCCCGCGGACCAAAGGCGTTAGCCCACCGGCCTTAAGAACTATTTCACAGACCGTCAGCATTTCTTGGTATTTTGGCAGGCCTCTGACCATAGCCTCCCACTGGGCACACGAGGACCATCAAAAAGACTGTACCCATTTCCGACACCCAGATCTCGAACCCTCCCAACCCCAAGGACCAAAGTGGTATAGCCCACCGCCGGGACTATTTCGCCACGTCTACTGGCATTTCTTGCCATTTTGGCATGTGCCTCGATCAGAGCCTCGTGACTGGGACACGAGGAGCCTAGAAAAGACTGCACCCATTTCCGACACCCAGATCCCCCGAACCCCCCTCCGCAACCCCCGCGGACCAAAGGCTATAGCCCACCGGCTGGCTGACTATTTCACACATGCTACCTGGGCATTTCTTGGCATTTCAGGGCAGTCCTCTGACCGTAGCCTCCCACAGGGCAGACGAGGACCATCATAAAGACTGTACCCATTTCCGACACCCAGAACCCCCCAACCCTCCCAACCTCAGCCAAGGGTATGGCCCACCCCTGGGACTATTTCACAGTCTCACTGGCATTTCTTGCCATTTTAGGGCAGGCCTCTGACCGTAGCCTCGGACTCGGGACACGAGGAGCCTAGAAAAGACTGTACCCATTTCCGACACCCAGATCCCTCGAACCCCCCTCCTCAACCCCCGCAGACCAAAGGCTTTAGCCCACCGGCCATGATTATTTCAAGGCTGCTACCGCAGGCATTTCTTGCCATTTTCGAGCAGTGCCTGACCGTAGCCTCCCACTGGGCACAAGAGGAGCCTCGAAAAGACTGTACTCCCTCGACACCCAGATCCTCGAACCCCCTCCCAACCCCTCATGACCAGCACATAGCCCACCTGCCTCACGACTATTTCACAGGCTCACTGGGCATTTCTTGCCATTTTAGGGCAGGCCTCTGACCGTAGCCTCGCACTGGGGACACGAGGAGCCTAGAGAAGAATGTACCCATTTCTGACACCCAGATCCCCTGAACCCCCCTCCCCAACCCCCACGGACCAAAGGCTATAGCCCATGTGCCTGTGGATTATTTCGCTCAAGCATTTATTTTTTAGGCAGGCCTCTGATCAGAGCCTCCCACTGGCACACGAGGAGCCTCAAAAGATCAGAACCATTTCCGACACCCAGATCTCCCGAAACCCCCCCCCCCCAACCCCCCCCGACCAAAGGCTATAGCTCACCGCTGATTATTTCATCACAAGGCCACTGGCATTTCTTGCCATTTTAGGGCAGGCCTGACCAGACCCTCGTGACTGGGACACGAGGAGCCTAGAAAAGACTGTAAACCCCTCCCAACCCCTGACCAAAGGCTACAGCCCACCCGCCTCAACTATTTCACACCACTGGCATTTCTTGCCATTTTAGGGCAGGCCTGACCAGAGCTCCCATCACACGAGGAGCCATTGAAAGACTGCACCCATTTCCACACCCAGCATCCCCCGAACCCTCCCAACCCCCAGACTGAAAGGCTATAGCCCACCGCCGACTATTTCTCACAGATTATGGCATTTCTTGCCATTTTAGTGCAGTCTCCTGATCAGCCTCCCACTGGCACACGAGGAGCTCTCGAAAAGACTGTACCCATTTCACACCCTGCATCTCGAACCCCTCCCAACCCCGCTGACCAATGGCTATAGCCCTCCGGCCTTGTAGACTATTTTATGCCTGTGTCATTGTGCATTTCTTTTGCCATTTTAGGAGCAGCTCCTGACCGTAGCCTCGTGACTGGGACACGAGGAGCCAGAAAAGACTGCACTCCATTTCCAACGCCTGCATCCCCCGAACCCCTCCCTAACCCCCATGGACCAAAGGCTATAGCCCACCGCCCTACATTATTTCAAGCACGCTCACTGGCATTTCTTGCAATTTGTATGTGCCTCGATCAGAGCCTCTGGGCACACGAGTAGCCGAAAAAAGACTGCACCAATTTCCGACATCCAGATCCCCCGAACCCCCCTCCCCAACCCCCGCGGGCGAAAGGCTATAGCCCACCGCCCTGCCACTATTTCAAGGTGGATGCACCATGGCATTTTGCCATTTTAAGACAGCCTGACCGTAGCCTCCCACTGGGCACACACGAGACCCCGAAAAGACTGTACCCAATTCACACCTGTGATCCCCGAACCCCCAACCACATGACTGGAGGCTATAGCCCACTGCCTAAGAACTATTTCGCCAGACTCGCCTGGGCATTTCTTACATTTTGGGGCAGGCCTCGACTGTAGCCTCCCACCGGGCACACGAGGACCATCAAAACACTGCACTCCATTTCCGACACCCAGATCCCCGAACCCCTCCCAACCCACATGGACCAAAGGGGTATGGCCCACCGCCCTGGAACTATTTCACAAGGCTGTCTACTGGGCATTTCTTGCCATTTTGTGGCAGGCCTGACCAGAGCCTCGGACTGGGACACGAGGAGCCTAGAAAAGACTGTACCCATTTCCGACACCCAGATCCCCCCAAGCCCCCTCCTCAACCCCTCATGACCAGGCTATAGCCTCGGCGATTATTTCGCGCGCTGCGCCGCAGGGCATTTCTTGCCATTTTAGGGCAGGCCCCTGACCGTAGCCTCCCACTGGGCACACGAGGAGCCTCGAAAAGACTGTACCCATTTCCGACACCCAGATCCCCTGAACCCCCCTCCCCAACCCCCGCGGACCAAAGGCTATAGCCCACCGGCCTCGGTGACTATTTCAAGACCGCGTCACTGGCATTTTTGCCATTTTAGGGCGTGCTCTGACCCTAGCCTCCCACTGGCCAAACGAGGACCCTCGAAAAGACTGTACCCATTTCCGACACCTGCATCCTCGAACCCTCCCAACCTCATGGAACAAATGCTATAGCCCACGGCGATTATTTCAAGACACGCACCGGGCATTTCCATTTTAGTGTGCCTCCTGACAGAGCCTCCCATCACAGACACGAGGAGCCTCGAAATGACTGCACCCATTTCCGACACCCAGATCAAACCCCCCCTCCTCAAACCCCAGGACCAGCACAGCCCATTGGCCTCAGAACTATTTCATACACAAGGCCAGGCATTTCTTGCCATTTTAGTAGGCCTGATCAGTAGCGTCCCACTGGGCACACGAGGACCATTGAAAAGACTGTACCCATTTCCGACACGCAGAGCCCCCGAACCCCCCTCCCCAACCTCCGCGGACCAAACTCTATTGACCACCGCCCACAACTATTTCTGCGCGCCATTGGCATTTCTAGGCAGGTGCCTGAGAGCCTCCCACTGGGCACACGAGGACCATCGAAACGACTGTACCCATTTTCGACACCCAGATCCCTCGAACCCCCCGCCCCCACCCCCGCATGAAATATAGCCCACCCCCATGTTATTTCACAGATTATGTTATTAGCATTTCTTGCCATTTTACGGCAGCCTGACCAGAACCTCCAACTGCACACGAGGACTCTCGAAAAGACTGTACCCATTTTCGACGCCCAGATCCCTCGAACCCCCCTCCCCAACCCCCGCGGACCAAAGGCTATAGCCCACCGGCCTCGGAGACTATTTCTGGCTGTCACTGGGCATTTCTTGCCATTTTAGTGCCTGATCAGAGCCTCGACTGGGGACACGAGGAGCCTAGAAAAGTCTGTACCCATTTCCAACACCAATATCCCCTGAACCCCCCTCCCCCACCCCCGCGGACCAAAGGCTTTAGCCCACCGCCCTATTTCAGACGCTGCGCCACTGGCATTTCTTGCCATTTTAGTGTGCCTGACCGTAGCCTCAAGACTGGGACACGAGGAGCCTAGAACCATTTCCACACACTGCATCCCCCGAACCCCTCCCAACCCCCACGGACCAGCACAGTAGCCCACCTGCCGAGATTATTTCACATCCAGTATTTCTTGCCATTTTAGAAAGGTGCCTCGATCAGCCTCACTGGGACACGAGGAGAAAAAGACTGACCCATTTCCAACGCCCTGCATCCCCGAACCCCTCCCAACCCCTGGACCAAAGGCTATAGCCCACCGCCTCATTATTTCAGACGCTGCCACTGGCATTTCTTTTATTGTGCCTGACTGTAGCCTGACTGGGACACGAGGAGCCCAGAGAAGAACCCATTTCACACCCATCCCCGAACCCCTCCCAACCCCACGACCAAAGGCTATAGCCCACCGCCCTACATTATTTCAGACGCCACTGGCATTTCTTGCCATTTTAGGCAGCCTGACCGTAGCCTCCCACTGGGCACACGAGGACCCTCAAAAGACACCCATTTCCACACCCAGATCCCTCGAACCCTCCTCCAACCACCTGGACTAGAGGCTATAGCCCACCTGACTATTTCACAGACTGCATCTTGCATTTTAGGCATGTGCCTCCTGATGTAGCCTCCCACGCACACGAGGACCATCAAAACACTGCACCCATTTCCACACCTGATCCCCGAACCCCTCCCAACCCCCACGGACCAAAGGCTATAGCCCAGCCCTATGATTATTTCACCAAGGCCTGGCATTTATTGCCATTTTAGGCCCTGACCGTCAAGACTGGGACACTAGGAGCCTCAAAAAGACTGTAACCATTTCCCACACCCAGATCTCCCGAACCCCCCCCAACCCTCAAGGACTGTGCTATAGCCCACCGGCCTCGGTGACTATTTCATGAGCGCACTGGCATTTATTACCATTTTGTGGGCTGGATCAGACCTCCCACGCACACGAGGAGCCTCAAAAGATCAGAAACATTTCACACCCGATCTCCAACCCTCCTCAACCCCTCATGACTAAAGGCTATAGCCCACCGCCTGACTATTTCGCTGGCTGTGTCAAGCATTTCTGCCATTTGTAGTGCCTGACCGAGCCTCCCACTGGGACACACGAGGAGCCTCAAAAGACTGCACCCATTTCCACACCCATCCCCGAACCCCTCCCAACCCCTCATGACAAAGGCTATAGCCCACCGGCCGGCGATTATTTCACACTGGCATTTCCATTTTAGGCAGGCCCTGACCGTAGCCTCCCACTGCACACGAGGAGCCTCGAAAAGACTGCACTCCATTTCCGACACCTCCCCCGAACCCCTCCCCAACCCCTGGACAAAGGCTATAGCCCACCGGCCCCTACATTATTTCACGCCATCATTGGCATTTCTTGCCATTTTAGTGCCTGACAGTAGCCTCCCAGACTGGGGACACGAGGAGCCTAGAAAAGAATGTACCCATTTCCAACACCCAGATCCCCCGAACCCCCCTCCCAACCCCCGCGGACCAAAGGCTATAGCCCACTGCCTCTGAGACTATTTCACAGGCTGGCATTTCTTGCCATTTTAGGCAGGCCCTGACCGTAGCCTCGACTGGGACACGAGGAGCCTAGAAAGACTGACCCATTTCCAACGCCCAGCATCCTCGAACCCCTCCCCAACCCCTGACCTATAGCCCACTCTACATTATTTCGGACGCTACTGGCATTTCTTGCCATTTTAGTGCCTGACAGTAGCCTCACACTGGGACACGAGGAGCCCAGAAAGACTACACCCATTTCCGACACCCAGATCCCCGAACCCTCCCCAACCCCCACGGACCAGCACATAGCCCACCGCCCTACATTATTTCACATACTGGGCATTTCTTGCCATTTTAGGGCAGGCCCCTGACCGTAGCCTCCCACTGGGCACACGAGGAGCCACGAAAAGACTGTACCCATTTCCGACACCCAGATCCCCTGAACCCCCCTCCCCAACCCCCGCGGACCAAAGGCTATAGCCCACCTCGAATTATTTCACAGACTGCGTCAGGCATTTCTTGCCATTTTAGGCAGGCCTGATCAGAGCCTCGCACTGGGCACACGAGGAGCCACAAAATACTGTACCCATTTCCGACACCGATCCTGAACCCCTCCCCAACCCCTGACCAAAGGCTATAGCCCACCCGGGACTATTTCGCTGCTGGCATATTTTGCCATTTTAGGCAGTGCCTCCTGACAGACTCAGACTGGGACACGAGGAGCCTAAAAGACTGCACCATTTCCGACACCAGATCTCCCAACCCCTCCCAACCTCGGACTAAAGGCTATAGCCCACCTCTTGTGACTATTTCAAGGCGCCACAAGGCATTTATTACCATTTTAGGGCAGGCCTGACAGTCCTCCCACTGGGCACACACGAGGAGCCAAAAGATCAGAAACATTTCCACACCTGATCTCCCGAACCCTCCTCAACCCCTCAAGGACCAGTTATAGCCCACTGCCTCGGCGACTATTTCGCTGGCGCTGGCATTTTTGCCATTTTAGGCAGGCCCTGATCAGAGCCTCCCATCAAGCACACGAGGAGCCTCGAAAAGACTGTACCCATTTCCGACACCCAGATCCCCGGTAACCCCCCCCCCCACCCCCCCCGACCAAAGGCTATAGCCCACCGCCTCGCGATTATTTCACA
The DNA here is from genome assembly GCA_030449925.1 of Citropsis articulata. Lineage (NCBI taxonomy): Eukaryota > Viridiplantae > Streptophyta > Magnoliopsida > Sapindales > Rutaceae > Citropsis > Citropsis articulata. The sequence goes on along the minus strand of JASUUH010000044.1, from coordinate 27,833 downwards.
GGCTGCCTGGCATTTCTTGCCATTTTAGGCAGTGCTCGACGTAGCCTCCCACTGGGCACACGAGGAGCCTCAAAAGACTGCACCCATTTCCGACACCTGATCCCCGAACCCCCTCCCAACCCCTCATGGACCAAAGGCTATAGCCCACTGCCTGATTATTTCAAGGCTGGCTAGCATTTCTTGCCATTTTAGGCAGGCCTGACCAGTAGCCTCCCATCACACACGAGGAGCCTCAACAAGACTGTACCCATATCCACGCCTGCATCCCCGAACCCTCCCAACCCTCATGGACAGGCTAGCCCACTGCCCTACATTATTTCAAGACGCACAAGTATTTTTTTGCCATTTTAGTGGCGACCAGACTCAAGACTGGGACACGAGGAGCCCAGAAAAAGACTCACATTTCCACACCCAGATCTCCCCGAACCCCCCAACCCCTCGGACTGTGTTATAGCCCACTGCCTTGGACTATTTCAGCTGCTGGCATTTATTGCCATTTTAGGGCAGGCGTCTAACCGTAGCCTCCCACTGGGTACACGAGGAGCCTCGAAAAGACTGTAACCGTTTCCGACACCCAGATCTCCCGAACCCCCCTCCCCAACCCCCCCGGACCAACGGCTATAGCCCACCGCCTCGAGACTATTTCTCACACTGGCATTTCTGCCATTTTAGGGCAGTGCCCTGACCGTAGCCTCAAGACTGGGACACGAGGATCCCAGAAAAGACTGACCCATTTCCAACGCCCCGATCCCCGAACCCCTCCCAACCCTCAAGGACCAGTTATAGCCCACCGGCCTACATTATTTCACAAGGCACTGGCATTTCCATTTTAGGTGCCTCTGACCCAGAGCCTCACACTGGGGACACGAGGAGCCTAGAAAGACTGTACCCATTTCCGACACCCAGATCCCCGAACCCCTCCCAACCCCCGCGGACCAAAGGCTACAGCCCACCGGCCCTTGATTATTTCAAGCACGTCACTGGCATTTCTTGCCATTTTAGGCAGGCCTGACCCAGTCTCCCACTGGGACACGAGGAGCCTCAAAAGACTGCACCATTTCCGACACCTGCATCCCCGAACCCCTCCCAACCCCAAGGACTAAAGGCTATAGCCCACTCGACTATTTCAAGGACTGGGGCATTTCTTGCCATTTCAGTGCCTGATCAGAGCCTCCCACCGGGCACACGAGGAGCCTCAAAAGACTGTACCCATTTCCGACACCTGATCCCCGAACCCCTCCCAACCCTCATGGCTATAGCCCACCGCCGGGACTATTTCTCAAGGCTGTCACTGGCATTTCTTGCCATTTTAGTGCCTCGACTGTAGCCTCGACTGGGACACGAGGAGCCTAGAAAAGACTGTATTTCCACACGCATCCCCGAACCCCTCCTCAACCCTCATGACCAAAGGCTATAGCCCACCGGCCTACATTATTTCACTGCACACTGGGCATTTCTTGCCATTTTAGGGCAGGCCTCTGACCGTAGCCTCGGACTGGGGACACGAGGAGCCTCAAAAAGACTGTACCATTTCCGACACCCAGATCCCCCGAACCCCCCTCCTCAACCCCCGCGGACCAAAGGCTACAGCCCACCGGCCTCGGCGACTATTTCACACAAGACTGCATTGCCATTTTAGGCCTGACCGCACTCCTGACTGGGACACGAGGAGCCTAGAAAAGACTGTACACATTTCCGACACCCAGATCCCCCGAACCCTCCCAACCCCTGGACCAAAGCTATAGCCCACCGGCCCTATGACTATTTCACAAGGCATTTATTGCCATTTTAGGGCAGGCGTCTGACCGTAGCCTCCCACTGGGCACACGAGGAGCCTCGAAAAGACTGTAAACATTTCCGACACCCAGATCTCCCTAATTCCCCTCCTTAACCCCCGCGGACCAAAGGCTATAGCCCACCGGCCTCTGATTATTTCTGCTGGCTGGCACATTTCTTGCCATTTTAGTGTGCCCCACTGTAGCCTCCCACTACACGAGGAGCCTCAAAAGACTGTACCCATTTCCGACACCTGATCCCCCCGAACCCCTCCCAACCCCTGAACAAAGGCTATAGCCCACCTCGGATTATTTCAAGGCTGCCACTGGCATTTCTTGCCATTTTAGTATGTGCCCCTGACAGAGCCTCCCATCACACGAGGAGCCTAGAAAGATACCCATTTCCACACCCATCCCCGAACCCCTCCCCAACCCCCACGGACCAAAGGCTATAGCCCACCGGCCTCTAAGTCCATTTCACGGGGTGAGCCGCTGGGCATTTCTTGCCATTTTAGGGCAGCCGTCTGACCGTAGCCTCCAACTCGGCACACGAGACCCCTAAAAGACTGTACCCATTTCACACCCACATCCCCCTCGAACCCCTCCCAACCCCGCGACCAAAGGCTATAGCCCACCGCCCTAAGACTATTTCGCTGCTGGCATTTCTTGCCATTTCAGGCCTGATCAGTAGCCTCCCACCGGGCACACGAGGAGCCATCAAAAGACACCCATTTCCGACACCCATCCCCCTGAACCCTCCCAACCCGCTGGACCAAAGGCTATAGCCCACGCCTCGGGGACTCTGGCTGCTGGCATTTCCATTTTAGTGCAGGCTGACCGTAGCCTCAAGACCGGGACACGAGGAGCCTAGAAAAGACAGTACCCATTTCCAACCCTGCATCCCCGAACCCCTCCCAACCCCTGACCAAAGGCCATAGCCCACCGGCCCTACATTTCAAGACGTCACCTGGCATTTCTTGCCATTTTAGTGCCTCGACTGCCTCAGACTGGGGACACGAGGAGCCTAGAGAAGAATGTACCCATTTCCGCACCTGCATCCAACCCTCCCTGACACGAGGAGCCTAGAAAAGACTGTACCATTTCCGACACCCAGATCTCCCGAACCCCCCTCCCCAACCCCCGCGGACCAAAGGCTATAGCCCACCGCCGTGAATATTTCATGGCACCACATATTTATTACCATTTGTGGCAGCTCGACCCAGCCTCCCACTGGGCACACGAGAGCCTCGAAAAGACATATACACCCGATCTCCGAACCCCTCCTCAACCCCTCATGGACTAAAGGCTATAGCCCACCTCATGATTATTTCTGGCTGTGCTGGCTGGCATTTCTTGCCATTTTAGGCAGGCCTGATCAGAGCCTCCCACTGGTCACACGAGGAGCCTCAAAAAGACTGTACCCATTTCCGACACCCAGATCCCCGAACCCCCCTCCTCAACCCCCGCGGACCAAAGGCTATAGCCCACCGGCCTCATGACTATTTCAAGGCTGCGCCATGGCATTTCTTGCCATTTTAGTATGTGCCCCGATCAGCCTCCCACCGGGCACACGAGGAGCCGAAAAGACTGTACCCATTTCCCGACACCCGCATCCCCCGAACCCTCCCAACCCCGCATGACAAAGGCTATAGCCCACCGGTGATTATTTCAAGTCACTGGCGCATTTCTTGCCATTTTAGCAGGCCTGACCGTAGCCTCTGACTGGGACACGAGGAGCCTAGAAGACTGCACATTTCCACACGATCCCCGAACCCTCCTCAACCCCACGGGACCAGCTATATAGCCCATGTGCCTCGGTGATTATTTCACACACTGGCATTTCTTGCCATTTTAGTGTGCCTGATCACTCACTGGGGACACGAGGAGCCTAGAAAAGACTGTACCCATTTCCGACACCCAGATCTCCCGAACCCCCCTCCTCAACCCCCGACTGGAAAGCTATAGCCCACCGCCCCTGACTATTTCGCAGCTGGCCACACATTTATTGCCATTTTAGGGGCTCGACCGGAGCCTCCCACTGGGCACACGAGGAGCCTCGAAAAAGACTGTAAACCCATTTCGACACCTGATCTCCGAACCCCTCCTCAACCCTCATGACTAAAGGCTATAGCCCACTGCCTCGATTATTTCATGCTGCGGCATTGGCATTTCTTGCCATTTTAGGGCAGGCCCTGATCAGCCTCCCACTGGCACACGAGGAGCCTCAAAAGACTGTACCCATTTCTCACACCTGCATCCCCGAACCCCTCCCAACCCTGACAGCTATAGCCCACTATGATTATTTCACAAGCATTGGCATTTCTGCCATTTTAGGGCAGGCCCCTGATCAGAGCCTCCCACTGGCACACGAGGAGCCTCAAAAGACTGTACCCATTTCCACACCTGATCCCCGAACCCCTCCCAACCCCTGACAAAGGCTATAGCCCACCGCCTTGGATTATTTCTCAAGGCCATACTGGCATTTCTTGCCATTTTAGGGCAGGCCTGACTGTAGCCTCGCACTGGGGACACGAGGAGCCTATATAAGACTGTACCCATTTCCCACACCCAGATCCCCCGAACCCCCCTCCCCAACCCCCATGACCAGCATATAGCCCACCGCTATGATTATTTCATGGGCCAAAGATTGCCATTTTAGGCGGGCTGACCGACTGATCACACGAGGAGCCTAGAAAGACTGTACCCATTTCGACACCTGCATCTCCGAACCCTCCTCAACCCTCATGACTGGCTATAGCCCACCGCCTTGACTATTTCACAGTGCGCTACTGGCATTGCCATTTTAGGCAGGCTCGACCGTAGCCTCCCACTGGGCACACGAGGAGCCTCGAAAAGACTGTACCCATTTCGACACCTGATTCCCAACCCCTCCTAACCCCTCATGACTAAAGGCTATAGCCCACCGGGCGACTATTTCTGGCTGCACTGGCATTTCTTGCCATTTTAGGGCTGCCTGACTGTAGCCTCCCACTGGCACACGAGGAGCCTAGAAAAGACTGTACCCATTTCCGACACCCGCATCCCCCGAACCCTCCTCAACCTCAGGTGACTACAGCCCACTGCTGATTATTTCACACGGCCATGGCATTTTGCCATTTTAGGCAGGCCCTGATCAGAGCCTCCCACTCACACGAGGAGCCTCAAAAGACCAGACCCATTTCCGACACGCTGATCCCCCAAACCCCCCAACCCCTCATGAACAAAGGCTATAGCCCACTGCCTATGATTATTTCTGCGCCACGCTGGGCATTTCTTTCCATTTTAGGGCAGCCTGACAGTAGCCTCAAGACTGGGACACGTGGAGCCTAGAAAAGACTGTACCCATTTCGACACCTGCATCCCCGAACCCTCCTCAACCCTCAAGGACCAAAGGCTATAGCCCACCGCTGGCGATTATTTCTGCGCCATGGGCATTTCTTGCCATTTTAGGCAGGCCCTCTCAGAGCCTCCACTGGCACGAGGAGCCCGAAAAGACGTACCCATTTCCGACACCCATCCCCCCGAACCCCCTCCTCAACCCCAAGGACCAGGCTATAGCCCACCTCGGCGATTATTTCACAAGCCACACTGGCATTTCTTGCCATTTTAGGGCAGGCTCCTGACCAGCCTCAGACTGGGACACGAGGAGCCTAGAAAAAGACTGCACCCATGACACCCATCCCCGAACCCTCCTCAACCCCCTCGGACCAAAGGCTATAGCCCACCGCCTGAGACTATTTCTGTGGCCACTGCATATTTTAGGGCAGCCGCTGACTGTAGCCTCCCACTGGGCACACGAGGAGCCTCGAAAAGACTGTAACCATTTCCGACACCCAGATCTCCCGAACCCCCCTCCTCAACCCCCAAGGGACTAGCTATAGCCCACCGCCTTGATTATTTCACAAGGCAGGCATTTCTTGCCATTTTAGGGCAGCCTCGATCAGTAGCCAGACTGGGACACGAGGAGCCTAGAAAAGACTGTACCCATTTCCGACACCCAGATCCCCCGAACCCCCCTCCCCAACCCCCGCGGACCAAAGGCTATAGCCCACCGGCCTATGATTATTTCACAGGCTGCTACTGGCATTTCTTTTGCCATTTTAGGCTCCTGACCGAGCCTCGACTGGGCACACGAGGAGCCTAGAAAAGACTGTAACCATTTCTGACACCCAGATCTCCCGAACCCCCCTCCTCAACCCCCGCGGACCAAAGGCTATAGCCCACCGGCCTCGGCGACTATGGTATTGGCATTTATTGCCATTTTAGGCCTGATCAGAGCCTCCCACTGGGCACACGAGGAGCCTAGAAAAGACTGTAACCATTTCCGACACCCAGATCTCCCGAACCCCCCTCCTCAACCCCCGCGGACCAAAGGCTATAGCCCACCGGCCTCGGCGACTATTTCGCGCGCTGCGCCGCTGGGTATTTCTTGCCATTTTAGGGCAGGCCTCTGACCGTAGCCTCGCACTGGGGACACGAGGAGCCTCAAAAAGACTGTACCCATTTCCGACACCCAGATCCCCCGAACCCCCCTCCTCAACCCCCGCGGACCAAAGGCTATAGCCCACCGGCCTCGGCGACTATTTCGCGCACTGCGTCGCTGGGCATTTCTTGCCATTTTAGGGCAGACCTCTGACCGTAGCGTACCACTGGGCACACGAGGACCATTGAAAAGACTGTACCTATTTTTGACACCCAGACCCCCCGAACCCCCCTCCCCAACCCCTCAAGGGACCAAAGTTCATAGCCCACCGCCCTGTGACTATTTCTGGTGCGCCACATTTCTTGGTATTTAGGGCAGGCTCGATCAGCCTCCCATCACACACGAGGAGCCTCGAAACGACTGTACCGATGTTCGACACCCAGATCCCCGAACCCCTCCCAACCCCCGGGACCAAAGCTATAGCCCACCGCCCGGCGACTATTTCACATGATTTCGCTGGGCATTTCTTGCCATTTTAGGGCAGGCCCCTGACCGTAGCCTCCCACTGGGCACACGAGGAGCCTCGAAAAGACTGTACCCATTTCCGACACCCAGATCCCCGAACCCTCCCTCAACCCCTCATGACCAAAGGCTATAGCCCACGGCCCGACTATTTCGCTGCCACTGGCATTTATTGCCATTTTAGGGCAGGCGTCTGACCGTAGCCTCCCACTAGGCACACGAGGAGCCTCAAAAAGACTGCACCCATTTCCGACACCCAGATCCCCTGAACCCCCCTCCCCAACCCCCGCGGACCAAAGGCTATAGCCCACCGGCCTCGGTGACTATTTCAAGACTGCGCACTGGCATTTCTTGCCATTTTAGGCAGGCCCTGACAGAGCCTCCATCAAGACACGAGGAGCCTCGAAAGACTGCCACTTTCCACACCTGCATCCCCAACCCTCCCAACCCCTCTGACCAAAGGCTATAGCCCACCGCTCATGACTATTTCATGTGGTCACTGGCATTTCTTGCCATTTTAGGTGGCCTGATCAGATCCTCCCACTGGCACACGAGGAGCCTAAAAGACTACCCATTTCCACACCCAGATCCCCAACCCTCCCAACCCCTCATGGACCAGCTATAGCCCACCCCGGCGACTATTTCACGCACCGCCGGGATTTCTTGCCATTTTAGGGCAGGCCTCTGATCGTAGGCTCCCACTGGGCACACGAGGAGCCTCGAAATGACTGTACCCATTTCCGACACCCAGATCCCCCGAACCCTCCTCCCTCACCCCCGCGGACCAAAGGCAACAGCCCATTGGCCCGATTATTTCACAAGGCCAAGGCATTTCTTGGCATTTTAGGGCAGGCCTCTGACCGTAGCCTCCCACTGGGCACACGAGGAGCCTCAGAAAGACTGTACCCATTTCCGACACCTGCATCTCCCGAACCCTCCCAACCCTCATGACCAAAGGCTATAGCCCACCTGGTGACTATTTCACAGACTGCGCCACTGGCATTTCTTGCCATTTTAGGGCAGGCCTCGACCGTAGAGCCTCCCACTGGGACACGAGGAGCCTCAAACGATCAGACCCATTTCCGACACCTGATCCCCCGAACCCTCCCAACCCCCTGACCAAGTAGCCCACCGCCTCGCGACTATTTCAAGATACTGCGCCATTTTAGGGCAGGCCTGACCGTAGCCTCCCACTGACACGAGGAGCCTCAAAAGACTGTACCCACTATCCTCAACCCCTCCCAACCCCATGGACCAAAGGCTATAGCCCACCTGCCCGACGATATTATGACATGTCACAGGCATTTCTTGCCATTTTAGTGGCCTGACCTCAGACTCCCACTGGGCACACGAGGAGCCTAGAAAGACTGACCCATTTCCGACAGATCCCGAACCCCTCCTCAACCCTCTGGACCAAAGGCTATAGCCCACCGCCCATGACTATTTCGCTGTGCGCCATTTATTGCCATTTTAGGGCAGGCCTGATCAGAGCCTCCCATCACACGAGGAGCCTGAAAAGATCAACCATTTCCTACACCCATATCTCCCGAACCCACCTCCTCAACTCCCGCTGACTAAAGGCTATAGCCCACTCGTGACTATTTCACAAGCATGGCATTTCTTGCCATTTTAGGCAGGCAATCAGTAGCCTCGCACTGGGGACACGAGGAGCCTAGAAAAGACTGTACCCATTTCTGACACCCAGATCCCCCGAACCCCCCTCCTCAACCCCTCATGACCAGGCTATAGCCCACCGCCTCGGATTTCAAGGCTACGCTGGCATTTCTGGCAATTTTAGGGCAGGCCTCTGACCGTAGCTTCCCATTGGGTACACGAGGACCATTGAAAAGACTGTACCCATTTCCGACACCTATAGCCCCCGAACCCCCCTCCCCAACCCCCGCGGACCAAAGTCTATAGCCCACCCCTGATTATTTCTGCGCCCGCTGCATTTTTTGCCATTTTAGGGCAGGCTCGATCAGAGCCTCCCACTGGGCACACGAGGAGCCTCGAAAAGACTGTACCCATTTCCGACACCCAGATCTCGAACCCTCCCCAACCCCATGACCAAAGCACAGCCCACCCGATTATTTCACAGCGTCACTGGCATTTCTTGCCATTTTAGGCAGGCCTGACCGTAGCCTCCCCCTGGGGACACGAGGAGCCTCAAAACGACTGTACCCATTTCCGACACCCAGTTCCCCCGAACCCCCCCCCACCCCTCATGACCAGTTATAGCCCAGGCCTCGCGACTATTTCATGCCGCGCCGCTGGGCATTTATTGCCATTTTAGGGGAGGCCTCTGACCGTAGCCTCGCACTGGGGACACGAGGAGCCTCAAAAAGACTGTACGCATTTCCGACACCCAGATCCCCCGAACCCCCCTCCTCAACCCCCGCGGACCAAAGGCTATAGCCCACTGCCTGGCGATTATTTCAACTGCGCTGGCATTTCTTATTTTTTAGGCAGGCTCGACAGTAGCCTCCCATCGCACACGAGGAGCCTCAAAAGACTGTACCATTTCCGACACCCTGATCCCCGAACCCCTCCTCAACCTCATGGACCAAAGGCTATAGCCCACCGGCCACGACTATTTCTACAGTCACTGGCATTTCTTGCCATTTTAGTGGCCTCCTGACCCAGACCTCCCACTGGCACACGAGGAGCCTCAAAAGACTGACCCATTTCTGACACATCCCGAACCCTCCTCAACCCCCATGGACCAAAGGCTATAGCCCACCGCTGACTATTTTATGACACACACTGGCATTTCTTGCCATTTGTGCAAGCCCTCAGCCTCTCTGCACACGAGGAGCCTCGAAAAGACTGTACCCATTTCCTACACCCAGATCTCACTAACCCTCCCCAACCCTCATGACCAAAGGCTATAGCCCACCGCCTCGACTATTTCACAGACTGCTCATTGGCATTTCTTGCCATTTTAGGGCAGGCCTCTGACCGTAGCCTCCCACTGGGCACACGAGGAGCCTCAAAAAGACTGTACCCTTTTCCGACACCCAGATCCCTTAACCCCCCTCCCCAACCCCCGCGGACTAAAGGCTATAGCCCACCGGCCTCGGCAACTATTTCACGCACTGCGTCGCTAGGCATTTCTTGCCATTTTAGGACAGGCCTCTGACCGTAGCCTCCCACTGGGCACACGAGGAGCCTAGAAAAGACTGTACCCATTTCCACCTGATCCCCGAACCCCTCCTCAACCCTCAAGGGACTATTATAGCCCACGCCATGATTATTTCACAAGGCCATGGCATTTCTTGCCATTTTAGGCAGGCCCTGACCGTAGCCTCCCACTGGGACACGAGGAGCCTCAAAAGACTGTACCCATTTCCGACACCTGCATCTCGAACCCTCCTCAACCTCATGGACCAAAGGCTATAGCCCACCGCCTCTGATTATTTCAAGGCCATACTGGCATTTTTGCCATTTTAGGGCAGGCTCTGATCAGCCTCAGACTGGGACACGAGGAGCCTAGAAAAGACTGCACTCCATTTCCGACACCCATCCCGAACCCTCCCAACCCTCATGACCAAAGGCTATAGCCCACCGGCCCATGCTATTTCACTGGCCTGGCATTTATTGCCATTTTAGGCAGTGCCTGACCAGAGCCTCCCACTGGCACACGAGGAGCCTCAAAAGACTGAAACCCATTTCCGACACCCAGATCCCTAACCCTCCTCAACCCCCGCTGACAAAGGCTATAGCCCACCGCCTGATTATTTCACACATGTCAAGGCATTTCTTGCCATTTTAGGTCTGCCTGACCGTAGCCTCCCATCAAGTACACGAGGAGCCTCAAAAAGACTGTACCCATTTCCGACACCTGATCCCCGAACCCTCCCAACCCCCTGACCAGTAGCCCACCGCCTCGATTTTTTCAAGGCGGCCACTGGCATTTCTTGCAATTTTAGTGGCCTGACCGTAGTGTCCCACACAACACGCGGAGCCTTGAAAAGACTGTACCCCATTCCCACACCCAGAGCCCCCGAACCACCCCCCTCAACCCCCACGGACCAACGTATATAGCCCACCGCCCCATGATTATTTCTGGGTGCGCCTGGCATTTCTTGCCATTTTAGGGCAGGCTCGACCGTAGCCTCCCACTGCACACACGAGGACCATCGAAAAGACTGTACCCATTTCCGACACCTAGATCCCCCGAACCCCCCTCCCCAACCCCCGCGGACCAAAGGCTATAGCCCACCGGCCTCGGCGACTATTTCACAAGATTTCGCCATTTTAGGGCAGGCCTCGACCGTAGCCTCCCATCGGCACACGAGGAGCCTCAAAGACTGCACCATTTCCGACACCCAGAGCCTCCGAACCCTCCCAACCCCTGGACAGCTATAGCCCATTGGCCTCGGTGACTATTTCACGCTCCGCCGGCATTTTGCCATTTTAGGCAGGCCTCCTGACGAGCCGCCACTGGCACACGAGAGAGCCTCAAAAGACTGCACCCATTTCCACACCTGATCCCCGAACCCCACTCCCAACCCCCGCTGACCAAAGCTATAGCCCACCGGCCCAGGCGATATTTCACAGACTGCGCCCATTTCTTATTGCCATTTGGGCCTGACCGTAGCCTCCCACTGCACACGAGGAGCCTGAAAAGACTGCACCATTTCCCACCCCAGATCCCTCGAACCCCTCCCAACCCCGCTGACAGAGGCTATAGCCCACCGCCTCGAACTATTTCAGACTGTGTCACTGGCATTTCTTGCCATTTTAGGGCAGGCCTCTGACCGTAGCCACGTACTGGGGACACGAGGAGCCTCAAAAAGACTGTACCCAGTTCCGACACCCAGATCCCCCGAACCCCCCTCCTCAACCCCTGCGGCCAAAGGCTATAGCCCACCGGCCTCGGCGACTATTTCCATGGCTGCACTGGGCATTTCTTGCCATTTTAGGCAGTGCCTGACCTCAGAGCCTCAGACTGGGACACGAGGAGCCTCAAAAGACTGTACCCCATTTCCACACCCAGCCCCCGAACCCCTCCTCAACCCTCAAGGACCAAAGGCTATAGCCATTGGCCTGTGACTATTTCACGCCACTGGGCATTTCTTGCCATTTTAGGCAGGCCTCGACCAGAGCCTCCCACTGGCACACGAGGAGCCTCAAAAGACTGTACCCATTTCCGACACCTGATCCCCGAACCCCTCCCCAACCCTCATGGACTGCTATAGCCCACCGCCCGGCGATTATTTCACACTGCGCCTGGCATTTCCATTTTAGGCAGGCCTGACCGTAGCCTCCCATCACTGACACGAGGAGCATCAAAACGACTGTACCATTTCCGACACCCAGCTCCCGAACCCCTCCTCAACCCCCGCAGGCTGCTATAGCCCATTGGCCTCGACTATTTCACAGGCCACTGGGCATTTCTTGCCATTTTAGGGCTCTGACAGAGCCTCCCACTGCACACGAGGACCATTGAAAAGACACCCATTTCCGACACCTGAGCCCCCGAACCCTCTCCCAACCCCTCATGGAAAGCTATAGCCCACCGCCTCGCGACTATTTCTCTGGGTGCCACATTTCTTATTTATCAGGCTGACCGTAGCCTCCCACTGGGCACACGAGGACCAGAAGACTGCACCCATTTCACACGATCCCCGAACCCCTCCCAACCCCGCAGACCGGGCTATAGCCCACTGCCTCCGACTTATTTCAAGATTGCTGTTGGCATTTCTTGCCATTTTAGCAGCTCTGACCAGAGCCTCCCATCACACGAGGAGCCTCAAAAAGACTGTACCCATTTCCGACGCCCATCCCTGAACCCCTCCCAACCTCATGGACCAAAGGCTATAGCCCACCCCCTGAGACTATTTCCCAACTGTGTCATGGCATTTCTTGCCATTTTAGAGGTGCCTCGATCAGCCTCGCACTGGGGACACGAGGAGCCTAGAAAAGACTGTACCCATTTCCAACACCCAGATCCCCGGAACCCCCCGCCCCCACCCCCCCGGACCAAAGGCGATAGCCCACCCTCTACATTATTTCAAGACGCTGGCACTGGCATTTTGCCATTTTAGGGCAGGCCTGATCAGAGCCTCACTGGGACACGAGGAGCCCAAAAGACTGTACCCATACACCCATCCCCGAACCCCTCCTCAACCCCTCATGACCAAAGGCTATAGCCCATGCCCTGATTACCATGCCACCGGGCATTTATTGCCATTTTAGGTAGGCCTGATCACTCCTCAGACTGGGGACACGAGGAGCCTAGAAAAGACTGTACCCATTTCCGACACCCAGATCTCCCGAACCCCCCTCCTCAACCCTGACTGTGTTATAGCCCACCGCCTCGGGACTATTTCACGGGCAGCATTTATTGCCATTTTAGGTGTCTAACCGTAGCCTCCCACTGGGCACACGAGGAGCCTCGAAAAGACTGTATTTACACCTGCATCTCCCGAACCCTCCTCAACCCTCATGACCAGGCTATAGCCCACCGCCGGCGACTATTTCTGGCTGTGCCATGGCATTTCTTGCCATTTTAGGGCAGGCCTGACCGAGCCTCACTGCACACGAGGAGCCTCAAAAGACTCACCCATTTCCGACACCGCATCCCCAACCCCCTCCCAACCCTCATGGACCAAAGTCTATAGCCCACCGCCTCGCTGACTATTTCACAAGCGCCTGGCATTTATATGCAGGCCTCGACCGTAGCCTCCCATCACACACGAGGAGCCTCAAAGACTGTACCCATTTCACACTGATCCTCGAACCCCTCCCAACCCCGCATGAAGTATAGCCCACCGGCCCGATTATTTCACAGATTATGCTGCGCATTTCTTGGCATTTTAGGGCAGTCCTCTGACCGTAGCCTCCCACTGGGCACCCGAGGAGTCTCAAAAAGACTGTTCCCATTTCCGACACCCAGATCCCTCGAACCCCCCTCCCCAACCCCTGCGGACCAAAGGCTATAGCCCACCGGTCTCGGCGACTATTTCATACTGTGTCACTGGCATTTCTTGCCATTTTAGAGTGTGCCTCCCACAAGACCGGGGACACGAGGAGCCTAGAAAAGACTGTACCCATTTCCAACGCCCAGATCCCCTGAAACCCCCCCAACCCCCGCGGACCAAAGGCTATAGCCCACCGCCTCACTATTTCAAGACGCGGTCACTGGCATTTCTTGCCATTTGTGGCAGGCTCGACTGTAGCCTCAAGACTGGGACACGAGGAGCCTAGAAAAGACTGTACCCATTTCCGACACCCAGATCCCCCGAACCCCCCTCCTCAACCCCAACGGACCAAAGGCTATAGCCCATGTGCCTCGATTATTTCATGCTACTGGCATATTTATTGCCATTTTAGTGCTCAGACCTCAGACTGGGACACGAGGAGCCTAGAAAAGACTGTAACCATTTCCGACACCCAGATCTCCAGAACCCCTCCCAACCCCGCTGACTGGCTATAGCCCACCGCCCTGTGACTATTTCACTCACCACTGGCATTATTACCATTTTAGGCAGCCTGACCGTAGCCTCCCACTGGGCACACGAGGAACCTCTAAAAGACTGTAAACATTTCCGACACCTGATCTCCCTAACCCTCCTCAACCCCGCTGACCAGGCTATAGCCCACCGTGCCTGGCGACTATTTCTGGCTGCTGGCATTTCTTGCCATTTTAGGCGCCTGACCGTAGCCTCCCACTGGGCACACGAGGAGCCTCAAAAGACTGTACCCATTTCCGACACCCAGATCCCGAACCCCTCCTCAACCCCGCTGAACTTATAGCCCACCCTCGATTATTTCATACGCCATTGGCATTTCTTGCCATTTTATGGCTGCCTCGATCAGAGCCTGACTGGGACACGAGGAGCCCAGAAAAGATTGTACCCATTTCACACCCAGATCCCGAACCCTCCTCAACCCCTCATGGACCAAAGGCTATAGCCCACCGCCCTGAGACTATTTCGCTGTGCGCACTGGCATTTATTGCCATTTTAGGCAGGCCCATCAGAGCTCCCACTCAAGACACACGAGGAGCCTGAAAAGACTGTAACCATTTCCCGACACCTGATCTCCCGAACCCCTCCTCAACCCCGCATGACCAAAGGCTATAGCCCACCGCCTTGACTATTTCACCAAGGCCAAGTATTTCTTGCCATTTTAGGGCAGCTCTGACCAGAGCCTCGTGACTGGGACACGAGGAGCCTAGAAAACACTCTACCCATTTCTGACACCCAGATCCCCCGAACCCCCCTCCTCAACCACCGCGGACCAAAGGCAATAGCCCACCGGCGATTATTTTGCTACAAGGCCATTGGCATTTCCATTTTAGGCAGGCCCTGACAGAGCCTCCCACAAGCACACGAGGAGCCTCAAAAGACTGTACCCATTTCCCGACACCCATCCCCCGAACCCCTCCCAACCCCCGGACCAAAGGCTATAGCCCACGCCTGGCGATTATTTCACAAGGCTGCTGGCATTTCTTGCCATTTTAGGGAGGCCTCTGATCAGAGCCTCACTGGGACACGAGGACAGAAAGACTGTACCCATTTCCGACACCCAGATCCCCGAACCCCCTCCTCAACCCTCATGACCAGCTATAGCCCACCCCTGAGACTATTTCTCTGCGCCGCTGGGCATTTATTGCCATTTTAGGGTAGGCGTCTGACCGTAGCCTCCCACGGGGCACACGAGGAGCCTTGAAAAGACTGTAACCATTTCTGACACCCAGATCTCCCGAACCCCCCGCCGACCAAAGGCTATAGCCCACCGCTTTGACTATTTCAAGGCTGCACTGGCATTTCTTGCCATTTTAGGGCAGCCCTCAGTAGCCTCACTGGGACACGAGGAGCCTAGAAAAGACTCACCATTTACACCGAACCCCCTCCCTCAACCCTCATGACCAAAGGCTATAGCCCACCGACGCCTCATTTCACGCCACTGGCATTTGCCATTTTAGGCAGGCCTTGACCGAGCCTCCCACTGGGCACGAGGAGCCATTGAAAAGACAGACCCATCGACACCCAGATCCCCGAACCCCTCCCAACCCCGCTGACCAAAGTCTATAGCCCACCGCCTGACTATTTTCCTGGGCCATTTTCTTGCCATTTTAGGCAGGCCTGACCGTAGCCTCCCATCACACGAGGAGCCTCGAAAAGATCACCCATTTCACACCTGATCCTCGAACCCCCCCCTCAACCCCCGCTGACCAAAGGCTATAGCCCACGGGCCTCGGCGACTATTTCGCGCGCTGCGCCGCTGGGCATTTCTTGCCATTTTAGGGCAGGCCTCTGACCGTAGCCTCGGACTGGGGACACGAGGAGCCTCAAAAAGACTGTACCATTTCCGACACCCAGATCCCCCGAACCCCCCTCCTCAACCCCTCATGGACTAAAGTTATAGCCCACCGCCTGGCGATTATTTCATGACTGCGCCACTGGCATTTCTATTTTAGGCAGGCCTCTGTCAGCCTCCCATCGCACACGAGGCGCCTCTAAAAGACGGGACCCATTTCCGACACCCAGATCCCCTGAACCCTCCCAACCCCCGCGGACCAAAGGCTATAGCCCACCGGCCTCGGCGACTATTTCAGGCATGTCATGGCATTTCTTGCCATTTTAGGGCTGGCCTCTGACCCAGATCCTCCCACTGGCACACGAGAGAGCCTCGAAAAGACTGCACCCATTTCTGACACTGATCCCCGAACCCTCCTCAACCTCCGACTAAAGGCTATAGCCCACCGCCACGGCGACTATTTCATGACTGGCCTGGCATTTCTTGCCATTTTAGGGCAAGCTCTGATCAGCCTCCACTCACACGAGGAGCCTAAAAGACTGTTCCCATTTCCGACACCAAGAGCCCCGAACCCCTCCCTCAACCCCGCAGACCAAAGGCCACATCCCATTGGCCGACTATTTCTCGGCGCCCCTGGGCATTTCTTGCCATTTTAGGGCAGACCTCTGACCGTAGCGTCCCACTGGGCACACGAGGACCATTGAAAAGACTGTACCCATTTCCGACACCCAGACCCCCCGAACCCCCCTCCCCAACCCCATGACTAAGTCTGCCCACCGGCCCCATGACTATTTCGCTGGTGCACGCTGGCATTTCTTGCCATTTTAGCAGGCCTCGACCGTAGCCTCCCATCAAGCACACGAGGACCATCGAAGACTGCACCATTTCGACACCCATCCTCGAACCCCCTCCCAACCCCGCAGACCGAAAGCTATAGCCCACCGCCTGGCGATTATTTCATTGCATTTGGGCATTTACCATTTTAGGCAGCCTGACCAGAACCTCCCACTGGCACACGAGGAGCCTCGAAAAGACTGTACCCATTTTCGACGCCTGCATCCTCGAACCCTCCCCAACCCCGCTGGACCAAAGGCTATAGCCCACCGCCCTGAGACTATTTCACTGGTGTCACTGGCATTTTGCCATTTTAGATGTGCCTCCTGACCGTAGCCTCCCGAATGGGACACGAGGAGCCCAGAAAAGCCTGTACCCATTTCCAACGCCTGATCCCCGAACCCCTCCCAACCCCTCATGACCAAAGGCTATAGCCCACCGCCTCGGACTATTTCACACGCTGCGTCATTGGCATTTCCCATTTTAGGCAGGCCTCTGACTAGCCTCATCGGGCACACGAGGAGCCAAAAAGACTGTACCCATTTCCGACACCTGATCCTCGAACCCCTCCCAACCCCTCATGAAAAGGCTATAGCCCACCGGCCATTATTATTTCAGGCGCCATTGGCATTTCTTGCCATTTGCAGGCCTCGACTGACTCCCACTCACACGAGGACCCCTCGAAAAGACTGTACCCATTTCCGACACCCATCCGAACCCTCCTCAACCCTCAGGACCAAAGGCTATAGCCCATTGGCCTCATGACTATTTCACACGCACACTGGCATTTCTTGCCATTTTAGGCAGGCTCAGAGCCTCCCACTGGGCACACGAGGAGCCTCGAAAAGACTGTACCTATTTCCAACACCCAGATCCCCGAACCCCCCTCCCCAACCCCGCAGACCAAAGTCTATAGCCCACCTCGCGATTATTTCACAGACGCCACTGGCATTTCTTGCCATTTTAGGGCAGGCCTCTGACAGTAGCCTCCCATCAAGACACGAGGAGCCTGAAAAGACTGTGCCCATTTCCGCCCCTGATCCCTCGAACCCTCCCAACCCCTCATGGACCAAAGGCTATAGCCCACACTGCCTCGATATTTCATATGTCATCTGCATTTCTTGCCATTTTAGGCTGGCCTCCTGACCAGATCCTCCCACTGGCACACGAGGAGCCTCAAAAGACTGCACCCATTTCCACATGCATCCCCAACCCCTCCTCAACCCCGGACCAAAGGATATAGCCCACCGCCTGACTTTTATTGCTGCTACCAGGCATTTCTTGCCATTTTAGTGCCTCCTGATCAGTAGCCTCCAACTTGCCACACGAGGACCCTCGAAAAGACTGTACCCATTTCCGACACCAAGAGCCCCCCAACCCCCCCCCAACCCCCGCGGACCAAAGGCTACATCCCATTGGCCTCAAGATTATTTTCAAGGCCATACCGCTGGCATTTCTTGCCATTTTAGGTGGCTCGATCAGAGCCCCACAAGCACACGAGGAGCCATTGAAAAGACTGCACCCATTTCCCCAGATCCCCGAACCCCTCCCAACCCCCGGACCAGGCTATAGCCCACCGCCCCGACTATTTCATGAGGTGCGCCACATTTCTTGCCATTGGGTGGCCTCGATCAGAGCTCCCACTGGGCACACGAGCCTCGAAAAGACTGTACCCATTTCCGACACCCAGATCCCCGGAACCCCTCCCAACCCCGCAGACCGAAAGCTATATCCCACCGGCCCACGACTTATTTCACTGCTCTGGGCATTTCTTGCCAGGCAGCCTGATCAGCCTCCCACCGGGCACACGAGGAGCCCAAAAGACTGCACCCATTTTCGACGCCTGATCCCCGAACCCCTCCCAACCCCTCATGACCAGGCTATAGCCCACCGGCCAGACTATTTCACACAGTCACTGGCATTTCTTGCCATTTTAGAGCCTGACCGTAGCCTCAATGGGGACACGAGGAGCCCAGAAAGACTGTACCCATTTCCAACGCCTGATCCCCGAACCCCTCCCTAACCCCTCATGACCAAAGGCTATAGCCCACCGCCTCGATTATTTCAGACGCTCAAGGCATTTTTACCATTTTAGTATGTGCCTCCATCAGAGCCTCAGACTGGGCACACGAGGAGCCTCCAAAAGAATGTACCCATTTCACACCCATCCCGAACCCCTCCCAACCCCGCTGAAAAGGTTATAGCCCACCGCCTGGCATTATTTCGCTGCTACTGGCATTTCTTGCCATTTTGCAGGCTGAGCCTTAATCCCAAGCACACGAGGACCCTCGAAAAGACTGTACCCATTTCCCGACACCCAGATCCTCGAACCCCTCCCCAACCCCTCATGACCAGGCTATAGCCCACCTGCCTCGACTATTTCGCTGACTGTCACATTTCTTGCCATTGGGCAGGCCTGACCAGCCTCCCACTGGGCACACGAGGAGCCATCAAAACACTGCACTATTTCCGACACCCAGATCTCCGAACCCTCCACAACCTGACTAGCATAGCCCACCGCCTCGGGGACTATTTCCAAGGCTGTCACTGGCATTTCTTGCCATTTGTGGCAGCCTCCTGACCAGAAGCCTCGTGACTGGGACACGAGGAGCCTAGAAAAGACTGTACCCATTTCCACACCATCTCAACCCCTCCTCAACCCCTCATGACCAAAGGCTATAGCCCACCGCTGACATTATTTCACAAGGCTGCCACAGGCATTGCTTGCCATTTTAGGTGCCCCGACCGTAGCCTCCCACTGGCACACGAGGAGCCTCAAAAGACTGCACCCATTTCCGACACCTGCATCCCCGAACCCCTCCTCAACCCTCATGACCAAAGCTATAGCCCACTGGCGACTATTTCTCACTGAATTTCTGCCATTTTAGTGTGCCTGACCAGCCTCCCACTCACACGAGGAGCCTCGAAAAGACTGCACCCATTTCCACACCTAGATCCCCGAACCCTCCCAACCCCTCAGACGGGCTACAGCCCATTGGCCTCGACTATTTCGGCTGCTACTGCTGGCATTTTGCCATTTGGCAGGCCTCGACCGTGTCCCACCGGGCACACGAGGAGCTCAAAAGACTGTACCCATTTCCCGACACCCAGAGCCCCCAACCCTCCCTCAACCCTCGGACTAAGACTATTGCCCACCGCCTCAGACTATTTCACTGCGCCATGGCATTTAGGCCTCCTCAGAGCCTCCCATCACACGAGGAGCCATCGAAAAGACTGCACCCATTTCACACCCATCCCCGAACCCCTCCCCAACCCCTCAGACCAAAGGCTACCCATTGGCCTCGCGACTATTTCACACAAGGCTGGCATTTCTTGCCATTTTATGTGCCTGACCGAGGCCCACGCACACGAGGACCAGAAAAGACTGTACCCATTTCCGACACCTGTGAGCCCCCGAACCCTCCCCAACCCCATGGACCAAGATAGCCCACCGCCTGGCGATTATTTCACAGATGCTGTTGGGCATTTCCATTTTAGGCAGCTCTGATCAGAGCCTCCCATCAAGCACACGAGGAGCCTAAAGACTGTACCCATTTCCCGACGCCCTGCATCCCCGAACCCCTCCCAACCCCCATGGACCAAAGGCTATAGCCCACCGCCATGACTATTTCACAGCCGGGCTGGCATTTCTTGCCATTTTAGAGCAGTGCTCTGACCGTAGCCTCAGACTGGGACACGAGGAGCCTAGAAAGACTGACCCATTTCCAACGCCTGATCCCCGAACTCCTCCCAACCCCTCATGACCAGCTATAGCCCACCGGCCTCTATTATTTCAGACGCTACGCTTGGCATTTCTTGCCATTTTAGTGCCTCGACAGTAGCCTCTCGATCACACGAGGAGCCTCAAAAGACTGTACCCATTTCCACACCTGTATCCCCCAAACCCCTCCCAACCCCCATAAAGGCTATAGCCCACCGGCCTGGCGACTATTTCTTTGCATCTGGCATTTCTTGCCATTTTGTAGGCCTGACCAGAGCCTCCCACTGGCACACGAGAGCCTCAAAAGACTGTACCCATTTCCGACACCTGATCTCGAACCCTCCCCTCAACCCTCATGACCAAAGGCTATAGCCCACCGCCTCAAGACTATTTCAAGACTGCGCCGCTGGCATTTCTTATTTTAGGGCAGGCCTCTGACCGTAGCCTCCCATCACACGAGGAGCCTCAAAAGACTGTACCCATTTCCCGACACCCAGATCCCGAACCCTCCTCCCAACCCGCTGCTGACCAGGGTATAGCCCACCGCCTCGGGACTATTTCAGCTGGCATTTTTGCCATTTTAGGGCAGGCCTCTGACCGTAGCCTCGGACTGGGGACACGAGGAGCCTAGAAAAGACTGTACCCATTTCCTACACCAAGATCCCCGAACCCCTCCTCAACCTCATGGACCAAAGGCTATAGCCCACCGCCTGACTTTCACATGGCATACTGGAGCATTTCTTATTGCCATTTTAGTGTGCCCCCGACCGTAGCCTCCCACTGGGCACACGAGGAGCCTCGAAAGACTGTAACCATTTCCGACACCCAGATCCCCCGAACCCCCCGCCTCAACCCCCGCGGACCAAAGGCTATAGCCCACGGGCCGCGGCGACTATTTCACAGGCCACTGGCATTTCTTGCCATTTGTGGCAGGCCTCCTGACTGCTCCTCGACTGGGGACACGAGGAGCCTAGAAAAGACTGTACCCATTTCCGACACCAGATCCCCCGAACCCCCCTCCTCAACCCCTGGACTGGTTATAGCCCACCGCCTGGTGATTATTTCTGCTCACTGCGCATTTATTACCATTTTAGGCAGGCTGCCTGACTGTAGCCTCCCATCAAGCACACGAGGAGCCTCAAAGACTGAACATTTCCGACACCCAGATCTCCCTAATTCCCCTCCCTAACCCCCCGGACTAAAGGCTATAGCCCACGGCCTGATTATTTCATCACAAGGCCACTGGCATTTCTTGCCATTTGTGGCAGGCCTCTGACAAGACTGGGACACGAGGAGCCTAGAAAAGACTGTTACCATTTCCGACACCCAGATCTACCGAACCCTCCCAACCCCTCATGGACCAAAGGCTATAGCCCACCTGCCCTGACTATTTCTGGCTGCGCCAGGCATTTATTACCATTTTAGGGCAGGCGTCTGACTGTAGCCTCCGACTGGGCACACGAGGAGCCTCGAAAAGACTGTAACAATTTTCGACACCCAGATCTCCCGAACCCTCCTAACCCTCATGACCAGTATAGCCCACCGCCTCGACTATTTCACATGCTGGCATTTCTTGCCATTTTAGGGATGGCGTCTGACCGTAGCCTCGGACTGGGGACACGAGGAGCCTAGAAAAGACTGTACCCATTTCCGACACCCAGATCCCCCGAACCCCCCTCCTCAACCCTCATGACCAGCTATAGCCCACCTCGGCTGATTATTTCACACACCTGGCATTTCTTGCCATTTAGGCGGCCCCTGACCAGTAGCCTCCCACTGGGCACACGAGGAGCCTCAAAAGACTGCATTTCCGACACCCAGATCCCCGAACCCCTCCCAACCCTCATGACTACTATAGCCCACCGCCTGTGACTATTTCCATGCGTCATTGGCATTTCGTGCCATTTTAGGGCAGCCTCAATCAGACCGTGACCTCAAGGGACACGATGAGCCTAGAAAAGACTGTACCCATTTCCGACACGCAGATCCCGACCTCCTCAACCCCGCTGGACCAGCACATAGCCCACCGGCCCGGAGATCTTTTCAGGCCAAGGCTGCTATTTCTTGCATTTTGTGGGCAGGCTCTGACCAGAGTGTCCCACTGGGCACACGAGGAGCCATTGAAAGACTGCACCCATTTCCACACCCAGCCCCGAACCCCCACCCCAACCCCTCATGACCAAAGTTCATTGCCCACGCCCCATGACTATTTCAGTGCGCCACCGGGCATTTCTTGCCATTTTAGGCAGGCCTCTGACAGAGCCTCCCACTGCACACGAGGACCATCGAAAGACTCACCCATTTCGACACCTGATCCTCGAACCCCTCCCAACCCCCATGACCAAATGCTATAGCCCACCTCCAGGCGATTTCAAGATTTCGCCTGCCGGCATTTCTTGCCATTTTAGGGCATGTGCCTCACACCGTAGCCTCCCACTGGGCACACGAGGACCATCAAAAAGACTGTACCCATTTCCGACACCCAGCCCCGAACCCCTCCTCAACCTCAAGACCAAAGGCTATAGCCCAGGACTATTTCAAGATGCGCTCTGGCATTTTTGCCATTTTAGGCAGGTCACCATAGCCTCCCACTGGCACCCGAGGAGCCTCAAAAGACTGCACTATTTCCCGACACCTGATCCTCGAACCCCACTCCCAACCCCTCATGACCAAATAGCCCACGCCCAGGCGACTATTTCAAGACTGCCAACTGGCATTTCTTGCCATTTTAGGCAGGCCTCGCACCGTAGCCTCCCACTGCACACGAGGAGCCTCGAAAAGACTGTACCCATTTCCACCCCTCGAACCCTCCCAACCCTCATGACCAAAGGCTATAGCCCACTGCCCCTGATATTTCACAGACATGTCAGGGCATTTGCCATTTTAGGCTGGCCTGACAGATCCTCCCACTGGCACACGAGGAGCCTAAAAGACGGTACCCATTTCCGACACCTGATCCCCGAACCCCTCCCAACCCCTCATGGACCAAAGGCTATAGCCCACCGCCACGGCGATTATTTCACAGCCAAGGCCATGGCATTTCTTGCCATTTTAGGGCAGGCTCTGACTGTAGCCTCGACTGGGACACGAGGAGCCTAGAAAAGACTCACCCATTTCCGACACCTGATCCCCGAACCCCCTCCTCAACCCTCAAGGACCAAAGGCTATAGCCTCCGGCTATTTCAAGGCTGCCAAGGGCATTTCTTGCCATTTTAGAGCAGTGCCCTGATCAGAGCCTCCCATCACACGAGGAGCCCCCAAAAGACTGTACCCATTTCCGACACCCAGATCCCCGAACCCCTCCTCAACCCCTCATGACCAAAGGCTATAGCCCATTGGCCTCAGTACTATTTCTCATGCTACGGCCTGGCATTTCTTGCCATTTTAGGCAGGCCTGACCGTAGCCTCCCACTCACGAGGAGCTCTCAAAAGACTGTACCATTTCCGACACCTGATCCTCCGAACCCTCCCAACCCCCGGACCAAAATGCTATAGCCCACTGCCTAGCGATTATTTCACACTGCGCCGGGCATTTCTTGCCATTTTAGGCAGGCCTCTGACTGTAGCCTCCCATCACACGAGGAGCCTCAAAAGACCGACTTTCCGACACCCAGAGCCCCAACCCTCCCAACCCCCGCAGACCAAAGGCTACATCCCATTGGCCTGACTATTTCCTGCGCTGGCATTTCTTGCCATTTTAGGGCAGGCCTCGATCAGTAGCCCACTGACACACGAGGACCATTGAAAAGACTGTACCCATTTCCGACACCCAGAGCCCCCGAACCCCCCCCAAACCCCCTCGGACCAAAGTCTATTGCCCACCGCCCTGCCTATTTCACTGCGCTGGCATTTCTTGCCATTGCAGGCCTGACCAGCCTCCCACTGGCACACGAGGAGCCATCAAACGACTGTAACCATTTTCGACACCCATCCTCGAACCCTCCCAACCTCAGACGAAGCTATAGCCCACCGCCTATTTCACAAGATTGCTGTACATTTTGCCATTTTAGGCTGGCCTCTCAGATCCTCCCACTGGGCACACGAGGAGCCTCGAAAAGACTGTACCCATTTCCGACACCCAGATCCCCCGAACCCTCCCAAACCCCATGACTGAAGGTTATAGCCCACCGGCGACTATTTCACAAGACTGCATTGGCATTTCTTGCCATTTTAGGGCAGACCTCTGATCGTAGAATTCCACTGGGCACACGAGGACCCTCGAAAAGACTGTACCCATTTCGGACACCCAGAGCCCCGAACCCTCTCCAACCCCGGACCAAAGGCTACAGCCCACTGGCCCCTGACTATTTCACACTGCTACTGGCATTTTGCCATTTGGGCAGGCCTCGATCAGAGCCTCCCACTGACACGAGGAGCCTCAAAAGACTTTCCGACCCCCAGCATCCCTCGAACCCCTCCCAACCCTCATGGACCAAGTTATAGCCCACTGCCCCCATGAATTTCAGACATGTCATTGGTATTTCTGCCATTTTAGGGCTGGCTCGACCAGATCCTCCCACTAGGCACACGAGGAGCCTCGAAAGACGGTACCATTTCACACGATCCCCGAACCCTCCCAACCCCCCATGACTATAGCCCACCGCCACGGCGACTATTTCACAAGAGCTGCTGGCATATTTCTTGCCATTTTAGGCAGGCCTCGATCGAGCCTCCACTGGCACGAGGACCCCTAAAAGACTGTACCCATTTCCCACACCCAGAGCCCCGAACCCCTGCTCCTCAACCCCTGGACCAAAGGCTATAGCCCATTGGCCCTGGACTATTTCAAGGCCAACACTGGCATTTCTTGCCATTTTAGGGTAGGACTCTGACCGTAGCCTCGTACTGGGCACACGAGAAGCCGAAAAGACTGTACCCATTTCCGACACCCAGATCCCCCAAACCCCCCACCCCAAACCCCCCCGGCCAAACGCGATAGCCCACTGCCCTACATTATTTCACAGGTTGCAC
This sequence comes from Citropsis articulata, assembly GCA_030449925.1. Classification (NCBI taxonomy): domain Eukaryota; kingdom Viridiplantae; phylum Streptophyta; class Magnoliopsida; order Sapindales; family Rutaceae; genus Citropsis; species Citropsis articulata. The sequence goes on along the minus strand of JASUUH010000044.1, from coordinate 2,317 downwards.
ACAAGATTTCGCCATTTTAAGGTGTGCCTCCGTAGCCTCCCACTCACACGAGGACCCTCGAAAAGACTGTACACCATTTCCCGACACCCATCCCTCGAACCCCTCCTCAACCCCATGGACTAGAGGCTATAGCCCACCGCCTCATGAACTATTTCACAGACTGGTCGCTTGGCATTTCTTGCCATTTTGTGTGCCTGACCGTAGCCTCCCACCGGCACACGAGGAGCCATCATAAAAGACTGTACCCAATTCCTACACCCCCATCCCCCGAACCCCTCCCAACCCACGCATGACCAAAGTGGTATGGCCCACTGCCCATTATTTCACATGCTCACTGGCATTTCTTGCCATTTTGTGGCAGCTCCTGATAGCCCTCAGACTGGGACACGAGGAGCCTAGAAAACACTGTACCCATTTCCGACACCCAGATCCCCCGAACCCCCCTCCTCAACCCCAAGGACCAGGCTATAGCTCCTGCCGGCGATTATTTCACAAGGCCAAGTAGGCATTTCTTGCCATTTTAGGCAGTGCCTCGACTGTAGCCTCCCACTCACACGAGAGCCTCAAAAGACTGTACCCATTTCCGACACCTGAGCCCCCGAACCCCTCCTCAACCCCTCATGACCAAAGGCTATAGCCCATTGGCCTCGGACTATTTCTCACAGTGCGCCACGGGCATTTCTTGCCATTTTAGGGCAGGCCTGACCGTAGCCTCCCACTGGCACACGAGACCTCAAAAGACTGAACCATTTCCGACACCCATCCTCCGAACCCGCCTCCCAACACCATGACCAAATGGCTATAGCCCACCGCCCAGGCGATTATTTCAGACATGCCACAGGCATTTCTTGCCATTTTAGTAGTGCCTGACTGTAGCCTCCCACTGACACGAGGAGCCTAAAAGACTGCACCCATTTCCGACACCTAGAGCCCCGAACCCTCCTCAACCCCCATGACCAGCACATAGCCCATTGCCTCAACTATTTTTCACTGCTACAGCATTTCTGCCATTTTAGGTGCCTCGATCAGAGCCTCCCACTGGGCACACGAGGACCATTGACAAGACTGTACCCATTTCCGACACCCAGCCCCCGAACCCCCCTCCCCAACCCCCGCGGACCAAAGTCTATTGCCCACCGGCCCGGGCGCTCACATGCATTTCTATTGCTGTGCCCTCGACCCAGCCTCCCACCTGGCACACGAGAGCCATCAAACGACCAGAACTACCACACCCATCCTCGAACCCCTCCCCAACCCCTCAGACCAAAGCTAGCCCACCTGGCTGACTATTTCTGCATTGTCATTGGCATTTCTTGCCATTTTAGGCAGCCTGACCGTAGCCTCCCATCACACGAGGAGCCTCAAAAGACTGCACCCATTTCCGACGCCCATCCCCGAACCCCTCTCAACCCTCATGACCAAAGGCTATAGCCCACCGCCTTGAGATTATTTCATACTGTGTCACTGGGCATTTCTTGCCATTTTAGAGTGCCTGACCAGCCTCAAGACTGGGACACGAGGAGCCTAGAAAAGACTGTACCCATTTCCAATGCCTGATCCCCGAACCCTCCCTAACCCCTCATGGACCAAAGGCTATAGCCCACCGCCCTGAGACTATTTCTGCTACTGTGCCACTGGCATTTCTGCCATTTTGTGGGCCTGATCAGAGCCTCTGACCGGGACAAGAGGAGCCTAGAAAATACTGTACCCATTTCCCACACCCTGATCCCGAACCTCCTCAACCCTCATGACCAGGCTATAGCCCACTGCCTGATTATTTCAGATCACTGGCATTTATTGCCATTTGCAGTGCTGATCAGCCTCCACCGGGACACGAGGAGCCTGACTGTAACCATTTCACACCTGATCTCCCGAATCCCCCTCCTCAACCCCCGACCAAAGGCTATAGCCCATGCTGACTATTTCACATGGCCGCCACATTTCTTGCCATTTTAGGGCAGTGCCCCTGACTCAGAGCCTCCCATCACACACGAGGAGCCTGAAAAGACTGTAACCATTTCGACACCCAGATCTCCAACCCTCAACCCCATGACCAAAGGCTATAGCCCACCGCCTAGATTATTTCACAAGGCGCTGGGTATTGCCATTTTAGGCAGGCCTGACCAGAGCTCGACTGGGACACGAGGAGCTCAAAAGACTGTACCCATTTCCGACACCCATCGCCAACCCTCCTCAACCCCTCATGACCAAAGGCTATTAGCCCACCGGCTTTGACTATTTCATGCTCGCCAGCCATTTCTTGCCATTTTTAGGCAGGCCCCTGACCGTAGCCTCCCACCCAAGTACACGAGGAGCC